>CM024760.1:17962937-18312166 GCA_014218235.1 Colocasia esculenta | reverse complement strand
CGTAACGATTCTTTAGAACTCGCAACGACTCTCTAGCCGTAACGACTTCTTTAGACCTCGTAACGATTTCTTTAGAACTCGCAACGACTCTCTAGCCGTAACGACTTCTTTAGACTTCGTAACGATTTCTTTAGAACTCGCAACGACTCTCTAGCCGTAACGACTTCTTTAGACTTCGTAACGATTTCTTTAGAACTCGCAACGACTCTCTAGCCGTAACGACTTCTTTAGACTTCGTAACGATTTCTTTAGAACTCGCAACGACTCTCTAGCCGTAACGACTTCTTTAGACTTCGTAACGATTTCTTTAGAACTCGCAACGACTCTCTAGCCGCAACGACTTCTTTAGATCTCGTAACGATTTCGCGTAACGACTTCTTTATTAGTCATAACGATTTCGGTAACGACTTCTTTATTAGTCATAACGATTTCTTTACAACTCGTAGTCATAACGATTTCGCGTAACGACTTCTTTATTAGTCATAACGATTTCGGTAACGACTTCTTTATTAGTCATAACGATTTCTTTACAACTCGATAGTCATAACGATTTCGCGTAACGACTTCTTTATTAGTCATAACGATTCGGTAACGACTTCTTTATTAGTCATAACGATTTCTTTACAACTCGATAGTCATAACGATTTCGGTAACGACTTCTTTGTTAGTCATAACGATTTCTTTACAACTCGATATTCATAACGATTTCGTATAACGATTTCTTTACAACTTGTTATCACAACGATTTCTTTACAGTTCATAACGACTTGCTATAACTCATAACGATTTCATAAGTTATGAAGTCAGCAAGATTCTCTTTATCGAATTTCTTGATGCATCTTTTTATAACGTTGAAAAGTCAAAGTCATATCTTGTCCGTTGACTGCTATGCATTAAATGCTCTCCGATCGTATCTCCCATGCATGCAGACAATATCTTCCATTTCTATGCTACTCTGTCTACGTACTTTTTCTTGGACAGAAAGGAGCTTTGCTATATACTGCAATATCTGTTCCATCTCAACTAACAATAGACAGCAGTCCTAGCTGTCTTCTATTTATTGATGATATGCTTACAGATATCTGACAAGACTCATCTGGACAACGTTGGACACAAGATACAAAGTTCTATGACATCTCTTGGCGTGTACACCAGGATAAAGGACTGACGATCAGAAGCTTCCTCAGTAACCAGTCTAACGTACACAAGGATAAGAGACAACGGACTCATCAACGTTCGAATTTGAATCAGCAGCTTAAATAGAAGACTCAAGACGAAAAGAAAGACCATCGAAGGCAACATCGCTTGATTTAAGAAGAAGAAAGAAATCCATCTCTTAGAATTTTTAGAACTTTGAAGAAGAGCGAAGCCTCCACTCCAAACCTTGTTCTAAGCTCTTAGCTCTCTGTGCTCAAAAGAATCTTCTCATTTGTAAGAGCCTGTGTGGTCCTTGGAGAGAAAAACCTTGTTAAATCTCTTTCTCTCTCAGGGGCTTAGGAGCTTCAGGTTGTAGCTGGTCAAGCTAGAATCTGAAGCCTGGTTTCACAACCTTTTCTGATTAGTTTTGTGTTCCCTTCTGGACGAAGGAAGACCTGGTGGTATCCAGGGTGGTTGTTGTTCCCTTCTGGACGAAGGAAGACCTGGTGGTATCCAGGGTGGTTGTTGTTCCCTTCAGGCTGAAGGAAGACCAGTTGAGGCTGGGTGTAAGGATCCTTAAGGGGATTGTACCCTTGATAGTAAAATCCTGAGGTATTGCTCAGGGACTGGACGTAGGTCTCCTGTGGAGAGGAGTTCCGAACCAGGATAAAATCCTTGTGTCTTGTGGATGTGTTTTGTGTGATTGTTACTTTGTTTGTTCTAACTCTAACCTTGTTATTAAGTTGTGCAATCTTTTCAGTAAACAGGTTTTAATCAAAGATCGAAGTTTTTTTTATTAACCCATTCACCCCCCCTCTGGGCTAGTTAGCTGGGCAACACCCCCCTCCATCGATCTCCCCCTCTCGCTCTCTTTGTTCTCTCTGCTCGCTCTCTCTTTGTTCTCTCTCTCTCTCTCTTTGTCAATCTCGTTCGCTCTCACTCTCTATGTCTCTATTTCTCTCTCTCTCTCTCTCTCTTGTTCGTTTGAGTTGTCGCCGCCACCGCCGACGACCTATGGAGAAACTGCCTTTGCCATCGTCGTGCCCTTTTTCCTCCCCTGTTCAAAGCCGTGAGGAGGTCTCCACCGCCACCCTTCATCGCCGCCATCGGGATCGTCGCGGGCGGGTCCTACCATAGTAGGTAGGGTCCCTCTTCCCTCTTCGGTGTCGATTGGAGCCCCTTGTCACCCCCACTATGTAGCGTGGACCCCCCTCTCTTTTTGCTCACTCTCTTTCTCTTCCCCTTTCTCTCTCTCCCAGTGGCCGGCGATGGCTGGGGAGGGGCCGACGGTGGCTGACGTCCCTCCCTCGCCATCGGCGGGGCCTCCCCTCCCCTCCCCTCCTCTTCCCCCTGTTGCAGAAATAGAGGCCGACGTGGGGATGGGATGGGGAGGGGGGGGGGGAGGAGGAGGGCTGGCGCAGTGCGTCAGCCAACTGCCCGGCTGGCGTACTGCGCTAGCCGCTGCCCTATCGACACATTGCACTGGGGGCCTGGGTAGCCCTGGCCTATGTAGTGCGGCAGCCTTGACTGGAATAAGCATTTACCAATTATGGAATTTGCCTATAATAACAATTATCAGTCAACAATTTAGATGGCACCTTTTGAACATTTGTATGGCCAACAATGTAGATCATCAATTTGTTGGATAGAATTAAATAAACCTTGATTGTTTGGACCAAAAATGGTACAAGAGATGACATAAATTATCAGAATAGTACAAGAAAGGATGAAAGCTGCACAAGATCGACAGAAAAGTTATGTTGATCAACAAAGAAGGGAATTAGAATTCCAACAAATAGATCATGTTTTCTAGAAAGTGTCACCTAAAGGAGGAATATGAAGATTTGGAGTTAAAAGAAAAGTACGTCCATGATATATTGGACCAATTGAAATACTAAGGAGAGTTGGAGAAAAGACATATCAACTTGCCTTACCTCTCAATTGTCTAATGTACATGATATTTTCCATGTGTCATTGCTGTGAAAATGCATGTATAATCCAACTCATGCATGTTGAATGCCAAAATTTGGGTTTGCAAAGAAATTAAGCATATGAGGAGAATCCAGTATAAACCTTCGACTGAAAGATTAAGCAGCTCTGGAATAAGGAAGTCTCACTATTAAAGATTCGATGGAGCTGACGAGTACAAGAAGAAGCAACATGGGAACTAGAAGATGCAGTCAGAACTAAATACCCAGAACTATTTACAAGTTAGTACCAATTGTTGTTTAATTTTACACTAGTTGAATTTGGAGTACCAAATTTTTTTCTCAATGGGGGAGGAGGGCTAACACCAAAATTTAAAATTGATTTTCTAGGAAATTATAAATTTCTTTAAACATACCATACAAAGAAAAAATAGATATTGAAATGCAAGGAAACACGAGTCACCCCTAACCCATGCAGTACTATGTCCATGTGTACCCCAACTGGGCATCTTCGGATTCCTAAAATAGGATGAATTTGAAACCACCATAATTATTAAAAAAAATACAATTATATATATATATATATATATATAGAGAGAGAGAGAGAGAGAGAGAGAGGGAGAGAGAGAGAGATTTATTGAGGCCATATATTAAGATTAACCCGACTTATTGATTTTTAGGACAATTTTTACGTGATGAAGTATTATTTTGGAAAAATTAAACTGAAATTACTATAAATTATATCACATTCTAATTAGCTTACATTGAAATTTCATCTTATTTGGAGATCAATGGGATGTCAAATCAACGACCCAATTAAAGAGGTCTAAGTGAATTAAAATCTATTTAAATAATATTTGTCCTTCCGTAATAGGGGTTTCATAAGCTACTTAACCCTTAGTAAACCTACTGTACATGTTAGAGTACATGTTAAAAGCAAAAAAAAACCTATCTTATCATGGCTAAAGCATCGGGTAGGGGGAAATGCGAAGGCTTGCTCACTGAATGCATGTGATCCTACGTGCTTTGCATGCATGCAAGCCTAACACCTATATATAACCCCTTGTTTGCTCCTACATACGCTTTGGCCATCTGCTTCTTCTCCTTCTGCTGCTACTACTGTCGTTCCTATTATTGAGAAGATCTTGTTCGAGAAGAGGAAAGGCTTTATTCCACTTTTTCAAGTAGGGTTTTCATTCTCCTTGTAACCTGATCATGTCCTCATTGCTTGAGCATGCACATCTATTGTAGAGTTTTCTTTCATTCCCTAGATAGTGAACCTTAAGTGTAAGACTGCACTTAGGATTAAGGGCCTTTGATTTGTTCCTTAGTAAGAAGAGAAACCACCCATAATGGGTCTGTGTAGCTGGATTCGGTCGACCGAACCTTGAGAAACCGTCGACTAATTCCCTCACCCATGAGATGCTGGCCGCTCTGGGACAAACGGTCGACCAAACCCTATTTTCGATCGATCGATTATGCCTAAATGGTCGACCGAAGCCCTCTTATCGGTCGACTGATTTTATTGCTCCAGTCGACTGATTCTATCATTGTTTGAAGATGAAAGCTTTGTGAGGTTTGTTGAGCAACTATCCCCTAATAAAATAATTTAAGACTTTAAATTATTTTAACATGGTGATTTTGCTATGACAAAACCATTTTAAGACTTTCTACAAATCAATCTACTAGAATATATCACAGAAAACATATTTTGAACAATACTATATCAACTCTATCTTGAAAATTTTCTAAGTCCATAGAACACTCTATGTATCATACTGTCTCAGATTGTGGACTCCGACTCTGGAAAATTGAAGTGGATTATCCTTGGAAATCGAAGTATGGACTCTATTTCATGTGAAGTCGAATCTGAGACTCTGACTTTGAAAAGTCGAAGTAGGGTATCGAATTCGAAGTCCTCACTCTGACTTCCAAAAGTCGAAGTCTACTCTTCGACTCTAGAAAGTCGAAAATCTCTTCGTTGATATCCAACTCCAGGAAGTCGAATGAGTTCACTTCAACTTTATGAAGTCGAATTCCTTCTGGGACTTCTGTTGAGTCGAATTTTTAATCTATCTCTCATGTCTTAGACTCTGACTTCAGAAAGTCGAATTGCATCTCTTTTTTGTCTCTGACTTCCCTGACAACTTCTGTACTTCAACTTTTTCTATGCAAATACTATTTATAGTTTCATGAAATGTTGATTGTTTGGTATTACATTTGCTTAATGATATCTTCTATAGAACACATAGCATCTATATATCATTCAAAATTATATCATGTCATGCTATTATTTAATGTATTCTGACAGATAGGATATATTGTACTCTAAACAACCACAAAAAATTATCTATAAAAATGTCTGAAATATTTATTCAAATTGGACTCTTGCTTTATGTCAAAAATTTAGGCTTTCTTTTCGTTCAGCAGATGTCTTGCAAATTAATGCCTTTAGGCGCATAAGGTATCTGATAGAGGCTCACCTACCACTGTCAGAACCTCACCTTACCTTCTGATGCAACTGTATGTATTTTTTTTTGCACTGAACTTGTGTCTGTCCGAGGTTTGCATACTTTTATATATATATATATCTCTGGCTCACCTACCTCAGAAAGTATGGAGGTATATTTTCTTTTGTCTTGTCCTTGTTGCAGATCATTTATTATGCGCGTTTTCAGCATGGACCTTTCATAGAACATTAATTGAAGATTGACCTCTAAGCTGAGAAGCTACAAGCATGGTCTGAAGCCGTTGGAAAGCTAAAAGGCTGAAGAACTAATGGATAATAAAAATCTCATTTGCACCCAAAGGATCAAAGACCTCTCCTCAAACGACTAGATCTTCAATGGATGGTTTCAAACGGACACATCCTATGAAGCATATATAGAAGTCGAAGTTTGAACAAGAGGATATAACCAAGTGTGTGTGCAACTAGCTAGCAATTCATTTCAACTCTCTCCTATTTTCTGCTAGCAAGAGCTTCTACAAGCCTTCTCCTGAGCTGCAACAATTGAGAGCCTCTTCATTCAGAAAAATCTCCAAGCTCTCCTCTTCATAGAAGTCTTGTTGAGTTGGGTGGAAGTTGTAATTGGATATTTTTTTAGACCACCCTACCTGATTCAGAAAGGATCATAGCTGTAGTTCTAATTTCTTATTCCTTTCTAAATTTCCCGTGTTTGCTCACTCTTTGGAGCAAACACACAAGTGTTTTTACAATTCTGTCTATGTAAACTTGCAGGAGGTTTGTTCCTACTGTACCCCTCTTGTGTAGGGAAGACCTTGTGAAAGGTAGTATTGTACCCCTGTTGAGGGAAGACCTGCTTGGGAGCAAGTGGGCTTGTAATTGGGATGAGAGAAGGCCAAGTTTTCTTGGCAGTTAGTGAAATCTCAAGTGGTTTGCTTGAGAACTGGACGTAGGACTTCCATGTGGGAAGGGCCGAACCATGATAAAGTTCCTTGTGCAATTATGTGATTGTTTCTGCCAATTTACACTTGAATCACACACTACACTAAAATTCTAACATTTTCATTTAGTGTTGTTTAATTTTAGATAAAATTTTAAAAGGTCAAGAAGTCCTATTCACCCCCCTCTAGGACATCATTAGTACCATCTCGATCCAACAAGTGGTATCAGAGCGAGGTCTTCTCAGAAGAATCGAAAGATTTGAGAAGAGATGGCAACTGAAAGTCACAACTATGAAGGCCAGTCTGTCACAAGGACACCATTCTTTGATGGTGAAGATTATCAGTCCTAGAAGATGCAGATGGAGTGCTTCATCAGTGGCACAGATTTTGATCTGTGGCAGGTAATAGAACAAAGTGATTTTGATATTCTTGGTGAATCTACCTCTGCTCTCTCCATAGCTGATAAGAGGAATATGTCCTTGAATTATAAGGCTAAAAATTATCTATGCTGTGCCCTATCCAAAAGAGAAATTAATAGACTATCTGCATGTAGAACTGCTAAAGAAATGTGGGATAAACTACAAGTTACATATGAAAGAACTGATAGAGTAAAACAAACTAGGATATATATCCTTGTTTCTCAGTATGAACAATTTAAAATACTTCCAATGAAAATATAACTCAGATGTACAATCATTTTTCTAACATAATAGTAGTTTGAGTTCTCTAGGAAAAGTTCTTACAAATGAAGAAACTGTAAGAAAAATCCTAAAATCATTAACAAATGTTTGGACCCCTAAGGTCACTGCCATTGAGGAAGCACATGATCTAACTCAGCTTTCCATTGATAAATTAATCGGATCCTTAATGGCTCATGAAATTAACATGGAAAGATTTTCTGACAATTCATCGAAAAAGAAGATGCCAAATGCTTTGAAGGTTACAGATTCTTCCTCCTCTGAAGATTCAAAAGAGAAATCAGATGACAGTGATGATGAAGCTATGCTGTCAAGGAAACTGTAAAGGATCCTTGCCAAGAAAAAGAAGTTTGATTCAAAGAGATTTTTCAAGAAGGACAAAAAGAAGGAACCAACATGCTACGAGTGCAATCAACCAGGACATTACAAGTCTGAATGTCCCAAGCTAAAGAAGAAGGATCAAGCAGAAAGATCTGAGAAGAAGAAAGGCAAAGAAAGGAAATTCAGAAGATACAAGAAAAAGGCAATGGCAGCAGCATGGGATAATGAAGAAGCCACCAGTTCAGACTCTTCAAGTTCAGAATCTGAAGAAGAAGAAAAGGCAAATCTAGCCCTCATGGAAGGACTAGATCAGGTAAATTCTGAAACCTCTTTCACATCATGTTCTGAATCTGATTCTGATAACCTTGAAGATGCCTTCAACGAATTATATGAAAAATATAAAACAATAGTTAAGCAAATAAAAATAGTTAAGCTAAATTTGCCAAATCAAGAAAAGGCCAACACCTTCCTGAAAAATGAAGCAGAAAGGTTAGGACAAAGTTTAAATGAAACTAAAAGAGCAAATGAATTACTGTGTAAAGACTTAAAAAATAAAAACAGTAAAATCATGGAAATAGAATCAAATTTAAAAGAACTTCAAGATGAAGAAAATTTAAAAGAAGAAAACAACTATTTAAGAGCTACCATAGAGAAAATATCAAACTGTAAAACATCTTTGTTTGTTAGACTAAAAGGTTGTAGGATAGGTAAGAAGAAATATGGAGTAGGATATACACCTCCATATAATGAAGAAAATATTGTGTATCCTGAAAAGTATCCAACGCCACAATTTATAAAATAAAAAGGAATTAAAAATCCTAGAAAGGTTAACCAATATGCTTACAAACAAAAACAGAAATTTAACAACACTACACACATGAAGAATGTTTTTGATTTATGTTGTAGTCACTATAACCAGCTAGGACACACTGTCAGCACATGCACAACTAGACATTTGCACTGGATCCCTAAGACTAACAATCAAGGACCCAAGAAAATTTGGGTACCAAAAGTTACAACTTAAGTTTGTTTGCAGGGTCACTTGAGAGCATCGAAATGGTATTTAGATAGTGAGTGCTCAAGGCATATGACAGGTGATAGGAAGTTATTTACAAGCTTTAGAGATGAAAGTGGTCAGGTCACTTATGGAGATAATGGAAAAGGAAAGGTCTTAGGATGTGGAACAGTAGGAACAAAAGAAAAAAATCTGATAGAAGATGTCATGTATGTAGAAGGATTAAAGCACAACCTTATTAGCATCAGTCAATTGTGTGACAAGGGTCACCTAGTAAAATTTCAGAATGATAAGTGTATTATTCAAAAGGATGGAAAAATAGTATTTGAAGCTTAAAGAGTCAAAAATCTGTACACCTTATAGTTAGCAGAACTAAAAGAAGTAAATTTGTGTCTTGCAACCACCAAGAGTAAAGAAACTGATTTCTGGCACAGAAGACTAGGACATGCAAGTACTTCAGTAATCAAGAAATTAATCAAGCATGATCTAGTTGAAGGTCTTCCGAAGATGAAATTGAAGAAGTCTGGAATCTGTACAGCCTGTGCAAAGGAAAAGCAAACCAAAACATCATTTCAGTCCAAAACAATGGTTACAACATCTAAGCCTTTAGAGCTTATTCACATGGACTTATTTGGACCTATAAGAGCAGTTAGTCTTGGAGGAAAAGTGTATGGCTATGTAATTGTAGATGACTACTCAAGGTACACTTGGGTATCCTTTTTGGAAGCCAAATCAGAAACCTTTTCAGCTTTTATGAAATTCAGTAAATTAGTACAGAAGAACCAGAAGTTTCAGATAATCAGTATCAGATCTGATCATGGTGGGGAATTCAAGAATGAAGATTTTGTGAAGTTCTGTGAAGAAAATAGAATAGAACACAATTTCTCTACACCAAGAACACCTCAACAAAATGGAATAGCAGAAAGGAAGAATAGAACATTGCTAGACATGGCCAGAACTATGCTTACAGAGTACAATTTACCAAGATACTTTTGGGCAGAAGCAGCCAACACAGCCTGCTACATCATCAACAGGTGCATGATCAGACCAATCCTAAAAAGACACCTTATGAGCTATACAAGGAGAAAAAGCCCAACATCAGTCATCTTCGACCTTTTGGTTGTAAGTGCTTTATTTTGAATAATGGTAAAGATAACTTAGGAAAGTTAGATGCTAAAAGTGATGAAGGTTTTCTGTTAGGATATATTTCAAAACCTAGAGGATATAAAGTGTTTAATAGGAGAACTTTAACTATAGAGCAAACAGTGCATATTTTATTTGATGAGATTAACCCTTCTATTAAGAAAATAGAAGAAGAAGAAGATTGTGTTGAAGATCTGTGCAGGGATCTAGAACAGACATCTCTTGAAGAATGAGAGAAAGAAGAAGAAAAGGAAGATCCACCACTAGAGGAACTTCAACAACAAGAAGAAGCACAAGAAGGACTGCCTAGAGAATTGAGGTATCACAGAGATCATCCAAGAGAAAACATTATAGGTGATCCTCAAGATAGGGTAAGAACAAGAGGTATGAACATTCCTCGTGATTTTTCTACATTTGTGTCTCAAATTGAGCCTAGGACAATCAATGATGTATTGGCTGATGAATCTTGGATCCTTGCAATGCAAGAGGAACTTAATCAGTTCCAACGTAGCCAGGTTTGGACTCTTGTCCCTAGACCTTCTGACCATCCAGTTATTGGGACCAGATGGGTCTTCAGAAACAAAATGGATGAATCAGGAGTAATCACTAGGAACAAGGCCAGACTTGTAGCACAAGGGTATTCCTAAGAGGAAGACATTGATTTTGATGAAACTTATGCCCCAGTAGCTAGATTAGAGGTAATTAGAATTTTTTTAGCATACGCACGCTCCATCAACATCAATTTATTTCAAATGGATGTTAAAAGTACTTTTCTGAATGGTTTCATAAAAGAAGAAGTTTATGTTGAGCAACCACCTGGTTTTGAAGATACTAAATACTCAAATCATGTTTTCTGTTTAAAGAAAGCACTATATGGTCTGAAACAAGCTCTAAGAACTTGGTATGAAAGATTAAGTGCTTATCTCATATCACATGATTTTATAAGAGGTAAAGTAGATATCTAAACTTAAATTTTCCATTTGGGAACTAAGTAAGATCATGCCTTAATTCATCTTATGTTTATCATATGTTACAAGTTGTTAGCTAATCAAATTATCAGAAATTTTTTTGGTTAAAGTACCTCAAGTTTTTTGTGAGAGTGTAGATCTCTTCAGAGAAGATACATGTTCCCACTCCAGTAAACAACCCAAGATGGAAAACATTATTTAAGAAAGGGAGCGATGCCTTGACATTGGAGCATACTCCTGAAGATACTTCATGTAATACAATGGTGTGATATGTAGATGAAAATGTAGTGGTCCCACCTAATAAAGTAAAATCGACACTAATTTGATGTTAAGGAATTCCAGCTTTATCAAGGCAGGTGGGGTAGATCAGCATGGCTTTTGAAAGATGGAGGGCTTTACGCTCGAGCTACCAAAATGAGCAAGGAAATCTACAAACATATAGCATGCAAGGGTTGCTCAAAAGGAAGAAAGAAGGGTGGAATTTCATGCCAAAGATGAAGAATCTTCCGTGGAGTTGAATTAGAGTTTCCCCAGGAGGATTAATACTTTATAATCCTTCTCAGTGAAATTGATATTGAGATTCAGTGCTTGCATAGTCATAGACCTATTGAAAGAGAGATCGTTTCGGCAATGAGGCTACTTATAACCACGCCCTGGTGATAGCATGCAACTCCCCAGCACCTGCAATATGGTAGCATCATCAACATTTAAACTTCAACCTCCATTTACTTGTAGTGAATTTGTTGTATACCTGTGATAGTCAAAATGAGGTGAAAATGCTAAAGCACTACTGAAAATGATGGACAAGTTTTGGCTTCTCAAGCTTGTTAGCAACCAAGATTTTGCACTGATGTTCAACACTGCAAGTGTAGTCTAGTCGTGAGCAGCCCAAATCTAAGCAATAATAATCATTGCTAGAAGTCTAAAGAAATGACCTTCAAGGGAACTGAGTGGATATTGAAACCAATAAGCCAACCTGTTGGTGACTGTATTATTACATGTCAACTTACTACTGTAATGGGATCATAAACTTTTAGCCCAATCACCCTCAGGAATAGATGATTGATACTTTTAAAGTGCTGCATTTAGAGGCCTCAGAAATCCTGGTAACCTAAATTTTATCATCTGTATGTAACCTCTTCTTGAGAGCTCTATATAGACATAGAGGTAGGTTGAGGCATATTGATAATAGCATTGCATGCAGATTTAGTGGTAAATGCTTGGAATCTAGTGATACAGTGCTTCGAACAATGTGCTTCCAAAACACATTGTACTTATAAGAGAAAAACTCCTTTGAGGTACTTCTATTGAAAATACTTCATGAAATTCCTAATGCAGTGAATGTATTTCCTGGCTACTAACATTTTCTATTTGAATAGAAAAGTGACAGGATATGCTACTGTGTTGACATGTCCTGTTTAGCACTATTTAGCAAACAAATACTTCGTAAACCAGCATGTGCTTGTTTTATCTATTTCTAATAATGAATGAGATGCTTATGGCTTTGTTTAGTACTTTCAATTGCAGTATCAGTTGATTAATATGACAAATATAGAAAGATATATGCTACTTTCCTGACAAGGGTGGGGCAATTATTTAGTTCTCTTTTCATCTTCGCAGAAAGTTGCTTCCTTGAAAAGTAGAATAGAAGCAGCAGCTATCCCAACAGTTTGTAAAGCAAGTCTGAAAGTGAGACTATCCCAACTACAGGTATGCCATGATAATGATCACTGTGTACAAGCTGCAACTCTGATAGTTTAGTGGCATCATTTTCTTATTTCCTTGTTAATTGTTGGCATCTTTCTTACATCTGCTGAACCATTATATCTTTCTGTTTACTGAACAATTTTCTCAGGATCAAATTATGGCATCACAAAAGAAGCTTGGGAAACAAAATATCCAGAAAGCAGTTGAGGTAGCCACACAAATGGCAGAGACTTCTGCTTCAGAAGGGAAAGCTTTCTGTGTGACAAAAGTGGAGGTTGATACTGGATTTATAGGTCTGCATGTTCCAGGTCTAGTATAGCCAGTCATTGGGAATGGTAGTCAACCTTACAAAGGCAATTATGTGTCAATAGAGGATCATCCACTCTCGGTATCGTGAGAGGAATATCCCATATTGTCTTACTCAGGTAAATCCCTGGCCAGGGTCAATCGGATTTGGAGACAAGGAGTTCTCCGGGAGAATCTGATAAGAGTTTGACTTTAACAGATTCCGCATAGGCCTGACAACACCATGCCTAATATACGATCTTTGGGATAATAGATGGATGAGGGACTACAGGTACACGATAATTGTGGGCAGACAGGTCCAATGGATTTGATCACTCGTATCATTTGGGGATTATGGCATAGTGGCCTAGTATGTTCATAATCGATGAGTTAAGTGAATTTTTATGGAGATAATAATTCACTAAGTCAGAAGGAGTTCTGACGGGTGCAACTCACGGCCAACTTGATTTTGGGCCTAGATGGTCAAACACATAAGGTGGATAACGCGATGAATAGAGGATTGGATAAAAGTTATCCAATAAGTCTTATTTAACCCATTATGGACCTATTGGGTAAGACCCAATAAGCCTTGACAAGGATCCATTAAGGGAGCATACCAGGATCATGCCACCTTACCCCTTCTAGAAGGAGGACACCTCATCATCATTAGCCATCATGACATTGTGAGGTGTCCCTATGAGATGTCCCTTGTCATCATGACATGATGAGGTGTCCCTATGAGGTGTCCCTTGTCATGATTACATGACGAGGTGTCCCTGTGAGGTGTTCTTTGTCATGATTACATGACGAGGTATCCCTGCGAGGTGTCCCTCTTGTCATCATGACATGACGAGGTGTCCCTATGAGGTGTCTCTTGTCATGATTACATGACGAGATGTCCCTGCGAGGTGTCTCTCTTGTCATCATGACATTACGAGGTGTCCCTGTGAGGTGTCCCTTGTCATGATTACATGATGAGGTGTCCCTGCGAGGTGTACCTATTGTCATCATGACATGACGAGGTGTCCCTGTGAGGTGTCTCTTATCATGATTACATGACGAGGTGTCCCTACGAGGTGTCCCTCTTGTCATCATGATAGGACGAGGTGTCCCTGCAAGGTGTCCCTTGTCATCATGACATGATGAGGTGTCCCTGATGAGGCGTCTTTTAGGCTCTCTATAAATAGAAGGGGGTTCTCTTTGAAGTTCATGGGCTAGAGCTTGAGAGGAAAAACCACCTTCTTCATCCCCCTTCCCATCTCTCCCTCCTGTGCTCTCCCTAGGCAAGAGGAGAACTTGGAGAGCCGAGCCCTCTTGTTATTGCTGCTACTTGCTGCTGTTGGCCGTTGTGTGGCGTTGCACGACGTGGAGGAGTGGCACCACTAGTGTAGGAGGGGTCATCGTCATCGCTGATCATCCACTGTATGGATACCGCTAGAAAGAGTCTCGCAAGAGCTCCTTCAAACAAGGACTAGTTCCGCGCTTCAGGGGATATACGATCTCCCCTAGGTGAGATTGTCTCAAGCCTTATTTGTATGTATGTTTACATGCACCGTACATCATAGTTCGATCAAGTATATGGATGGAAATCGATTTTTGTTTTGTTTTACTTCCGTTGCGCATGTGATGCCCCAAGTCGATTTCCAACACACCCACCCCCTCTCCTCCCCCACCCACAGCCGGCCTCCCTCCCCCTCCCATAGCCAGCCTCCCTCCCCCTCCCATAGCCAGCCTCCCTCCCCCCTCCGACAGTTGGAAACACCCACCCCCTTCTCTCCCCACCCACAGTCGGCCTCCCTCCCCTCTCCCATAGCCGCCTCCCCCCTCCCACACATAGAGAGAGAGAGAGAGAGAGAGAGAGAGGCCACAAAGATTGAGAGAGAACGAAAGACAACTTACCGACGGCGGCGGCGGCGACGGGGTCCGATGACGACGGTGGGGACTGGGCCACAGTGGGGGCGACGACGGTGATGTTCGGTCATGGGGGCATTGGAGGCACTGTCCGGTGGCGAGGACGGCGGCGCTATCCGGTGGCGGGGGCGATGATGGCGACCTCCAGTTGGGGCGAACAAGAGGGAGGGAGAAAAGAGGAGAGGCAAGGGAGCGGCGGCAACGATGTGGTGGCGCGAGCTCGACGTCGGAGAAGAGAGGAGAGTCACCGGAGAGAGAGAGGGAGAGAGAAGAGAGGATACCGACGGTCGGGGCGGGGGGAGTTAAACGAGATATAGCAATCGAAACATTTCAGTCGTTATTCAGTCGCTAAACCCGCATAACTATTGTGACCGAAATATTTCGGTTACAATTCGGTCTCAGATTTGAGACCGAATTGTTACTGTAATATTTCGGTCACAAAGTTTCACCCGTAAGCCCGCCAACAGATAGTTCTAGTGACCGAATTTTTTTCGGTCACTATTCGGTCTCAAATCTGAGACTGAATAGTGACCGAATTGTGACTGTAATATTTCGGTCACAAAGTTTCACTCGTAAGCCTGCCAACAGATAGTTCTAGTGACCGAATTTTTTTCGGTCACGATTCGGTCTCAAATCTGAGACTGAATAGTGACCGAAATTTTTTTCGGTCACTAAAACTATTATAACTTAGTGACCAATATCTTGTAGTCACTATTCGGTCTCAGATCGGAGACCGAATAGTGACTGAATAGTTCGGTCGCAGATTCGGTCTCTATTGATGCTATATCTTGTAGTGTACTAATCGGTGCATTCAAAAGCAATTGAAAGATATAGTCTGTAATCGGTGCAATATAAGTACTGAACATTTTAGTTCACCAATCAATGTGTTTAAAGGTATATTAACACTAATCAAAATATAAACAATATTAATCGAAAGAGTAATAAATATTTGTTCAGTAATTGAAACATTCATAGCACTAATCGATATATTACTGAACCTTTGTTCATTAATCAGAATATGTGCTTCTTCTATAATAAGAATGAAACGTTCTTCAGTAATCAATAAAAACCTTCTCTAATCAGTGCACATTGAATTGTCGTCTGTTAACAAGGACAAGAAACATGTGTCGACAACTAATAAAAGTTATCGAAAGAGATAAGTGATCTGTCGACAAACAGGGTGAAATATGCTATTAAATATGTTCAAAATATTCATGAGTTTAATTATCATTAAAACAAATATATTTATGATATCTATGAGTTTTAGTTATCAAAAACATAGACATAAATATATTTGAGTGATTCAACAGTTGTAAATATTTCCCAGCTCCTAATATATGAGTTTAGCAATGGCATCCCACGACGGAGAAAGAGAGAGAAAGCATTCCATAGTGGCGAATGATGGAGAGAGAGAGATGAATAAGAAGAACATAGGTAAGAAAAAAAGAGAATAGCAACCGATCAATTTTGGTCGCTATTCAGTCTCAAGAGCAAAAATGTTCAGTCGCAAAATTTTGCTCATTTCCTGCGAAACCATAAAAAATTTTGACCAAACGGAAATTGGTCACAAATTTGTAATCGATTAGTGAACGGGATTAATTCCATCACTAACTTATTTATTTAGCAATTGAATACTTTGAGTCACTAATCGGTCACAATTTGTTACCAATTAGTGACCAAAAATTTTGGTCGCAATGTCAATCGCTACAGCTGTATTTCTTTTTTGTGGCTTAACTAGCTAGCTACCTAATGATAGGGGAGACCTAGTCCAAACCAGGGGATGTGTACCTATCTAGTCTAGGAGTGGGCCAACAACTTGGCAACTTGAAGCAGTTGATGGGCTATGTGGTTGGTTTGACCAACTCCCTAGTGGTTAGGCCGACTCGACCTTAGAGCAGGCCACTTCCTGCCGGCCCTATTGACAAAGAAAGTACCAAAGAATGGACTTAGGCATTACAAGGAATGGCCGGCGTACAGCGAGCGCATGTGCTATGGCGCCCCATGTCCATCCCAAGGTGAGGTTGTTGCAAACATGCCACAGGCCATGCCCGTAGTACGGCTTGATAGGACCAACGTAAACCTCAAGGGATTGTTCACATATGTTAAAGCGACAACCGCATCATATCTTTGTACAACTAGCCGTGGTTGGTAATACCCCAAATGGCTTGGTTAGTGGCCTGCTCATGCGAGCGCTAGGAGGACGGTTGCACCTTCACCTACTATGTCTGAACCTTGTAAATATGGAGTTAATGCCACATGTAATGGGGATTGGAGTCGGGAGCTCTCGACCACAGTTCTTTGTTCTCCATCCTCTCTCTCTCCCCCTCCCACTTTCCAGCTCCCTTTGCTTCCAACAATTGACATCTGATTTTGATATCGAAGGGTCGATCCTGACGGCAACTTCCCAGGACTAATTTCCTTGCAGGTTCTCATTAGCACCAATGACGGATCTAACATTTTTGTTCAGTAGATGTACCCTTAGACGTATTTTTTTGATCCAGTGAGATCATTAATAGTGAAATTTTACATCACTAATATAAACTTTTCAATTTAGTAGAGTTACAGCATCCCACTGACCTCAAAGTGGCTGATCAACACCGACCCAACAGTTGCAAACCTCGCTTCTGTCCTCCATTTGTAATCCCGTCCAAGCATCCATCCACAAGTCTGTGGAGTTTGCTTGACCGGCCTTTGCGGACTGGCTCTATCATGTATATATCAGTAAACTAAGTTTAAATCTCTGTCCTCGTATTAACCTCTTAAGAAAAAAAACAATTAAGTTGAGGAGACAAGGAATTTGATCTAATGAATAAGCATTTGTTTAACACTGGTTCGTCAAGAAAGAAATGAAAAAAGAATAACTATGTCATAAAGTGAATGAATCGGTAAGAGAGAATATTTTATGAGTAATAGTTGCAAGGAGAATGCCTATTCTCAGCATGGAAGCTAGTAAGACCCTTTGCTTGCTCTCATGGAGCCCACGTGTGGAGCCCACGCGATGGTGAGTTCGCTCCCTTGTGGCTCTTATCGAATTTGCTGAGATCGACTTTTAATTGGAGAGGACAGGAGACTCACATCTCTCTCTCTTCAATATTACATCACCTACTCAAGTCCGGTTGAAGTTTACGAAGCATTCGACACATCCAGGGTTTTGCCATAAGAAGATTGCTGTATCTTTGTGGGTTTATTGGGCTCAAGGCCCAAGAAGCCCAACTCCAGGAGAAGGGTGGGCTTCTTCTGTTCAAGCCTAATCTAGGGAGAATCTATGGTCTGTTTTTACCGTCTAAATCCTCCAGGGAGAATTTACATGCCAGATCGTTAGTATCCACCGACTACACTATGCTTTAAAAGAGAATTATTTTGGTTGGAAATTGGCCTATTGTATTATCCTTTAGAAATTCTTTGTAACCCCGCTCTCATAGGATTTGAACCTTTGATCTTATGTATATGGAGGGCTAACTACTAGATTACTCTCTAAGTACTACATTAAAAGAAGTTGTCATGTCCTTACTATCACTACAAGAAATATAGAATATGTAGATGGCTGTAAATCGTAGCTATCTATAAAAATTGATATTTGTAGACGGTTATTTGTAACCGTCTGCATATCTACATAACTTACATATGTAGACAGCTACACGAAGTCGTCTACATATCAAACATATGTAGACGGCTAAGAACAGTTGTCTACATAACTTATGTAGACAGCTTACTATAACTGTCTACATATGTTAGATATGTAGACGACTTACTGTAGTTGTCGACATATCAAACATATGTAGATGCTACTAATGGCCGTCTACATAACTTATGTAGACGTCTTTCTATAACCATCTACATATGTTTTATATATAGACGGTGTGAAGTAGCCATCTACATATCTAACATACAAAGACAACTATGTGAAGGCGTCTACATAAGTTATGTAGATGACCATTTGTAGACAGCTATGAACGGTTGTCTACATAACTTATGTATGTAGATGTCTTTCTATAACCGTCTACATATGTTTTATATATAGACGGTGTGAAGTAGCCATCTACATATCTAACATACAAAGACGACTATGTGAAGGCGTCTACATAAGTTATGTAGACGACCATTCGTAGCCGTCTACATATGTTTGATATGTAGACAATTTTAATGAGTAGTCTACATATCTAACATATGTAGATGGTTAAAGGGAGCTGTCTACATACATTTATATGTGGATCTAAATTATTTATGTAATACTCATTAAATTTATAATAAATATTCAAAATTTTAATAATATTCAAATTTTAAATATTAAAAAACATTTTAGAATAAAAATGATTAATGAAAATAATTATTTAATATGTATACTATAATAAAAATATCATTTTTAAATTTTTTGACATTTGTTATTATAACATATGTTATTTCCGTTGCAGACCTGTCCACTTTTAAAAAAAACTTGGTACACCCAAATTAATTACTTGCGATCTTCTTCATACACAAACATTGATTCAATTAAGTTTGACATTATTGTATGCAAGGAGTGGCTATGAGTATAGTTATATATTTGAAGTTTACATATATTTATATATTTAATGCTATGAGTATAGTCATCAATTGAAAAATGTTAGCATATATAGTGTATTATTTTTCTATAGTATTAATAATCAACTTTTAATATTAAAAAAATTTAAATTAAATTTTATTATTATTATGCGACATAAAAGAATAATAAAAAAAATCAATTAAAAATATTTAAATCTTTTATATTTATAAATAAATATATAACTTAATAAGGATGTAAGTTGTTAAATGACGATCTTGTAGCAAACATTCTAGGAAAGAATTAGAACTCAGATGTTCACAAATAAAAATGTGATGCATATGGAGTTTAATCATATTACATGTTTGATAGAACAAAGAAATATATCTTCACTCATTCATTAAATTAAGGTGGTAGTTGTTTGACAACCACTTTATATAGATGACTTTATTGTAGCCATCTACAAAGATTGATATAACTCATGTAGTCATCTACATATCTCATATACATATATATAGTCTTGGGAGCGCGGGGAGTCATCGGTGTCAATATATATCTATATATAGAGAGATATGTATAGATATAGTTAAATTTGGTTAAATATGTATAATATAATTATATATATAATAATTTAATAAAAATATTTACATGTATAATTAAGTATATATATTCATATAGTAAAAATATATAAGCAATTTTATTTAAATATACAATAATTACCTACAATTTTATTTATATAAGAATAGTTAAAAATATATAGATAATTATATTTAAATTTATAAATACATGATTTATTGGGTTGTCCGATCTTTATCAGATTCACATTTATATGTATGCAATTGATTAAATATTACATCATTTGATCTACGTACATATAGTTGGGCGGGTTATATGATCGCATATTTGTAGACGGCTAAGCACAACTGTCTACATAGAAAATCTATATGTAGACTGTTTTCATAGATCGTCTACATATCTAAAATCATGAAGATGGATTAAGCTGTCTACACATGTAACATATGTAGATGGCTAAAGAAGCCGTCTACTTAATTTATGTCGACGGCTTACAAGCATCCGTCTACATTTGTTCATATATGTAGACGGCTTTATGCTCCCTCTGTTGAAAACTTGAGAGGGAGATTAAGATTCCAGAACATGAGTTGCCCAATGATCTCCATGTTGAAACACTATAAATCTACAGCGGAAGCAAACCTGGATCCATGAGAAGTGATCTTCCAATCCAGTACGATGTTCTCCAACAGCACTCCAAGATGATGGGATGTCTCCGGAGAAGAGAAGTCTCGTATGAATTGGGGACCATAACCCCTTTTCTTAATAAACAACCAGGAGACGGTTGTTGTGTCTTTTGGTGTCTTTTTCTATTTTAACCCATCAGAAAAATAGAAATGACACCCTGGTCTCTACACATAATTAAATATGACCGGAGGCTGGTTGGATCCGCTTCCACCAGGGAGCCCGGACATTCCTCGGCCTGGTCCTCCACCGTCTTGGTATGAGGGCACATAGTACCATGTTTCTATAGGTTGGGCTGCTGCGTTTTTACAAGTTGGAGGCTGGTTGTACCTTGTTTTGTCGTGCTAGAATAACTATGTCATGTAACATTGACCCCTCTGCGTAGGAGCTCATGCACATCTGAGCCCTCGAGGTCCATGTACCCCTTCCCCCCTTATGTTCTTCACATATATATATAAAATATCCACCCGATATTGACACTGGAGGCCCACTCCTATGTCATATCTATTAAAAAAAAAAATATGACCCATACTTTTTAAGATGCTTAAATCCCAAAATAATCCTTAATTAATCACATTAATAGGGATAAACTTTATGATAGCCAATAATATACAATTATATATATGTACGCCCATAATTAGATTAAATCTAACAATCTCCCACTTGGGCCACATATATATATCACCTTATAATTGTATATCATAACATAACTTTATGAGCTCAAAAGATTTGCTATCATTATCAAAAGCATCTCTAATCAATCCGGTCCAGCAATCATATCAACATAGGACTAAAGAGGTCTTCATTACATACAACGTAACTCAACCCATCAATAATCACATATGTTAATATAACGAATGACATGGATCAAGCATGGATGTGTAGCATGGAAATTACATGCAATGTGATTCAGTCATACTTATTTCCAACTGGTCCAACCTTATTCTTTAGTGAGATCAACTTTAAAACAAATAGAGTACAAAACAACTGAATACCTTATTTCTGCAGAAAGTGTCATAAACACTAAATGTTTCCAAAGTAGAATTAGCATCTAAATACAAACTCCCACTAAACTAACATATCATCATATGATACAACACCCATATTAGCAACATGCTCATGAAAGACCTTGGGTGGAAGTCCCTAGTAAGTGGATCCGCAATCACGGAGTTTGTACCAATATGCTCTATAGATAATTGACCACTTTGCACTCTTTCTTTAACAACTAAGAACTTGATGTCTATATGCTTAGACTTTGTAGAGCTCCTGTTGTTGTTGGAATATAACACTCCTGACTTATTGTCACAAAATATCTTAAGTGGTCTTTCAATTCCATCCACAATTCGCAACCCAGTGGCAAAATTTCGCAGCCATATTCCATGATTTGATGCCTCATAACATGCTATAAACTCCGCAGCCATGGTGGAAGAAGCTACAAGTGTCTGCTTAACACTCTTCCATGAAATAGCTCCTCCAGCCAATAGGTAAATATAGCCTGATGTGGATCTCCTACTATCTTGGCATCCAGCAAAGTCAGAATCAGAATATCCAATGATCTCCAACTGATCTGATTTTCTATATGTGAGCATGAAGTCCTTTGTTCTTTGTAAATAGCGCATGACTCTTTTGGTTGCTTTCCAGTGATCCACTCCTAGATTACTTAAGTATCTGCCCAACATTCAAACAATGTACGCAATATCCGGACGCGTACAAACTTGAGCATACATAAGACTTCCTATGGCTGATGCATAAGGAATCTTATGCATCTCTTTAACTTCAAAGTCATTTTTGGGGCATTGATTGAGGCTAAACTTGTCACCTTTAGAAATTGGGGTGTCACCTGGTTTACAATTCTGCATGCCAAATCTTTTAAGAACCTTTTCGATATAGTTCTTTTGTGATAACCCAAGGATATTTTGAGAGCGATCTCGGTATATCTGTATGCCTAACACAAAAGAGGCATCTCCAAGATCTTTCATCTCAAATTTTCTTGACAGAAACTTCTTAGTTTCACATAATAATCCCATATCATTGCTGGCAAGTAGTATGTCATCAACATATAAAACTAGAAAAATATGTTTACTCCCACTGAACTTATGGTATATACAATCATCCACTATATTCATCTCAAAATCCAAATGGAATGATAACTTGATGAAATTTGTAATACCATTGACGAGAAGCTTGCTTAAGTCCATAGATAGATTTCTTTAATTTGCAAACCATTTTCTTTGAGTCTCCCGACACAAAATTTTCTGGTTGCACCATATATATCGTCTCATCAATGTCGCCATTGAGAAACACAGTCTTCACATCCATCTGATGTAACTCAAGGTCAAAATGTGCCACTAATGCCATTATTACTCTAAAAGAGTCTTTAGATGAAACCGGCGAGAAAGTCTCTTTATAATCGATGCCTTCCTTCTGAGTAAAGCCCTTTGCAACAAGACGAGCCTTATATCTCTCCACATTACCCTTTGAATCCCTCTTGGTTTTAAATATCCACTTACAACCAATGGGTTCGTCGTGCCTTCAGGTAATGGGACAAGATCTCAAACATGTTGTCTTTCATGGACTTAATTTCCTTCATTCATAGCATCAATCCACTTTTGAGAATTAGAGCTTTGCATGGCTTGATGGAAGTTGATTGGATCATATTCCACCACTCCAATATCAACCTCATGTTCTTGGAGAAATGTGATATAATCATCTGGAATTGCATTTCTCCTTTCTCTCGTGGATCTTCTCAACGGCATTGGTTCTTGAGAGTGTTGAGTTTGTTCTTCTGAAATAATCTCGTTATTTTGAATGGGAGATACTTCAATATTGTCTTGATCTGGACTTGCTTCTTGAACAATGTCAGGCAAAGAAACTTGATCCTGGTCATTGTCAATAGCAATTGGAGGAATAGTAACATACTCCTCCTCAAAGATAAAATCTCTAATCTTATTCCCCCTGGCAAACTCAACATCCTCAAAGAACCGGGCATTTCCCGTCTCAAAAATGGACTTAGTTGTGGGATCATAAAACTTGTAACCCCTTGACCTTTCAGGATATCCAACAAAATAGCTGCTAACTGTTTTGGAGTCTAGTTTCCTTTCATTAGGCTTGTAAGGTCTTGCCTCAGCTGGACAACCCCAAATGTGCAAATGCTTCAAACTAGGCTTCTTACCTATCCAAAGCTCATAAGGGGTCTTCACAGTTGCTTTTGTTGGAACCCTGTTTAGCAAATAAGCTGTAGTCTTTAATGCTTCTCCCCAGAGAGATTCTGGTAAGGTAGATTGACCAATCATACTCCTTACCATATCCTTAAGCGTCCTATTTCGTCTTTCAGCAAGACCATTCATGCTAGGGGATCCTGGCATGGTGTATTGTGGGACGATACCGCATTCCTCTAGGAATTTAGCAAAAGGTCCTGGACGTTGTTCACCTGATCCATCATATCTACCATAGTATTCTCCACCACGGTCTGATCTAATGGCCTTTATTCTTTTGTTGAGTTGATTCTCAACTTCAGCCTTATATTTTTTGAACACATCCAATGATTGAGACTTCTCATGAATGAGATACAAGTAGCCATATCGAGAATAATCGTCTATGAATGTAATAAAATATTGTTGACCATTCCAAGAAGGTATAGGAAATGGTCCACAAATATCCGTATGTATTAATTCTAAGACGTCTGAAGCTCTATTAGCTCTTTTTCCTTATGTTTGTTTGTTTTCCCTTTATACAATTGACACACATGTCAAAGTCTGAAAAATCAAGGGAGTCAAGAATACCATCAGACATAAGTCTCTCAATTCTCTGTTTAGAGATATGACCTAATCTCTTGTGCCATAGTGTAGCGGAATTCTCATTGGTTAATTTTCGTTTTGTACCGCGTGAACTTATATGCAAGGTTTCATTAAATGAGACTACAATATTAAGTAAATATAGGTTATCATTAAATGACAAAGAACCGGTACCAACAAGATTTGAACTTTGAAAAAGACTAAACTTACTATTTCCAAATGAACAAGAATAACCAGATTTGTCCAACATAGAAATAGATATCAAATTTCGTCTAAAAGACGGTACAATAAAAGTCTCATTCAAATCCAAATAATGACCAGTCTTTAACAATAACCTAAAAGTCCCTATAGCCTCAACTTCCACACTTTTGCCATCGCCTACATAGATGTATCTTTCACCATCATTCGGCCTTCGGCAGTGGAGGCAACCCTGCATCGACACACTTATGTGAGTAGTAGCACCAGAATCTATCCACCAAGTGTATCTGGGTACAGAAGTTAAATTAACCTCTGAACAAACCAAAGTGAAAAGTGTACCTTTCTTTGCACGCCAAGCATGATACTTGGTGCAATCCTTTTTCTTGTGTCCACCAAGCTTGCAAAAGAAACATGCAGATTCCTTATTTTGTTTCTTTTGTGGTGGTCCACCTGCAGCTTCATTGCCCTTTTGTCTTTTCTTAAGTTTAACCTTGTCTTTAGAGGTTATCGACAAATGAGCACTTTCAGTCTTCTCTTGCCTTAGCCTTTCCTCTTCTTGCACACAATGTGAGATGAGCTCATTAAGGGACCATTTGTCCTTTTGACAATTATAGCTCACTTTGAATTGACTGAATTGTGCTGGAAAAGAAATTAAAACTAAATGCACAAGTAGATCGTCAGATAATTCTAACTTAAGTGCCTTTAGTTTTGAAGCAAGATGAGACATCTCTATGATGTACTCCCTTATGTTTCCTTTTCCTTTATACCTCATGGAAATCATATTTGACAAGAGTGTACTAGTTTCAGCCTTATCATTCTTGGCAAATCTTTTCTCAATTTCCTCAAGGAAACCCTTAGATGTAGTAACCTCTTCAGGCTTAGTGCCCCTAAATGCTTCTGGAATGGCACGCTTCATAATCATAAGACTCATGCGGTTTGAACGGTCCCACTTTTCCATGTCTCTCTTTTCCTCAGTAGAGCTGGATTCTGTAACCTCATTAGGCCGTTCAAGTCTTAATGCAAGGTCTAGATCCATAACACCGAGAACAATCATTACATTCTCCTTCCATGTCTTGAAGTTAGTGTCATTAAGCATAGGAATTGAATTAATGCTGGTAGAAATATTATTAGCAGAACTTGTAACTGTAAGAAAACAAAGCAATAGCTCACATAAGTTTCACATTATGCTGAAAATAATTTTCAAATAATGATACAACCCATCACAAGATATCTAGCACAACATTAACATTTCGTCTTTGGACAAAAATATTAACTTGCAAGTGATACTCTTGGTGTAACAGCTAAATATTGACAATAAATTCTGTCAAATAATAAGCCTTTCTTTGGACCGACTTATTATCCACATGAAATATCAAATAATTGTCACATATTTACTGTTACAAATATGTATATATGTAATTCGGTCAAATATTAACTTTCCTTTGGGCCAGTAAATATTTACATGAATTACATAAACACAACTATCTTGACATTCCAAAATAAATTAATCTACACAAGAGAGGCTACTTTGGTAGCATGTTGCTTCAATTAATATATTTCAGAATATTAGACATCCAAAATGTACCAAAATTTGATGCCAAAAAATTATCTAAATTTATCTTGACATAAATCAAATGCACTCAAAGCATATAACCATTGGGGATTATTTAAATATAAGAAAACTTGCTAGCGTTGAGTGCCTTCCATATAATATTCATTATAACATGAATAATAAAATAAATAAATAAAAAGTGTTCCTTGATTCATGCGCACAAAGAAAGGAGGCAATAGGTACCTCATTCTTTTACTGTGCATTGAATGCATATAAGGACAAAAGTTGGGGATTCTTTCTATTTTGCATAGAACGACAGCGAGTATGTATATGTGTGATAAGCAAAAATTGAAGGTTAATAAGGGAAAAACAGAAAGTCCTTTGGGTCCCTGGGTAGCGATAGGAAATTTTTTTTTTTTTTTCTTCCCAAAGCGCCGCAGAAGCCTCCTTTTTTCCGGCGCCAGATGCTCCCAGGCCCCGGCGCAGTGATCGCGCAAGCGCGCTGCGGTCCCCAAAGCGCCACAGGAAGGCTTCCTTCCGGCGCCAGACGAAGGCTCCTCCCGGCGCAGTGATCACGCACAGGCCATCGTGCAGTGTTCGCGCGCAGCGCCCTGCGGAGCGTCACATCCTGCGGAGATTGCAGACCGAAAAACCAGTACAACAACTCCCCAAACGTCGCCATTCGACCCAAATGCCAGGAAGAAATGAAAAGAATATCATACTGTCCATTTCTTCGCAAGAACAGAACAATACCTTCACGGTTTTTCAGTAACCAAAAACTTAACTTTTTATGGTTTTAACATGGATTTAAGGCTCTGATACTAATTGTTGAAAACTTGAGAGGGAGATTAAGATTCCAGAACATGAGTTGCCCAATGATCTTCATGTTGAAACATTATAAATCTACAGCGGAAGCAAATCTGGATCCATGAGAAGTGATCTTCCAATCCAGTACGATGTTCTCCAACAGCACTCCAAGATGATGGGATTTCTTCGGAACAGAGAAGTTGTTCTTTGGTATCTTTTTCTATTTAACCATCAAAAAATAGAAATGACACCCTGATCTCTACACATAATTAAATATGACCCATATTTTTTAAGATACTTAAATCTCAAAATAATTTTAATTAATCACATTAATAGGGATAAATTTTATGATAGACAATAATATACAATTATATATATGTACGCCCATAATTAGATTAAATCTAACACCCTCATCTTCCCACCCCGCCCACTTCTCCTCATTCTCTCCTCTGTCGCGCCCCGAACCTCTCTCTCTTTCGCTGGTGTTGGAGACGACCCTACTGCCGCCGCTGCCGTCGGAGACGCCGCCGCCTGCTGCTGGAGACCCCTCTCTCTCTAAGTCCTGTGTGTGTGTGTAGGCGAACCCTCTCATCTAACGGGGAGGAATCGACCGGAGATGATGTGGACAGCCCCTCTGCTCCACACAGGAAGAGGGATGGTGGGTTGGGGCTGCTGATTTGGCGTGCTCTCCCTCTCTAGATCTAGCGAACTCCCTCTCTCTCTCTTCTCTATACATCTCACCTTCTGTCGCCCAACAGTCTCCTAACACCCCCACCCCAAGTGCTTCTCTCAGAAACCCCAACTGACAACCCATCAAAGCAACCCCCCTCCCTCACACTGTCACACACCCTCACCCCGCACGTTGCCACCCCCACCGTTCGACCCCTTCTTCCACATCGAGCCACCAAAGCCCACACCTCTCTCTGAAACCCACCCCTAGTTCACATCGCAAAGAATGAGAGAGAGAAGGTGAGAGGGGGAGGGGCCTGCCAATGCCATCGCTACACCTATATGTACTAAGATTTCAACTAATTAAGAAAATTTTTATACTGTTCTCATTTATTATTCATTCCGCCGTCTTTTCCCATGTGTGTTAATTTTTCATGTTGTTGCTGCTACTTATTTCGCATCAGCATTCTATGCTCCTGTTCCTCTGCTGCTTCTACTACGTCCATTTCGATCCTTTCTCTGTGTTCTGATCCGGGCATGGCCAGTGAAATGGTAGATTTTTCCTTTCTGAGAAGATGTGATTGGGAGGGAGGATGGAAGAGGAACTGAACTGAACTGAACTAATGAATTGCTGTTAGCCCATGTTAACTGAACTAATGAAAGTTAATGCACATAACTTGCGTGTGTATGTGTGCGTGTGAGAGAGGTAGATTAATCTGACACTTGAAGTATTTTTATTGTTCTACACTTGAAGATCTTAATCTCATCACTGTAGATCATTTTTCCTATTTCTGTGACATGTAAGGTTAATTGGGGCCAAAGAACTAACTTGTTCGATAATAAGTCTTGATTTGATCTCTCTTCTGATGAAAATTTCTAAGATGTTGAGGGCCAGTTCATAAACATATATCCATTAACTATTTATGTATGGTGTCTCAGTCAAAATATCCGATCACATATAGAATTAAAAGCTAAAACTTTGAACCCAACTCAACTGTTCAACTGTTCAAATGCATAACTGATCACTAACTTCATCGTTCCTTAATTAGGTTATTTGAAGGTTATTGTGTAGATCCTCTTACCTGTGCGCTTGTTTTATATATTGGCTTCTGGGGTTGGGCATTCAGTTTGTTCGCTACCATCTGAAGTTTATTTTCCTGAGCACATTCTTTGCAAGGTTTCTCAAAGAAGTAGAATTACCAATCCCTCTTATATTCCAAACCAATGTTGAATTAAACATGGGATTCTCTTAAGTCGGTGACAGCAGCCATCTTTATGGCCTTGGCTGTTGTAATTCTGGAGTCTGAAATAATTTCACCTGCAGCATTGTCAGAAATTTCCATAGCAACATTGTCTATTGCATTTTCCTCTTACGTTACCTTTCTGATCCACCAACATCATGAGATTTTCAGATTTAGATAATTCAGAAACAAAGCTAACGTTTATGGGATTTCCAGGATAAATATACTGCACCTGACATAAATCCTCTCCTCTTCCCTCCACATGTCTACACCTGAATAGAAGACCCATCGGCCACATGACTATGTTGCAATGTAGAATGTTGAGATCTGGGCGTATAAGCCAATGCTAATAGGATTTTTTTCCGGTGACCCATTATCCGTGCAATCTGCCACAACCTCAGTGTTTATTCTCCATGCCTTCACATTCAAATATCTTCATCACAGTCAATCATGTTCATACATAGGTTGAAGCTGTATATCGGGAATCCCTAATTCCCCATCACGCCCCGGATCGAGTCAATCAAGACACCACCTTTCAGCCGCCATGTCAATCATGTTCCATATATAGGTTGAAGCTGTACATATTTGGTGGTTGAATTCTTTTTTTGAAAATTGAATAGTACCACTAACATATTAGCCATCAAACACAGAATGGATAGCCAACCTCTAACCCCCCAACAAAACAAAAAGTGTAGAATTAGACTGATTCATGTTACAAACAAGTGACGCCCATTCCTTGACCTTGACACAAATCCCAACAAAAAGAGTCTATCAAAACACATATAATAAAGAATATCATATAATCAATTGGGTGTGTTGAAGCCGCACACTTCTCCAATATACCATCATTATTTACTAATTTTAACTATGCTAAAAAAATCACTTGCATAAAATACAAGTGACAAAAAGAGCAGTTAAAATTAGCAGGTATATTGGAGAAGAGCTAGGAGATGATGTTGAAATTTTAAGATAATTTAAAAACACATTATATGTTTGCACACCATTATACTATAAATCCTTCATTATTTACTAATTTTAACTATGCTAAAAAAATCACTTGCATAAAATACAAGTGACAAAAAGAGCAGTTAAAATTAGCATGTATATTGGAGAAGAGCATAGTTAAAATTAGTAAATAATCAATCTGATATTCAAAGACTTAGTTGTTGAAGCCCGCAATGTCAAACTCGATTTGGCAACTGATGGGTTTAATCCATTTGCAAACATGAGTAGCAGGTATAGTACATGGCCTGTGGTGATAGTTGTCTACGACTTGAACTTGCCGTGGTGGATGTGTATGAAGCAAACATATACCATGATGTCTTTACTCATTCCTGGTTCTAAAGAGCCCATAAATGGCATTGATGTATAATTACAACCATTAATATGAATTGAAGGATTTATAGTATAATGGTGTGCAAACATATGATGCAGCAAAAAAATCGAACTTCACCCTATGAGCTACTCTCCTCTAGACCCTCAATGACTTCTCTGCATATGCTAATTTGTCAGGGTAGAGCACTAAAGGAACATATGCGTGTTCGACATGTAACTACAGTACACATTCAAGAAGACTTAAAAATTGTCAGAAATTTTGTTATCTCGGGCACCGTCGGTTTTTTCCAATACAACATAGATGGAGGAAACACACATATAGGGATATGTTTGATGGCAGAGTTGAAGTTGGGAAAGCTCCAAAAATTTTGAATGGCCGTGAAGTGTGGGAGCAACAACAACAGATGGTGCCTATTATAAGATTTGAGAAGAATTTTAAGAAAGACATTGATAAATTGAAAGGATGGAAAAAACATAATATTTTTTTTAGGGAGTTACCATATTGGCAAAATTTGCTTCTTTGTTGTAATTTAGATGTGATGCATATCGAAAAAAATGTTTGTGACAAATTGTTGAGTACTTTAAATCTACTTGGATTTGGTTACAGTAAAGATATAGTTAAGGCACGGATGGACTTAGAAGATTGAGGGATACGTCCGCAACTTCATGTGCTGAAAGATCAAGAAAGAAAACCACCTGCATCTATTTTTACAGTGAACAGAACACAAAGGTTACAGATTTGTAACTTTCTAAGAAACATTAATGTAACATCACACATTTTTGGGATCCTTATGGATCCTTTGTTTGGTGGTTGAGGTTTGGGGTGTTTGTGGGCTGGTAGGCTAGGCCCAAAACACTAGCTTGTTCACTGTCTGTGAACGCGACAGTGAGGAACGTCGCAATTTGAACGCGACGGTCCTACATGTCGTGTTCCTGTTGCCACTGCTGAGCGATCATCGTCTGCATGCGCACCGCGTGTCATGCACTGGGCGGCATGCAGACGTCAGCTTTGAGAAGGCGAAGCCCTGAACCGTCGCGTTCAGGTCGCGATGAAGGGGTACGTCGTGTTCCCAACCGCTGTGCGTTTTTATGTTGTTTTGGCCAAGCAGAGCTGCAACCAGTTCTGCTCGGCCAGGAGAGGGAGTTGCGGCGATTTACTGGGCGATTTGGCGGGTTGATAGTGTTTTTGGCGTGTTCTCGCTGCGAGGACCTCGCGTGGAGCGGGGGAAATGCCGGGTATTCGTTGTTCTTCGTGTTCTTCGCAAAGGTAGGGGAACTCTACCCGTTTTACACCATGAGATTGCATGATTTGCATGTGCGGATGGTTACTTGGCTTTAAAAACGTTAGATATCATGATAGGGCATTCATTAAAGAATGAAAATTAAGAATTAAATGGGGTTTGAGTGGTATGGGGTGGTGATCCGGAGTGAGCAATCCGGATTAGGGTTTTCGTCTGTGAAGGTGACAGAGCACCCTGTCGCATTCACAAAGCGACAGGCCAACCTGTCGCGTTCATGTGATGAATGTGACATATCGGGGTGTCGCGTTCTGAAGGCGACATGACCCTACGTCGCTACCTCAGGCGAGCGGTCATGATGTGCATGGTTTAAACGACAGAATTATCCGATTATCAATATTTTATGTATATGGCCAGTATAAGCGGTGCATTGGCACCTGTAACGCTCTGTGAGCATGTTGTTTACAAGGCTAGCGTGTTGTTTATGGGGCTAGCAAGTGGTTTACGTGATTGGCGTGCTGTTCACACGGATAGTGTGCTATGTTCACGGGGTTGACGTGAGGTTTCATGTGGTTTGTGCGGTGTGCATGTGGTTGTGTGTGCGTGGCGAGTAGCACGACGCCTACCATGGTTACCTCTTCAGTTGGGTGCCCCAGGTTCTGTGTGAGCCATGTTTTGTGCTCGGGGCTTGTCCCGGTACTTGTGTACCGTCGAGGTCTGTGTTGTCTGTCCTGGACACCCTCACTCCGTTGCTTGAGTTGTACGTCCGGCTGAGGGAAAGACAACAGTGGGACAATGACTTGTGTGAGTTTGTTGTTTGTCGCTTGTAGCGCGCTCGTGGCTGGGGGTACGGACACCAGTAGACATACTGAGCCCCAGCTAGTCCTGTTTCCAGTGCCTCACTCTAGGGAGCTCAGGCCAGAGTCCCTAGATGTGCCAGGCATGGACCTGTGGCAGTGTAGTCTGCAGGTGTGATGTTGGTTGGTCTCCACAGTTGTTTGACTTGTTCTAGTGGAGCGGAAGCTGGACCTTTCGTCCGTGGCTGCGAGGCTGAGAGGTAGACCTGTGTGGTTTGTCTAGGTCAGTTGTTGGTGTCGCGAACCAGTCTACGTGACTCGAGTGTGGCGGACTCTACTTTTGCACGTACACCGAGTTGTGGTTTTTCCGTTTACTTGTTACGGTTGGTTTATGTTAACGACAGGTGGTAAGTGATATTTACAGCTTTAATATCCTACTTAGCTTACTCTATAAATTGCTAGTGTAGCCTCCAGCTTTTATACTTGAGTTGGTTTACTCAGTTTTTGGGGGAGTTTCCCTACTGAGCCAGTGACTTGCGAGGCTCACCCCTACTCCCTACAAGTGAAGGAGAGCAGGAGGTTTCTCTTCCCTCTTCCAGTTCGGAGCTGCATCACAGCGGTGTTGGGCTGACGCCTCCAACATTGTAGTTTCTTTTTCTGTTGTACCTCGGGGTATGCCCCAGGCTCTTGTACCTTACTTTGACTTTTGTTGAAATTTGGCTATGTAAGTCCGATGTAAATATGTGTGACATTGTGAATCATATATATATATATATATATATCAGTGTGTTCCTTTGTATTTTCACGGACGCATGTATGGTATCCCTTGCGAGGCTACGGCTCGTTCGCGGGAGACAGAGTCAGATCAAGTTCGTTACTGGGTTAACGGGTGTGAACGACGTGGTCTGTCATAGTTGGTATTAGAGCAAGGTCCGTGTAAATATAAAGGAACTAGGAAATTACATAGCCTTATTTCTACATTAGTCCACTGTTGGTAGCTGACCCTGGTTTTGTAATGATTCGTTGGCATATATGTGGTTGGAATGTTGTCTATGCTGGAATTTAAGATGGCTGATAGGGGAGATTCGGGAGGTGGTGGAGATGAGCAGGAGGAGACTACCCAGCGAATGATAGAAAGGATATGGGAGAGTCTTACAGATATACGGATGAAACTGGACTAGCAGGCACCGGTACCGCCAACAGCAGTACCACCAGTTGCAGAAGGGGTCATACCTGTGGCACCAGTTCCACCACCACCAGGAGTGGAGGTACTTCTTGTGGTACCCATACCACCACCACCACCACCAGTGAGGGTAGTGGAAGAGTCGATGCTGCAGGTTGAAAGATTTTTGAGACTACAGCCGCCTACCTATACGGGTGGACCGAATCTAGACATAGCTGAGCACTGGATTCATGAGATTGCGAGGGTGTTTGTGACTATGAGGTGTCCTCCAGCAGACAAAGTAATTTTGGCTACCTACCAGTTGCGGGGTTTTGCGCAAGAATGGTGGAGGTTAAAGATGCAGACCACTTTTGCAGGTAGGACAGAGGAGACTATGACATGGCCGAAATTTCTAGAAGCGTTTAATGACACATTCTTCCCAATACAAGTGCAGCAAGCAAAAAGGGAGCAATTCTGGACTCTTCAGCAAGGGAATTCTTCTGTTTTGGAGTATCAGATGAGGTTTATGGCACTCAGCAGATATGCGCCATATGTTGTATCAGATAATGCTATGATGGTTGAGTATTTCATTCGTGGATTGAGGATTGAGCTACAGAATGCGGTGATATCACTTATGTGCAGGACTGTAGAGGAGGCAGTCCAGAGAGCAGCCACATTGGAGAGGTCTGTTCGGACTCGTCAGGCAGGAGAGTCAGGTTTAGGTAGTTTTCGGCTACCTCAGCAGTCCTCGGGGATCAGCAAAGGAAAAGCGCCAGCGGGACCATCTTCCTCAGGTTTCAGCAAGTGGGGATCAAAGTTGAAGAAAATATTCAGAGGAGGAGGAGGAGGTCACCAACAGGTGTTCCAGCAGGGGCATGGCTATAGGCCAGAGGTGGAGGAGTCCCAGCAGAGTATAGCCAGGCAGCCTACACTTCCACCAGGTTATATATGTTATAATTGTGATCAGCCGGGACATTGATCCGCAATTGCCTCTATCCCAGAGAGTATGGGTATGGAAGAGGAGTACAACAACAACAGCAGCCCCAGCAGCCACCAGTAGGTCGTGGTAGAGGAGCACCACTCCAGTGAGGTAGAGGTCGGGTTATGGCTATCACCAGAGCCCAAGCATAGGCATCAAATTTGATAGAAGGTATACTACCTATCTATGACTTTTCAACAAGAGTTTTATTTGATCCGGGTGCTTCTTATTCTTTTATTTCCGAAGAGTTTTTGGATTCTATGGTGCATCCATTAGAAGAGAAACTACGTGAATTGGTAGTAGAGGTTCCTTCGGGTGAGTTTATGCTCACCTCATGTTACATAGATGAGGCTCCTATTGTGATTCAAGGGAATCAGATGCCAGGTAGATTATATGCTTTGCAATTGAGAGATTATGATATTATTTTGGGTATGGATTGGCTTGAAGCCTATGGAGGTATGGTAGATTGCAGAAAGAAGAGGGTCAGGTTTTGTCACCCCGGTGGAGCAGTATTTGAATTTCAAGGTATGCCTTTCTATACCTCTAAGTTGATAATTTCAGCAATTAGAGCTAGAAAATTGTTAAATGCGGGGTGTGTAGCTTATTTAGCTTCAGTAAGTTTGGTAGAAGCTGGTAAGTCAATAGAAGCAATTCTAGTGGTCAATGAATTTGTAGATGTATTCCCAGATGATTTGCCAGGTTTGGCGCCACACAGAGAAGTGGACATCACTATAGAATTGCAGCCAGGAACAATGCCAATTTCTAAGGCACCATACAGAATGGCCCTAGCAGAGTTGAAAGAGCTAAAGAAGTAGTTGCAAGAATTGTTAGAAAAATGTTTTATCAGGCCGAGTCATTCACCCTGGGGAGCTCCAGTGCTATTTGTAAAAAAGAAAGATGGCAATTTTAGAATGTGTATTGATTACAGAAAATTGAATGATGTGACCATAAAGAATAAGTACCCGTTGCCAAGAATTGATGATTTATTCGATCAGCTTCAATCAGCTAAGGTGTTTTCTAAAATTGACTTGAGATCTGGGTACCATCAATTAAGAATCAGAGAAAAAGATATTGACAAGATAGCATTCAGATCCAGGTATGGGCATTATGAGTTTGTGGTTATGTCATTTGGGCTAATCAATGCACCAGCAGTGTTTATGAATTTGATGAACAAAAATTTCCATCCATATCTGGACCAGTTTATAGTGGTTTTCATAGATGACATACTGGTTTATTCAGCATCTTAAGAGGAGCATGCAGCTCATTTGAGGTTTACATTGCAACTTTTGCGGGACAATCATTTGTATGCCAAGTTCAGTAAGTGTGAATTCTGGTTGAAAGAAATTTAGTTTCTGGGTCATGTTATTTCAGCAGAGGGAGTTGCAGTCGATCCAACTAAAGTGGAAGCAGTTATGAAGTGGGAAGCGCCAAAAACAATCATAGAAATTAGAAGTTTTCTGGGTCTAGCAAGTTACTACGGACGTTTTATACAGGATTTTTACAGAATTGCAACACCTATGACCAAATTGACTAGAAAAGGTGTATCATTTTTGTGGTCAAGTGAATGTCAGAAAATTTTTATGGAATTAAAAAAGAGGCTTACAGCAGCGCCAATATTGACATTACCAGTAGGTAGCGGTGGTTTTGTGATTTACACAGATGCATCCAGAAGAGGGCTTGGAGTAGTACTAATGCAACATGGTAAGGTGATAACATATGCCTCCAGGCAATTGAAGCCAACAGAAGAGAATTACCCAACTCATGATTTGGAGTTAGTAGCAGTCGTATTTGCTTTGAAGATATGGAGGCACTACCTATATAGTGAGAGGTTTGAAATATTCACAGATCATAAAAGTCTGAAATATATTTTCTCTCAGAAAGATTTGAATCTCCGTCAGCATAGATGGGTAGAATATTTGAAAGATTATGATTTCAGTTTGGCTTACCATCCAGGTAAGGCCAATGTGGTAGCTGATGCATTGAGTAGAAAAGCATATATGAGTCATATGATGATAAAAGAATGGAAATTATATGAGGAAATAGCAGAGAATTCACTGTATGTTCCGAGCAGTCAGCGGCGAGCAGTACTAGCCAGTAGTGCTGTAGAGCCATCTTTGTATTGGCAGATTATTGAAGCCCAGAGAACCGACGGAAGCTTAGCAGAAATTGTGAAAATGGAAGGTGTCACCATTGATGATAATTGTGTAGTCAGGCTCAGAGGCAGGTTATATGTACCCACAGAGAGAGAAGTAAAGCAAAGAGTTCTAGAAGAGGTACATAAATCCAGGTATACGATTCATCCAGGTAGCACTAAAATGTATTAAGATCTGAAAAAGTATTTTTGGTGGCCGCACATGAAAAGAGAAATAGCAGAGTTCATTGTAAGATGTGCAGTTTATCAGCAAATAAAGGCAGAACATCAGAAGCCCGGAGGTCTACTACAACCGTTACCCATTCCACAATGGAAGTGGGATGACATTGCTATGGATTTTGTGACAGGACTCCCGAGGACAGCTACAGGACACAATGGAATATGGGTATTTGTTGACAGATTGACTAAAGTATGCATACTAATAGCAATGAGTATGTCCTAGACAGTGGACAGATTAGCAAGAATTTATGTTGACAGAATTGTTCCGTTGCATGGTATCCCGAAGACAATTGTTTCTGACAGGGATCCCAAGTTTAGTTCTGGTTTCTGGAGAAGCTTACAGAGAGTTATTGGTACAGAGTTGAGGTACAGTTCAGCCTATCACCCACAAATAGATGGTCAGACAGAAAGAACAATTCAGACAATTGAAGATATGTTACGAGCTTGTTGTTTAGTGTGGGGAGGCAGTTGGGAGCACCATCTGGGCATGGTAGAGTTCGCTTATAATAACAGTTATCACACCAGTATTGGAATGACACCGTATGAAGCATTATATGGAAGGCCATGTAGAACACCACTGAATTGGCATGCGGTGGGAGAAAGACAAGTAATGGGTCCTGAGTTAATTCAGCAAACTACAGAAATGGTCAGATTTATTAAGGAAAATTTGCAAGCAGCCCAGAGCCGACAGAAAATGTAATGACCTCGACGCCCGGATCCCCGACTCCCACCAAGAATCCGAACATCGGGACCGGCGCCCACGGGTCTGGAGACCCGAAAGGGCTAACGGATCGGTCTAACAAGATATGTAACAGAAATAAATAATAACAATCGTACTAAAGTGCACCACAAGTGAATGAAAAGTGTCCAACACTAAGTAACATTCTAGTACAGTCCCAAAGTAAATAAAGTACAAGTGCAGAAATAAACGAGAAGGAACACGACCCTTAGGGGCATACCTCGAGGGTGAAGTACAAGAGCTGGGGGAACACTGCCACTAGAGACGCCGACTACTGCGGCCCTGTCTCCTCAGTCTGCCATGGAGGGAGCTGCTGTGAAGTCTCACCTACAAAACAGGGAGTGAGCTTCACAAAGAAGCCCAGTAAGGACTGCCAATCTGCCACTGGTTCTAACAGTAGAATAGAACTAAGTGCAATAAATAATTAAAGCAGTAAAGTCTATTTTACCAAACAGAGTCAAGTATGGAAGCGTGAAAGAACTACACGGTCGTCGGTATAGCCTACATAGCGGAACTGGAAAACCCGTGTAAACCAAGGCACCATAAGAACCTAGCTGCAACACAGATAGTAAACACCGTCTGGACAAACACACTAGCTACAACACACTACACTAGTCAGCCGGTCAGGAGTGCCACGCGCCTTACCCTCGAACAATGGTCAGTGTCTAGCACCTCCCATCGGAGTGAGATGCGGAACAAGAACAACCGCAACTGCCGTAGTTTAGCCGGACTATGGTCCCACGCCTGACCCCTCTAAATGATTCCGAAACCACGTAGTGTGAGGCAGTGAGAGAAAGGACTAGCTGATATGCGCCGTGCAAGCTACCAACCACCGATGTCCCAGACTCAGCTAAGAGAGCTCTACAAATGACTCACGCCACTGTCCCACCGTTTTCCCCTACTTCTACCAGAGTCAACGACTAGAGCAAACCCGCCGCCCGGAGTAACACCCTCTGACACAGGCGCGCGGGGACTGGGGGTCCCAAGTAACGGTAACAACCTGTCTCTCGGACAAGCCCTCAAGTGCCTAGCACCGGGCGAAGAGAGACTAGTAGTGGCATTGCACTAGGAATAGCACAGGTGCCAAGAAAACCAGAGTCGCAGCGGAAACGGAACACAAAAAGGTTGACAGACAGCTCTCAGTCAGAGAGGCGATGTGTCGTCCCGTCGCGACCAGAATGCGACGGATCTGTTTGTCGCGATAAGAGTCGGAAGGCGACCCTTGAGCCCGTCGTGACAGCTAAGGGCACCGCAACAAACCCAGGCCTTCTGGACGCGATGCGTACCCCTTCGCGATCTCATCATGACAGAGGCGGCGGTCGCGATCCAGCAAGACCCCGAAACCCAGAAGGCTGCCACGTACCCCGTCGCGTTTGCTAGACGTGGCAGGTTTCATGGTATCGCGACGCCATGATACGTCGCGACCTGGTCGCGACTGGGAAGCCCGTCGCGACCACAACTGAGTGCTCAGACAGAGCAACTCCAACAACCCAAAAACCCACCACATGATACAAGAGGGAAAGAGAAGCATGCCACACGATGGAAAAACTTCAATTAACAACAAACCACCCTAAAAAAAGCCCCAAGCATGCAAGGAAGTAAGGCTACACTCTTATTTTTTCTCTCTCTCTAGGTTGCTCTTAGTGAGAGAAGCTCTGGTCTTTCCGGTCGCCCTCCTTTGGGAGTGGCGACCATGGCCTCCCATGGGGGGGGGTGCTATCCCCCTTCCTCCCCCTCTTGGCCCTACACATCAATCTGGTCCTTCCACCCCTTTGCAGTCCCCCTTCCCAGCTGCTGTCTCCAGTTGGGTCGTCCCTCCTGCTGGGCCGTGGCCTGCCCTAGGGCGCGATCCTCCTTCCGTGGACATGCTGCTTCGACTGGATCTGCTGCTCCTCCTGTAGCTGAAGCAGTTGGCCGCCCAGGAGCAGGGGACTGATCATATTTACTTCTTTTGGTTTCTTGGGCTGTTGATTCACGCACATTTGACCCCTCTGCACAGGGTGTCCTTAGTTTGGGCCCACGTTGTTTATGTACTTCTTCCTTCCTTTCATGCTTTTATATATATACAATTGTCTAGTTGACTACGACATCAGAGGTTCACTCCTTTGTCGTATCAACCTAGATATTGCTTTACTAAAAAAAAAAAAGGCTACACTCTTATGAACCTCACACAAGCACATGCACCCCTTAACACCAACCCCCATCCAAACATGAAATCCATGTAAACCACACTATGCACACATCACACATGGATCATCTGAGCCAAGAAAACTCCTAGCATGAAGTTTAGGCTTGGAATAGGGATTGGAACCTAGAATGAAGAACTAGGTGGAGGATTGGGTCCCTACCTCCAATTGAAGAACCACCCTATTAGGGCCTTCTCGTAGGTATGCACCCCTCCACCTCCGAGTTCCAACGCTCCACGAACCTCCAACGAGCCGAGCACGACCTCCTCTTCCTTGAGCCGATGGAGAGTACCCATGCACACCCATATGAAGAACCACACAGTGAGAAGGAGGGAAAGAGAAAGGGAAGACACATATACACACCACCACACTTACCAATTCACAATCCACAAGAGAACACCCCCTCCAAGGTCTTCCCCAAGCTCCCCACGGAGTAGCAGAGCCTCAGATCGCCAGAGAAGAAGGTCAAGACAGGCAACAGGGCGAAATGGGGCTGTGCTCTCGGGCTTGGGCACTAAAGCTCAGACATTGAGAACGCGACGGCCCTGGTCGTTGCGTTAAGAAGCCTAACGCGACACCCCGCTACATCGCGATCTCAAGTCGCCTGCAGCCCTGACGATCAAACCCGACACGTGGTGTGCATGCGCAACTGACACCTGATCACGACGGACCGATACGTCGCAATCATGCATGCAAGCCAACATGTGTAAGCCTCGTCCAGACAGCAAAATGACAAAACTGTCGTTTTCTGTCAGAGCCAAGTCGCGACATGGGTGGTCGGCACGTTCCAATCTCGAATGCGACGGCTACCTACGTCGCCTTCAAAAGGCGACGACCCTGCATGTCACGATCTCAACCGAGAGTAGTTGACCCAAAGGGTGATAGGGATGTTATAGAAAAGCTATGCAGATAATCGTCGTAGGCTACTTCAGTTCGAAGTTGGAGATTTTGTTTTTCTGAGGGTTTCTCCTACTAAAGGTGTTTTGAGATTTAGTAAGAAAGAAAAATTGAGCCCAAGGCATGTGGGGCCCTTCCAAGTGTTGGAAAGAATCGGAGAGACTGCCTATAGAATTGATTTGCCAGCTGATTTTACTGATGCTCATGATGTTTTCCATGTTTCCATGTTGAGAAAATGTATTAAAGATCCAAAACAAATTGTCAGTTATCAGTAGGATGATTTGAAACCAGACATGTCTATGCCAGGATACCCAGTGCAGATCACATGCCGTAGAACACAGAAGCTAAGGAATAAAGAAATTGAACTGGTAAATGTCAGATGGGAAAATAGGCAGGGAGAAGAAGATACTTGGGACTTAGCTGAGGAAATGGCTAAGGTCTATCCTTATTTGTTTGAGTAAGTTTTTAAATCTTTTTAGATGATAGTACTTGTTGTAGTGTTTAAAGCTTTAAATACATGAATTGTGTTTTGAATTTTGAGGTCGAAATTTCTTTTCAGATGATAGTAATGCAACGTCGTGCGTTTTTCGGATTCTTATGGATCCTTTGTTTGGTGTTTGAGGTTTGGGGTGTTTGTGGGATGGTAGGCTAGGCCTAAAACACCAGCCTGTTCACTGTTTATGAATGCAACAGTGAGGAACGTCGCGATTTGAACGTGACGGTCCTCCATGTCGTGTTCCTATTACCGATGCTGAGCGATCATCGTTTGTATGTGCGCCGCGTGTCATGCGCTGGGCGGCATGCAGACGTCAGCTTTGAGAAGGCGACGCCCTGAACCGTCGCGTTCTGGTCACGATGGAGGGGTACGTCGCGTTCCCAACCGCTGTGCATTTTTATGTTGTTTTGGCCAAGCAGTGTTGCAACCAGTTCTGCTCGGCCAGGAGAGGGAGTTGCGGCAATTTACTGGGCGATTTAGTGGGTTGATAGTGTGTTTGTCATGTTCTCACCACGAGGACCTTGCGTGGAGCGGGGAAAACGCCGGGTATTCGTTGTTCTTCGCATTCTTCGCAAAGGTTGGGGAACTCTACCTGTTTTACACCATGAGATTGCATGATTTGCATGTGTGGATGGTTACTTGACTTTAAAAACGTTAGATATCATGATAGGGCATTCATTAAAGAATGAAAATGAAAATTGAGAATTGAACGGGGTTTGAGTGGTATGGGGTGGTGATCCCGAGTGAGCAATCTGGATTAGGGTTTTTGCCTGTGAAGGCGATAGAGCCTCCTGTTGCATTTAGAACGCGACAGGCCAACCTGTCGTGTTCATGTGATGAATGCGACGTATTGGGGTGTCGCGTTCTGAAGGCGACACTACCCTACGTCGCTACCTCAGGCGAGAGGTCATGATGTGCATGGTTTAAATGGTAGAATTATCTGATTATCGATATTTTATGCATATGGCCTGTATAAGCGATGCATTGGCACCTGTAACGCTCTGTGAGCGTGTTGTTTACGAGGCTAGCATGCTATTTACGAGGCTAGCAAGCGGTTTATGTGATTGGCGTGTTGTTCATGCGGATAGTGTGCTGTGTTCACAGGGTTGACGTGAGGTTTCACGTGGTTTACGCAGTGTGCACGTGGTTGTGTGTGCGTGGCGAGTAGCACGACGCCTACCGTGGTTACCTCTTCAGTTGGGTGCCCCAGGTTCTGTGTGAGCCAGGCTTTGTGCTCGAGGCTTGTCCCAATACTTGTGTACCATCGAGGTCTGTGTCATCTGTCCTGGACACCCTCACTCCGTTGCTTGAGTTGTACGTTCGGCTGAGGGAAAGACGACAGTGGGACAGCGACTTGTGTGAGTTTGTTGTTTGTTGCTTATAGCATGCTCGTGGTTGGGGGTACAGAGACCAGTAGACGTACTGGGCCCCAGCTATTCCTGTTTCCAGTGCCTCACTCTAGGGAGCTCAGGCTAGAATCCCTAGAGGTGCCAGGCATGGGCCTATGGCAGCGTAGTCCGCAGGTGTGGTGTTGGTTGGTCACCATGTTTGTTTGACTTATTCTAGTGGAGCGGCAGCTAGACCTTTCGTCCGTGGCTGCGAGGCTAAGAGGTAGACCTGTGTGGTTTGTCCGGGTCAGTTGCTGGTGTCGCGAACCAGTCTACGTGGCTCGAATGTGGCGGACTCTACTTTTGCACATACACCGAGTTATTGTTTTGCCGTTTACTTATTAAGGTTGGTTTATGTTAACGATAGGTGGTAAGTGGTATTTACAGCTTTAATATCTTGCTTAGCTTACTCTATAAATTGCTAGTGTAGCCTCCAGCTTTTGTACTTGAGTTGGTTTGCTCAGTTTTTGGGGGAGTTTCCCTACTGAGCCAGTGACTTGCGAGGCTCACCCCTACTCCCTACAAGTGAAGGAGAGCAGGAGGTTTCTCTTCCATCTTCCAGTTCGGAGCCGCATCGCAGCGGTGTTGGGCCGACGCCTCCAGTAGTGTAGTTTCTTTTTCTGTTGTACCTCAGGGTATGCCCCAGGCTCTTGTACCTTACTTTGACTTTTGTTGAAATTTGGCTATGTAAGTCCGATGTAAATATGTGTGACATTGTGAATCATATATATATATATCAGTGTGTTCCTTTGTGTTTTCACGGACGCGTGTATGGTATCCCTTGCGAGGCTACGGCTCGTTCGCGGGAGACGGAGTCGGATCATGTTCGTTACTGGGTTAACGGGTGTGAACGAAAATCGTGGTTAGGACAGTGGCATGTGAGTCACTTGCAGAGCTCTCGTGGGTGGTCTGGGACTTCGAGGACAGTCAAGAATTCTACCCAGTATAGGCCAGCCAGTCCTTCTTCTCACTGCCTCGCTCTATGCGGCCCCGGAACCGTTTGGAGAGGTCAGGCATGGGACTATAGTCCGGCCAGACTACGGCAGTTACTGTTGTGTGCTTTGGGTTCCTACCTCGCTCTGCGAGACGTGGGGGCTAGGACCTGGGTCGAGGGTAAGACACTAGTGGGCACACTTGACCTTTGACTAGTGGTAGTGTTTTCCATAGCTAGTGGTCCTTGCCCAGGCGGAGTTCCCTTTGTCTGTGTTTACTAGCCAAGTGGTGGTCACGACGAGCAGTCGTACGGAGTTTCCGACCGTGAGTACTTTCTATACCGTGCTGGTTGTAGCTTCGCTTCCGCACTTCCATTTGTAGGTAGAAGATATAAATTGCTGTCATTTATTTTATATATGTTCTTCTGCTTGTTTAAGAGTTAGTAGGACATTGGTAGTCCCTACTGAGCTTCTGTCGTGAAGCTCATCCCTCCTTTTCCCAGGTGAGACTTTTCAACAGCGGCAGGGCACGCGCCGGGCGGAGGAGACGGGGCGGTAGGCATGGTCCCCGTAGCTAGCAGTGCCTCCCCTATTTTAGTGTACGTCACCCTCGGGGTATGCCCCTAAGGGACTTGTTCTTCCCCTGCCTTTTACTTGTACTAGCGTGCGTTCGTTGGGACTGTACTTAGTGCGGTACACAGCAGTCTGGCTCTCTTTTCTGTTTCCGCCTGTACGCTTCTATTTTAGCAGTTGACGTTTACTTCCGTTACATATCATGTTAGATGCATATTATAGCCCTTTCGGGTCACTAGATCCGTGGGCGGCGACCGCGAAAATTGGTTCCTCGGTGTGGGCCGAGGGTCGGGTTCTCGGGTCGTTACAGTGGTATCAGAGCTAGAGTCTAACAGGACTTGTAGTGGATTTAAATTGCGACCGAAAGTCCCAACAGTAGTACAAGTACACTGCTAGCCGCCCGAGTGGTATTGTCAACCTTTGTTGGTTGTGTGTCGTGCAGGACATGGCTCTGCGTAGGCGCAGGCAGGTCAGAGAGCTGGTTGAGCAGCAGGATGAGTCTGACATGCCCGCGTAGGGGCAGGTCCAAGAGGAGTTGTCCGCAGACGAGTCAGTGGCACAGCCTCAGGGTGCAGTGGTAGCGGCAGCGATAGGTGTGCAGTAGCAGCAGTAGTAGGAGTACCAGCCTCAGCAGCAGCAGTACGCAGACTGGTTTCCCATGGCCGAGCAGTTCTTCAAGGCCATGTACTAGGGAGCGTGGCAGCCCGGGCAGGCAGCAGTAGGTGTTCTATAACACCCGCTCCGGCCCGGTACGGCCATACCGACCCACGTCGGACAAGAGGGAGATGTTACTGGGGAAAAGACCCCAACAGTGTCGAACATCAAGGTGGAATATCTCATGATGAATGGAAATAGAATAAGCAGAAGTAATATTACCATCAACTTTTACATTTACATCACATAATCAAAAGAACTAATAAGTATATAACAAAATGAATGTTGTCCATACCTGAACTAGTACATTTAATAAGGTTTAACATTACATTTCTTCTTCCCAACTATAATATCATCAATTTATAAAACCCAAGCAATCTTTACTTCTTGCAATCCAAACCAAGCCTCACCAATTCCTCTTCTAGAACCTAAGGTTCACCTGAATATTAGCAAGAGTGAATCTATAGAATAGACTCAGCAAGTAACTAGGAATTTTAAACTCACAACCTACACTATAGCATATTTTGAAAAAGCATGGTGATATATTTATATATCCAGTGGTAGAACTAGTAGCGATAGAGGTAACAATAACATAAATAGTAATAGTTATAATGAGAATAGTATTGGCAATAGTGACGATAATAGTAATAGAAATGGTAACGGTAGAAACAATGGTAGTGACAATAGTGGTTAATGGTAACAATATGAGTAATGGAAATGGCGGTAGCAATAATGGTAGTAACAATAGTGGTTAATGGTAACAATAGTAGTAATAGAAATGGCAGTAGAAATAATGGTAGTAACAATAGTAGTTAATGGTAACAATAGTAGTAATAGAAATGGCAGTAGAAATAATGGTAGTAACAATAGTGGTTAATGGTAACAATAGTAGTAATAGAAATGGCAGTAGTAGTGCTGCTCACATATAGTACACAATCGAACACTAGGCATGCAGAATTCTAGAGGTGGCCCCCACAGGTTCAAGAGGTGGCTCCCACTATGTAGCACTTTGCACCATTATGGCCTCAAGAGATGGCTCCCATAGCGTAGCACTTTGCCCTGTGTGGCACTTAGTTTCTGCACTCTCGATTAGGCAAGGCAGTAGTAATGACATTAGCAATGGCTATAGCAGTGGCAGTAGCAGTAGCAATAGCAGTGGCAGTGACAGTAGTAGTGTTAAGCCAGACACATTGCCCTAACTATCAATAGAAGGCCAGTCAGATGGTACACTATCACCTAGGCAAATGAGTGATAGGTCTTGGTTACTATATAACCGGGAGAAGCTCTCTCCACCATATACCAGTGGTACTTGTCCACCTCCAGGATTTCCCCCCGTTGCCCTCGGAGTCTTGTACAATAGTGAACTTTCCTGTAGGGGCATTTCTACAGTACGGTTCCAGATACTTCCTATGACGACAGTGTCTGTTTCAAACCAGACACAGTGCCCAAACCGTAGTAGGATGTCAAATATGAGCTTTCCCATAGGGGCATTTCTATAGTACGGCTCCAATAGAACCCATATGATAGCATTGTCCATTTGGCTAACCACAACAATGATGGCAGTAACAGTATTGGTAAGAGAAATGATAATGATGTTGGTAAACAATAACAGTAGCAGTTTCTATAGGTAGCAATAATGGTAATGGTGACGGTAGACGGTACATATGGATAATAACAAGGATAATGATAGTAACGGTAATTTAGATATGTTTTTATCATATAAATAGATGCAAAACTCATTAAAGTAAATAGAATTAGAGAATATGATTGTGAATCAAAAGTCCTAGTCACTTGCCTCTTGCATGTCAAACCAATAATGAATTAAGTTGAAGCCCGCCTTCGATATAATGCGCTTCCTTTATTAAATCACCCTAATATGCATCGGTGGGTGCCTCCAGAGCACGGATCCTATGAGCAGAACCTCCAGATCATGGATCCTACGAGCAGAACCTCTAGAGCACGGATCCTACGAGCAGAACCTCTAGAGCGTGGATCCTACGAGCAGAACCTCCTCCTTAACATGAAGAGGAGAACCCCATGCTCTCCCTCTCTAGCTCTTGGCCGCCCCCTCTCTCTCTCCCTCCCTTGACATGGAGTGGTGGAATGAGAAGAGAGGAGAGAACCCCCTCCTATTTATAGGCCATTAGAGCCCCTAGGATGGTGCCACCTTTTCACCTTTCAATGGCCAAGATGGTGACACTTGTCACCCTCTTCTCTATGCATTTCTAAGTGGACACCAACCCCACACTTGTCAACACCATAACCATCCACATCTCACCTCTCTTTTGATGACACCTCTCATTCTTCTAGAAGCTTCCATTACATAGGATGGTGACACTTGTCATCATCTCATTTAACCTTATCCTATCATGCCACTATACCTTCTCTATGAATTATTTACTTATATGGCCAATTTGTATGCATATATACCCATTCCAACCCATATGAGAGTAATTCTCAAAAATGGCTCCCAACTGAGAATATGAAAGTAGTTTTGGGAACTTATAAAATTTAAGATAAGACCCTATGAAATTGGTCAATGATTACTTAACCCTAACTTTTGATAATTATGTTCATACCTTTTCTATTATAGATATACACAATTATTACATTTATACTTTCTTGGTATTTACATATATACTTTTCCTCAAAATTAGAATTTAACTAAATATATTATGGTGAGATACGTACGGTTTTACCTTAGCGATGAAAATCCCAAACTGATGAGTACGGTGATGCTGATAGAAAGCAAAAAGAATTCAAGCAAAACCGTATACGAAAATCTGGGGCATCACATGTTCAGCCTCCGGTACCTCCCCCAGTGGTACCGGAGCAGCAGTAGGTAGAGCCAGAGGTGGAGCAGCCAGAGCGTCAGCAGCGGTCGGGCAGTGGGAGTACCCGAGCCGGGCGGCGGAGGATGGTGGTTACGGAGGATAGGATCGCTCTCCTAGAGAGGTTCTTGCATCTCCGACCACCAATGTTCTTCGATGAGTATGTTCTAGATAAGGCAGAGAGTTGGACTCACGAGTTAGAGCACATCTTCGAGACCATGGAGTGTGCCGAGGAGGACTAGGATCGACTGGCGGTGTACCAGCTCAAGGGAGCAGCCCATGAGTGGTGGAGAGTTCAGAGGCAGACTCACTTCCAGGGGCAGCGATTGGATTAGATCACTTGGCAGCAGTTTTTGGAGGTCTTTCACAGAGAGTACTTCCCCGACTACGCTCGACGTGAGAGATGGGACCAGTTCCACGAGTTGGTTCAGGGTGACCTCACAGTTTCTCAGTACCACCAGAGGTTCGTCCGGTTGTTGAGGTATGTTCCTCATGTCATGGGCAATGAGCAGGTGTGTGCAGAGAGATTCATAGCAGGACTGAGGCCAGACTTGAGGTGGGGTGTGACAGCTCACACGTGTACCACCTTGGGAGAGGTCATGGCAAAGGCCACCGCCTTATCGAGGGAGACGTGGCACCCCCAGCAGTAGCAGTCGTAGCAGTAGAGAGGAGCCTCTTCCAGGTCCTCGCCTTACCAGCGTCCCACCGGGAGCCGCGGTAGCGTGACTTCCTCCTCCTCAAGCTCGGGCAGTTTCGGTAGCTCCAGAATTCGCTCACAGTTCAGGAAGTTGTCTACTCGCAGAGGTGGGCGGAGCTGGCAACAGAGGCGTCACTCCAGGTTTGCAGAGCAGTCAGTGCAGCAGGGTGCTGAGCAGGGCAGTCAGGAGACAGTTTGCTACACTTGTGGTTTGCCGGGCCACTTCTGGAGGGATTGCTCGACAGGGCAAGTTCCGCAGCAGCAGCAGCAGCCAGTACAGTACGTGCAGCAGCTACCCCAGTATCAGTACCCTCCCCAGCAGCAGGCACCTCGTCAACAGTAGCAGGGGCAGCACCAGCGACATGCTCAGCAGTTTCCGCAGCCGCAGCAGTACCACCAGCAGCAGCAGTTTCCTCAGCACCAGCAGCCTCCGTAGTAGCAGCAGCCCTAGCAGGCGCCGCAGCGTGGGCGTGGTCGCGGTCGCGTGATGGAACTCACCCGGGAGCAGGCAGAGGCATCAAACCTGGTGATAGGTACTCTACCTATCCTTGGCAGAGCTGCTCGTGTTTTGGTTGACCCCGGTGCTTCTTTGTGTTTTGCTTCTGAGGAGTTTTACGAATCCCTGGTTTGTCACACACCTGAGCGGCAGTGTGACGTGATGGTCGATCTCGCGTCCGGTGACTTCATGCGTTCTTTTGGTTACCTGGAGGGTGTGTCAGTCGAGGTTGAGGGGCACCAGTTGCCGGCCAAGTTGTACGCGTTACAGCTTTGTGACTTTGACGTCATCCTGGGCATGGACTGGTTGGAAGCTCACTCAGTCGTGGTTGATTGTCAGCAGAAGACCATTCGGTTCGAGATACATGGAGTGCCCGTTCTCTGCTTTCAAGGTATCTAGTCTACCCGCCAGCCATTCATTTCCTTGTGTAAGGTTCATCGTTTGATCCATGATGACTGTGTCACCTACCTTGCTTGGTTTCTCTAGATGTCTTCCCAGAGGATCTACCTGGTTTTGCCGCCTGAGCGAGAGGTAGAGTTCTCCATCGAGCTTTTGCCCGGTACGATGCCTTTGTCCAAGGCACCTTACTGGATGGCTCCGAAGGAGTTGCGTGAGTTGAAGCGCTAGCTTCAGGAGTTGCTTGAGCTGGGCTTCATTCGGCCGAGTCGCTCTCCATGGGGAGCGCCTGTTTTGTTTGTGCCGAAGAAGGATGGCAGTCTTCGTTTATGCATCGATTATCGGCAGTTGAACCAGGTCACTGTGAAGAACAGGTACCCGTTGCCAAGGATCGATGATTTGTTTGATCAGCTGTAGTCGGACAGGGTTTTCTCGAAGATTAACTTGAGATCCGGTTATTACCAGATGCGGATCAGAGAGTCAGATGTTGGCCTGACAGCTTTCCGGTCCAGGTACAATCACTATGAGTTCGTCGTGATGCCGCTTGGGCTGACGAACGCACCTGCAACATTTATGGATTTGATGCATAGGGTGTTTAGTGAGTACCTAGATCGTTTTGTGGTCATCTTTGTTGATGATATCTTAGTCTACTCGGCTTCTGAAGAGGAGCACGAGGAGCACCTGAGGATCGTGCTGGAGACCCTATGGAGTCACCGCCTTTATGCCAAGTTTGACAAGTGCGAATTTTGGTTGAGGGAGGTGCACTTCCTCGGGCACGTGATCTTGGGTTCTGGTGTGGCAGTGGATCCTGCCAAGGTGGAGGCAGTGTTGTCATGGGAGCAACCCACGTCAGTGTCAGAGGTTCGTAGTTTTCTGGGTCTTGCAGGCTACTACCAGAGATTCATTCAGGATTTGCCAGGATCGCTGAGCCATTGTGTGATGGTCCTCGCCGTTCAGACCCGTTAACCTAATAACGAGCCTAAATCGAGTTCGCCTCCCATGAACGGGCCGTAGCCTCGCAAGGGATATCATACCACGAGTCCGTAGAAACTTAAAGGAACTAGCTCAATATTCATAAGATCTGTCAATCTCACAAATATTTACACGAAATATACATAACTACATTACAACTGTAACTAAACTACAACAGAACCTGGGGCATACCTCGAGGTGAACAACAGAAAAGTAAAATTACACTGCTGGTGGTGCTGACCCTCCACTGGACGACGGACGCGAAATCTCCTAATCTCCCTCACCTGGTAGGAGGTAGGGGTGAGCCTCTCGAGTCACTGGCTCAGTAGGGAAACTCCCTAGAAACTGAGCAAACGAACACAAGTAGTAAAGCAGGAAATGCTACACTAGCAATTTATATTATTATCTAGCAGGATATAAAACTGTAAGTACCACTTACCCTTTTGCTGCTTAACAGGAATCGACGTAAATAAATAAACAGCAAAACCAAACAGGTGCACGAGCTATTGTAGAGAAACGCCACACTCGGGCCACGTCAACTAGTTCGCGACACCAGTTACTGACCCAGACAAACAACACAGGACTACCTCTCAGTCTCGCAGCCACGGACGAAAGGTCCAGCTACCGCTCCACTAAACAAGTACAAAGAACTGTAGAGTCCAACTAAACCACCACAACCTGCAAGTCACACAACTCGTAGGCCTATGCCTGGCACCTTTAGGGGCTCTGGCCTGAGCTTCCTAAAGTGAGGCACTGGAAAACAGGACTAGCTGGGGTCTAGTACGTCTACTGGTGTCGGTCTCCCCCAACTACGAGCGCGCTACAAGCGACAACACAACAAACTCTCTCTAGTCGCTGTCCCACTGCCGTCTTTCCCTCAGCCGAACGTACTACTCAACACAAGAGTGAGGGTGTCCAGGAAGACGACAAGACCTCGTCGGTACCCAGTACCGGGACAAGCCCCGAGCACTCACGTGCCTGGCTCACACAAAACCTGGGGCTCCCAACTGAAGAGGTATCCACGGTAGGCGTCTACTACTCGCCACGTACACGGAAACCACGTGCACACTACACAAGTCATGTGAAACCACCATGTGAACCACGTGAACACCACGTAAACCATACACACACCACACACTCCTCGAGCGTTGCGAATGCCAAAGCACCGCTTACTATCGCTACACACCACAATCAACGATAACTGAATAATCATATATTAATAAAACATCATGAATGCTCTCGACTGCTATCGCGACAGGGTGATGTGTCGCCTTCAGAAGGTGACATATCGAGGTGTTGCGACCTGATCGCGACGCTCATAGTTGTCGCCTTAGCAGGTGACAACCCTAATCTGGGATCCTCAATCTGGACACCCCAAAACTCATTAAAACCTGTGTTTCAGTCCATTTTCATGCTTTAATGTGTTCCTACACATGCTATCTACTGTTTAGAAAGCAATAAACACATTATCCACATCACACGAGCAATCCACGGATCAAATGATAGGAAATCTCCCTACCTTCGCGAAGAACGTGAAGAACGAAGCCCGTACGAGGTTCCCTCCGCTCCACGTAACGTCCTCGCGGTGGGAACTCGTCAAACCGAGCTCTAACAAACCAAATCACCAAGAAATCCCCACAGCAAATCCCCTTGGCTGAGCAGAGCTTCACGAGCTCTGTTCTGCCAGGGTTACTTAAAAACGCCTTGCAGTTAAGAACGAGACGCCCTAGCTGGTCGCGACTTGAACGCGACGCTCCTGCATGTCGCCTTCAGACCGCTGACATCAACCCGAGCACCCAGCCGGCGACACGCGGCAGACATGCACACGCTTACTTAACCTAAAGGTGCCATGAATGCGACGCTACGGGCTGTCGCGATCAAAACGCGACGCCCCTCACTATCGCGTTAAAAACCGAGAAACAGTGACTACTTTGGGCAAAATCCCATAACCTGCGGAAACCACCTGCCACACACACGTCATCGGCCACACACTGGCCTCCATAACCACATAATGACGATCCGAACGGTCGGAACGTTACATTACTATCACCTAAAAAGAAATTTCGTCCTCGAAATTTAAAATAAAAGCCAATTATCAAAATTTCAATTCAATCCATATAGTACTATCACCTAAAAAGAAATAAAGACTTACTCAAACAAGTATGGATACGCTTTTCTCATTTCTTGCGCTAATTCCCAAGTATCTTCACCACCTTGCCTGTTCTCCCATCTAACCTTTACCAACTCAATTTCTTTGTTTCTGAGCTTTTGGGTTCTGTAGCCTGAAATTTGCACTGGATATTCCGGCATTGACATGTCGGGCTTCAAATCATCTCTTTGATAACTGACAACTTGAGTTGGGTCTTTGATATATTTTCTTAACATTTAGACATGAAACACATCATGTGCATCAGTGAAATCCGCTGGTAAATCTAATTTATAAGCTGCTTCACCCATTCTTTCTTTTATTTGAAACGACCCAACATATCTCGGACTTAATTTGTCTTTCTTACTGAACCTCAATACACCTTTAGTAGGAGACACTTTTAAAAATACATAATCACCAACTTCAAATTGTAATGGTCTGCATCTAACATCTGCATAACTCTTTTGGCGACTTTGGGCTGTTTTCAACTTTTCTTGGATGAATTTTACTGTTTCTGCACACTGATGAACCATTTCTGGGCCCAAAACCTGCCTCTCTCCTACTTCATGCCAATTTAATGGTGATCTGCACGGTCTACCATACAAGGCTTCATAAGGTGCCATTTCAATACTTGAATGGTAGCTATTGTTATATGCAAACTCAACCAGACCCAAATGACGCTCCCAAATGCCTCCCCACACAAGACAGCAAGCTCTCAACATATCTTCAATAGTCTGAATTGTTCTTTCTGTCTGCCCATCTGTTTGAGGATGATATGCTGAACTGTACCTTAGTTCTGTGCCAACGACTCTTTGCAAACTTCTCCAAAAGCCTGAAGTAAATCGAGGATCTCGATCTGAAACTATAGTGACTGGTATTCCATGCAAAGGTACAATCCTTTCTACATACAACTTAGCTAGTCTATCAACTGACCATGACATACTAACTGGCAATAATCTGCAGACTTTGGTCAATCTATCCACAAAAACCCATATTGCATTATGACCTGATGAACTAGGCAAACCAACTATGAAATCCATTGCTATGTCATCCCACTTCCACTGCGGAAAGAGTAATGGCTGTAACAATCCTCCTGGCTTCTGATGCTCTACTTTTATTTGTTGACATACTGCACATATGGTTATAAACTCTGCAATTTCTTTCTTCATATTTGGCCACCAAAAATGCTTCTTCATGTCTTGATACATTTTAGTGCTACCTGGGTGGATGGTGTACCTCGATCTGTGAGCTTCTTCTAAAACTTTCTGTCTAATTTCTGTATCTTATGGGACATACAATCGTCCTTTTAGTCTGACCACATTATCATGCCCCAAATTTACTTCATCCATTCTGAGAATATCTGCTAAATTGGTATCTACTTTCTGTGCCTCTACTATTTGCCAGTAAAGAGAAGGCTCCACTGCACTAGTTGCTAATATTGCTCTGCGTTGACTGCTTGGCACATGAAAAGAATTCTCTGCCACATCCTCATAAAGTTTCCATTCTCTGATCATAAGTTGATTCATAATCGCTTTTCTGCTCAGTGCATCTGCCACCACATTTGCTCTGCCTGGATGATATGCCAAATTAAAGTCATAATCCTTTAAATATTCCATCCATCGGTGCTGCCTTAAATTCAAATCTTTCTGAGAGAATATATATTTTAAGCATTTATGATCAGTAAAAATCTCAAATCTTTCACCATACAAATAATGCCGCCATATTTTTAATGCAAAAACTATGGCTGCCAGCTCTAAATCATGAGTAGGGTAGTTCTCCTCATGTTTCTTCAATTGCCTGGAGGCATATGCTACCACTTTACTATGCTGCATTAAAAATGCACCCAAACCTCTCTTGGATGCATCTGTAAACAAAACAAATCCGCCACTGCCCGATGGAATCTCTAAAACTGGTGCTGATGTCAACCTCTTCTTCAATTCTGCAAAACTGCACCTGCACTCCGGGGACCACACAAAAGGAACACCCTTTCTTGTCAACCTTGTCATTGGTGCTGCTATCTTGGAGAAATCCTGGATAAATCTTCTGTAATAACCTGCCAAACCCTGAAAACTCCTAATCTCAAACACAGTCCTCGGCTCTTCCCACTTCATTACTGCCTCAACTTTGGCCGGATCCACTGCAATACCTTCACCTGATATCACATGACCCAGAAACTGAATCTCCTTCAACCAGAACTCACATTTACTAAACTTAGCAAATAGCTGATGATCCCTCAATATCTGCAAAGTAATCCGCAAATGATCTGCATATTCTTCTTCTGATACTGAATAAACAATATATCATCAATAAATACCACCATAAACTGATCCAAATATTGATGAAATATTATGTTCATCAAATTCATAAATGCTGCAGGTGCATTTGTCAATCTAAAAGGCATCACAACAAACTCATAATGCTGATATCTAGTCCGGAAAGCTGTCTTCTCAATGTCTTCTTCTCTGATCCGCAATTGATGATATCCTGATCTTAAATCTATCTTGGAAAACACTTTGGCTGACTGCAGTTGATCAAATAAATCATCAATCCGAGGAAGTGGATACTTATTCTTAATTGTAACTTTATTCAACTGCCTGTAATCTATACACATTCTTAAACTGCCATCTTTCTTTCTGACAAATAACACTGGCGCTCCCCATGGTGACTGACTAGGCCTAGTAAAACCTTTTTCTACTAACTCTTGCAACTGCTTTTTCAACTCTTTCAATTCTGCTGGGGCCATTCTATATGGTGCTTTAGAGATAGGTAAACTGCCTGGTTGCAATTCAACTATGAAGTCTACCTCTCTATGCGGAGCTAACCCTGGCAACTCATCTGGGAACACATCTACAAATTCTCTAATCACAGGCACTGAATCTATAGACTTACTAGATTCAATAAGACTAACAGAAGCAAGGTATGCTACACATCCTGCATTAATTAACTTTCTAGCTCTAAATGCAGAAATAATAAACTTGGGAGTGTAAAAAGGCATACCTTGAAATTCAAACACTTCACCACCGGGTCTGTAAAATCTGACCCTCTTCTTTCTACAATCAACCAATGCCCCGTAGGCCTCTAACCAATCCATCCCCAGAATCACATCATATTCTTTCAATGTTAAAGCATACAATCTTGCTGGCATTTGATTCCTATGAATTACTATCGGGACCTCTTCTATAAAGCAAGAAGTCAACAAATATCCTCCTGAAGGAATTTCCACTACCAACTCACAAGACTTTTCTTCTAAAGGAAGTACCATGCTATCTAGAAAATCTTCAGAAATAAATGAATGGGAAGCACCCGGATCAATTAATATTCTAGCAGTATAATCAAAGAAAGGTAAAATACCTTCAATAAGATTGGATGCTTCCGCCTGAGCTCTGGTAACAGCCATCACTCGACCCCGTCCTCCTCTTTGATATGGTGCACCTCTGCCCTGCTCTGCTGACCGCTGAAATGGCTGCTGCTGCTACTGCTGGGTTCCTCTACCATAAGTTTGCTCTCGAGGATACAGACAATTTCTTGCTAAATGTCCTGACTGCCCACAATTATAACATCTAAAAGTTGGATATGTTGTAGGCTGCCCTGCCATACTCTGTTGTGATTCTTCTGAAACCGGCGGTCTGCAGCCGCGGCCCTGCTGAAAACCACCCTGCTGAAAACCCTGCTGCCTGCCTCTACCGCGACCTCCTTGAAAGAATCTCTTGATCTGCTTGCCCCATTTTGCTATTCCCGATGACGAAGAAGCTCCAGAAGGTGCTTTTCCCTTATTAATTCCTCCTGATGGTTGTGGATGCCGAAAACTACCTGAGCCTAAACCACCTGTCTGAGACTGCCCCTGCCTGGCTCGAACAGTCCTCTCAAGTATTGCTGCTCTCTGAGCTGCCTCTTCCACTGTTCTACACATCAATGAGATCACTGCATCTTGCAATTCTGGCCTCAAACCTCGAATAAAATATTCCACCATCATGATATTATCAGTTACTACATATGGGGCGTACCTGCTCAAGGCTATGAACCTCATCTGATATTCAAGCACCGAGAGGTTCCCTTGCTGAAGTGTTGTAAACTGCTCTCTCTTCATCTGCTGAATCTGTATTGGGAAGAAGGAATCATTAAAAACTGACAAAAATTCCGACCATGTAAGTGTCCTCCGTCCTGCCCATAAAAACTGTCTGCATCTTTAATCGCCAGCATTCCTACGCAAACCCTCGTAGCTGGTATGCCGCAAGAATTACTCTATCTTCCTGGGGACACCTCATTATTGCAAATACCCTTTCGATCTCATGTATCCAATGTTCCGCTGTATCCGGGTTGGGACCTCCCGAATATGTAGGGGGCTGCAATCTCCAGAATCGCTCTACAAGTACCGTAGTCTCCTCTCCAGTAGCTGGTCTCACTGGAACTGCCGGTTGTACAGGTACTACAGGAGGTACCTCTACTCCGGGTGGGGGTGGAACTGGAGCTACTGGTACTGCCTCCTCTGGATAGGGTGGTACTGCTGCTGCTGGCTGTACCGGTGGTTGCTGATCCAGTCTTACCCGAATCTCTGTCAAACTCTCCCAGATTCTTTCTATCATCCTCTACGTAGGATCCTCTCCTGCCCCTTCTCCTTCATCTCCCACATTTCTCCTTTCAGCCATTACTACTCCTGCACAAACATTATTCCAACAACACAATACATAAGAAATCAATACAAAACTAGGGTCACTACCAGCAGTGGGTTACAGTAACGACATAGTCATGTAATTTCCAATTCCTTTATATTCTTACGGACCTTGCTCTGTTACCAACTGTGACGGTCCTCGCCGTTCAGACCCGTTAACCTAATAACGAGCCTAACTCGAGTCCGCCTCCCGCGAACGGGCCGTAGCCTCGCAAGGGATATCATACCACGAGTCCGTAGAAACATAAAGAAACTAGCTCAAATATTCATAAGATCTGTCAATCTCACAAATATTTACACGAAATATACATAACTGCATTACAAGTGTAACCAAACTACAACAGAACCTGGGGCATACCCCGAGGTGAACAACAGAAATGTAAAATTACACTGCTGGTGTTGCTGACCCTCCACTGGACGATGGGCGCGAAATCTCCTGATCTCCCTCACAAGGTAGGAGGTAGGGGTGAGCCTCTCGAGTCACTGGCTCAGTAGGAAAACTCCCTAGAAACCGAGCAAACGAACACAAGTAGTAAAGCAGGAAATGCTACACTAACAATTTATATTATTATCTAGCAGGATATAAAACTATAAGTACCACTTACCTTTTGGCTGCTTAACAGGAATCGACGTAAATAAATAAACAACAAAACCAAACAGGTGCACGAGCTACTGTAGTGAAATGCCACACTCGGGCCACGTCAACTGGTTCACGACACCAGTTACTGACCCAGACAAACAACACAGGACTACCTCTCAGTCTCGCAGCCACGGACGAAAGGTCCAGCTGCCGCTCCACTAAACAAGTACAAAGAACTGTGGAGTCCAACTAAACCACCACAACCTGCAAGTCACACACCTCGCAGGCCCATGCCTGGAACCTTTAGGGACTCTGGCCCGAGCTTCCTAAAGTGAGGCACTGGAAAACAGGACTAGCTAGGGTCCAGTACGTCTACTGGTGTCCGTCTCCCCCAACTACGAGCGCGCTACAAGCGACAACACAACAAACTCTCTCTAGTCACTGTCCCACTGCCATCTTTCCCTCAGCCGAACGTACTACTCAAAACAAGAGTGAGGGTGTCCAGGAAGACGACAAGACCTTGTCGGTACCCTGTACCGGGACATGCCCCGAGCACTCACGTGCCTGGCTCACACAAAACCTGGGGCTCCCAACTAAAGAGGTATCCATGGTAGGCGTCTACTACTCGCCATGTACACGGAAACCACGTGCACACTACACAAGTCACGTGAAACCACCACGTGAACCACGTGAACACCACGTAAACCACACACACACCACACGCTCCCCGAGCGTTGTGAATGACAAAGCACCGCTTACTATCACTACACACCACAATCCACGATAACTGAATAATCGTATATTAATAAAACATCATGAATAGCGGCTCTCGGCTGCCATCGCGACAGGGCGATGTGTCGCCTTCAGAACGTGACATATCGGGGTGTCGTGACTTGATCGCGACGCTCATGGCTGTCGCCTTAGCAGGTGCGAACCCTAATCCGGGATCCTCAATCCGGACCACCCCAAAACTCATTAAAACCTGTGGTTTCAGTCCATTTTCATGCTTTAATGTGTTCCTACACATGCTATCTACTGTTTAGAAAGCAATAAACGCATTATCCACATCACACGAGCAATCCATGGATCAAACGATAGGAAATCTCCCTACCTTCGCGAAGAATGCGAAGAACGAAGCCCGTACGAGGTTCCCTCTGCTCCACATAATGTCCTCGCGGTGGGAACTCATCAAACCGAGCTCTAATAAACCAAATCACCAAGAAATCCCTCCAGCAAATCCCCCTGGCTGAGCAGAGCTTCACGAGCTCTGTTCTGCCAGGGTTACTTAAAAACACCTTGTAGTTAAGAACGCGATGCCCTAGCCAGTCGCGACCTGAACGCGACGCTCCTGCATGTCGCCTTCAGACCGTTGACGTCAACCCGAGCACCCAGCCGCGACACGCGGCAGACATGCACACGCTCACTTAACCTAGCGGTGCCATAAACGCAGCGCTACGGGCTGTCGCGATCAAAACGCGACGCCCCTCACTATCGCGTTAAAAATCGAGAAACAGTGACTGCTTTGAGCAAAATCCCATAACCTGCAGAAACCACCTGCCACACACACACGTCATCGGCCACACACTGGCCTCCATAACCACAGAATGACGATCCGAATGGTCGGAACGTTACACGTTGGCCAGGTTGACGAGGCAGGACGTCAGGTTTGTGTGGTCAGAGGACTATGAGCAGAGCTTCCGAGAGCTAAAGACGAGGTTGATTTCAGCGCCAGTGTTGGTCTTGCCGTCAGGTAGTGGAGGCTTCGTGGTCTACACCGACGCGTCGAGATCAGGTTTGGGTGCCGTGCTGATGCAGCATGGTAGGGTCGTTGCCTATGCTTCTCGGCAGCTCAAGAAGCATGAGGAGAACTACCCCACCCACGACTTGGAGTTAGCAGCAGTGGTGTTTGCTCTCAAGTTGTGGAGGCACTATTTGTTTGGAGAAGCATTTTAGATCTTCACCGACCATCAGAGTTTGCAGTATTTGTTCACCCAAAGAGATCTGAACTTGAGGCAGCTCAGGTGGATGGAGTATTTGAAGGACTACGACCTTACCCTCTCCTATCACCCAGGAAGGGCTAACGTCGTAGCCGATGCTTTGAGCAGGTGCGTGCGCTTGAGTTCACTGATGGTCAGAGAGTAGAGATTGTTTGAGGAGCTATCTCAGGGCGTGTTCTACCCGTCGAGGAGCAGAGACCGTGCTGTGGCGTCCAGTTTGTCAGTTCGGCCGTCAGTGTTCAGGAAGGTGTTGCAGGCACAACAGGCAGAATTGTTGTTGGCAGACATTTTGCAGATGCCAGATGTTCAGTTGGACGAGAGCAATGAGGTCAGGTTCAGAGGCCGCTTGTATGTTCCCGAGGAGGCGCGCCAGACTCTTTTGTCAGAGGCTCACAGGTCGAGATATGCTGTTCATCCTGGCTCCACCAAGATGTACCATTGCTTGAGGAGGTTCTTCTGGTGGTCAGGGATGAAGAGGGGTGTGGCAGAGTTCGTCACTCGGTGCCTTACCTATCAGCAGGTGAAGGTCGAGCATCAGCGTCCTGGTGGTGAGCTGTAGGCATTGCCCATTCTCGTGTGGAAGTGGGACGACATCATCATGGACTTTGTGGTTGGTTTGCCTCGTACTCCGCAGTGTCATGATGGTATCTGGGTGATCGTGGATCGTTTGACCAAGACAACACACTTTTTGCCAGTCAGGATGTCTTGGTCAGTGGACAGGTTAGCCAAGCTGTACGTGGACAGAGTCGTTCTGTTGCACGGTACACCAGTTTCGACCGTCTCCGATAGAGATCCGAGGTTCACGTCAGGGTTTTGGCACAGTCTACAGAGAGCACTGGGCACAGAGTTGAGGTTGAGCACAGCATACCATCCGCAGTCGGACGGACAGTCAGAGAGGACCATTCAGACCTTGGAGGATATGCTGAGAGCGTTCTGTTTGGACTGGAGTGGCACCTGGGAGTCCCACCTTCCGATAGTAGAGTTCGCTACAACAACAACTATCACTCGAGCATCGGAATGGCACCATAAGAGGCTTTGTATGGTCGCCCGTGCAGGACACCTCTTCACTGGTTCGAGGTTGGAGAGAGGCAGCTTTTGGGACCAGAGTTAGTGCAGCAGTGTGCAGATACGGTCAGACTGGTCAGGAAGAGGCTACAGACAGCGTAGAGTCGGCAGAAGAGTTATGCAGACAGCCGCAGGAGACCGTTACAGTTCAGTGTTGGAGACCTTGTTTTCTTGCTGGTCTCACCGACCAAGGGTATCATGAGGTTCGGAAAGAAGGGGAAGCCCAGTCCTAGGTATATTGGGCCTTTCCCTATCTCAGAGAGGGTCGGCGAGGTGGCGTACAGGTTGAGTCTTCCGGCAGAGCTGGCAGGTGTGCACAGTGTTTTCCACATTTCGCAGCTCAGGGAGTACATCGCAGATCCTTCGCACGTGTTGGACTACTCACAACTGGAGGTAGCGCCAGACTTGTCAGTGCCAGAGTACACGGTCAGAGTTATCGACCGCAGAGTTCAGCAATTACGTCGGAAGCAGATGCCGCTGGTGAAGGTCGTTTGGCAGAACCGCGTTGGTGACGAGGCCACCTCGGAGTGCGAGGATGAGATGCTGGAGCAGTTTCCCTATTTGTTTGATTGATTGGTATGTTACTTCTCCTTGTACTGCTTTCTGGTTTGAGACCGAGTTGTTTTAATTTTGAGGACGAAATGTCTTAAGGTGGGTAGGATGTAAGACCTAGCCCCCTTAGGCCCTTTGGCCATGTCCTCAGGGTCGCGACAGGCGCCCTGTCCGCGACGTGGTCGAGCCAGAGCGGTCTACCGCGACAGTGCTGAGTAGCGCCGCACCCGGCCGCCGCGTTCTTGTGGCGACGGGGGTTGCCGTTGCTTTTCTGACAGATGTGACCGATGCCCTTTCTGTCAGAATGGCTTTATCAGGTGTCAGACGCGTGCAGCGTTGACACGGCCTGTCTGGTCGTCGCGACTGCTTTTCCTGTCTTCAAGGTTTGAATGTATTTTTGGGGTCACACTGGGGGTGACCGTCGCGACATGGTCGCGACGCCGAGGAGCGTCACAACATGCTAGTTGTCGTGTCGGGTCAGCCCGTCGCGTTCTGGGGGCCGTCGGCTTGAAAACCGAAGGCGCACCCATTCTCCCCCTCTCACCCTCTCAGCTCTTTTTCTCCCCTCTCCTTTCCCTCTCGAGTTTCTCATGCGGTTTCTTGGCGGATCTTAGTGCTTGAGGCGTCCGTGCTGAGGTGGTTTCATCCCGCTCGTGCAGGGGATGCGTTCGTGCCATTTGGAGCGAGGAGGAGGCGTTCATTCGTACGAGAAGGCCCTAACGAGTTCGTTCTTCGTGTGGAGGTAAGGACCCTTGATCCTCTCGCCCTACACATGCTCCCCTCCCCCTCTAGATCATGTTTCCTCTGTGGTTTGGGGCTTGGGAGTGTGAGAACTCCAAGCTCGAGGTTGAGTGAGGTTTTCTTTGAGTGTAGATTCGTATAAATCCATGCCAGTGGGGCTTTAAGGGTGGTTTGGACGCTTTAATGGCTTTCTAGAATGTTGAGGATGCTCCCCTCTCCCTGTGGTTTGCCCATTTCGTGTTTTGGGATGATTTCCGGAAGAAGGGTTCCGGAGCTCCCCCTTGCTGAGAACGTGGCCCCTTTAGAGGCCGCGATCTTGTCGCGGTGGCCTGGCCGACCGTGACAGGATCGCGGTGCTCTCGGGTGCCGTGAGCTGGTCACGACGGCTAGGGCCGCCGCGATGGTGTCACGACATGGTCGGACATCGCGACAAGGTCGCGACGGCCCGATACGTCGCAACGCCAACCATGAGACAGGTTTTGGTCTTCGTCATTTTCGCTTCTTTCACTGTACCCGTGGCACCTATGCTAGTTTCCTAGTATGGTCCTACACTAGTCATTCACCCGGTGCGTGGCACTTGAGGGCTTGTCCCATGTGAGAGGTTGTTACCGTTGCCTGGGACCCCCATCCTCGGGAGCCTATCGAGGGAGTACTCCGGGCTACGAGTGTGCTCGAGTTGGCAGCCTAGCAGGTAGACTCTGGAGCTGAGGGGAAAATGGTGGTTAGGACAGTGGCATGTGAGTCATTTGCAGAGCTCTCGTGGGTGGTCTGGGATGCCGAGGATAGTCAGGAGTTCTACCCGGCGCAGGCCAGCCAGTCCTTCTTCTCACTGCCTCACTCCTTGCAGCCCCAGAACTCTTTGGAGAGGTCAGGCGTGGGACCATAGTCCGGCCAGACTACGGCGGTTACTGTTGTGTGCTTTGGGTTCCTACCTCGCTCTGATGAGACGTGGGGGCTAGGACCTGGGTCGAGGGTAACACGCCGGTGGGCGCACTTGACCTTTGACTAGTGGTAGTGTTTTCCGTATCTAGTGTTCCTTATCCAGGAGGAGTTCCCCCTATCTGTGTTTACTAGCCGAGTGGTGGTCACGACGAGCAGACGTACGAAGTTTCTGACCATGAGTACTTTCTGTACCGTGCTAGTTGTGGCTTCGCTTCTGCACTTCCGTTTGTAGGTAGAAGATATAAACTGCTGTCATTTATTGTATATATGTTCTTCTGCCTGTTTAAGAGCCAGTAGGAGATTGGTAGTCCCTACTGAGCTTCTGTCATGAAGCTGATCCCTCCTTTTCCGAGGTGAAACTTCTCAGCAGCGGCAGGGTGCGCGCCGGGCGGAGGAGACGGGGCGGTAGGCATGGTCCCCTTAGCAAGCAGTGGCTCCCCTGTTTTAGTGTACGTCACCCTCAGGGTATGCCCCTAAGGGACTTGTTCTTCCCCTGCCTTTTACTTGTACTAGCGTGCGTGCGTTGGGACTGTACTTAGAGCGGTACACAGCGGTCTCACTCTCTTTTCTGTTTCCGCCTGTACGCTTCTAGTTTAGAAGTTGACATTTATTTCCGTTACATATCCTGTTAGATGCATATTATAGCCCTTCCGGGTCTCTGGATCCGTGGGTGGCGGCCACGAAAATCGGGTCCTCGGCGTGGGCCACGGGTCGAGTTCTCGGGTCGTTACAAGAGATCCGGATCTTTGGGTGCCATCTGTTGTGCTTCATTGGCAGAGCGGCCAAATTCTCCGATGATGTTGTGTGCAGGATAGCGGATAAGAAGACTAGGAGCACATGGTGGCTATACCTCAACACACTTCTGATAGAGCACTTTTCCATGGACATAGTGGCGCTACACGGAGTGGACATACGACTTCCCCTTGGACGTGGTTTGGACCTATAGCTTGTGGGGAACATGGCGATGGTTCTCTACAACCCGCACAGGTGCTAGATTTAGGTCGGGAAGCCTAGGACGAAGCTACTTCATCCCTCACACTTGCCTCCCATGAAAGCGAGGGCCTTGGGAGACCCGAAGGACGAGCAGGCCGTGCGGAGAGCACTAGTGATGTGGCATGTATGTGCCACTCACACCCTACCACCCACAGTGCACGAGGAGCACGAGACATATCAGGCATACCTCAGAGAGTATAGAGTGATCCGGCCACGTGGGGATCGTGAGCTTGTGAGTGAGACTTGATTGTATTTTTTGAGATTTCTTGAGAGATTTGATGTATTAGAAGCATGAGAGTGGTGTATCAAACATTTTATTATGATTTTCAGATTTTATATGATGTATTCGTTTGAGATTGGCAATGAAAATGTGAAATTTTGAGAGTTCTATACACAGACTGAGAAGGTGATAGGAGGGGTGTCGTGACCTTGACACGACACGTCAATGGTCGCGACCTGGTTTTAGAAGGCGACAGGTTTATTGTCGCGACCTGACGTGAACACGACACCCATATTATCACGATCACAGACCCGAGGCCCTTTTGAATTCCGGACCCCACAGGTGCCCCTCTCTTTCTCTCTTTCAGTTCATCTCTCTTCTTTCCCTTCCGGCGACCGAGGACTCCTCCTCACCCTTTCTCCGGCGACCTTCGACCGGTGGCAACAATGACTGCCCCCCCTTTCTTCTTCCTTCTTCCTCCTCCCTCCTTCTTCTTCCCCCTCTTTTCTTACCCATTTGCACGAGGCGATGGAGGGTGGTGGAGGTAGTGGCGGCGACGGAGATGGGCGCCCAAGCTGTCCAAGCGAACCATTAGCCGGCGGCGAACGGCCGAGGAGCCCTCCACGGTGACGGTGACTGAGGCACCGGCCACCTCGATGGGGATGGACCCCACGGAGGCGCCAGGCGAGGAGGAAGTCGTCGGTCCCAAGAAGGTAGGTGGCCAAATCCCTGCCTCTATGTGTGTGATTGATGGGGAGAACGGAGTGGACAAGGTGCTAGGCACCTATGTAGGGCATTTTACCCAAGGTGAAACTGCCGGGGAATGGCTATTGGTCGCCCTCGGTCACCCTGTGAATACGACAGGATGCGTGTCGCTTTACCAGGGTAGAACGCGACACACTCGGTGTCGTGTTCAGAAGGCAGCGGCTCGACCCATCGCCTTCAGAAACCCTAATCCGACAGCCTTTGTGTCGCGTTTAGAAGGCGACAACAGTCTTGTCGTGATCTGAACAGATTGCTGTTGTGTTGACTTTGACTGATTTTTGTGTTTTTTATGGCTGTTTTCCAGAGTGAGCTGCGGTCCCGGCTAGGATGGGCCATTGTCCGGGCTATCTACCAGGGACTACCAGACTTCCAGAGGATGCAGTTGCAGCAGATGGGGTTCGGCCCCTTCCTCAGGCTGGACGAGCTCACGCCTGATGTGGCGGTGATCCAGGCATTGAAGGAGAGATGGGACCCTGAGTGCCACACCTTCCTCCTCCCGTGGGGTCATATGATCCCCACATTAGAGGACATGGCACGGATCACCGGCCTGAGAGTGGATGGCCAGGTGGTGACAGGGGTGACCTATACGTGCTACCAGGAGCTAGTGGAGAGGCTCCTGGGATTGGAGTTGACGAGGGAGAGGTCATCCTTACTATCTAGGATGAGGTTGCAGGTGAGCCTAGGAGTGGTGGATGCTCGCCACCAGACTGGAGAGGGCCATGCAGAGTACATGGACCAATTGACGGAGGATGCCAGGGCGACGCTGGCGGAGAAGGAGGGAGCAGCAGCGGACAGAGACTGGAGGTGCTTTCTGATCCTCGTGATCGGGAAGCTTATCCTGGGGACTCGAGGAGACCCAGTAAGATGTCAGTACCTTCCCCTATTGGAGGACCTGACCCAGGTAGGGAGCTATGCATGGGGTGCGGCTCTTCTGGCCCACCTCTTTGACAGCCTGGGTACCTCTGGTAGGGAGATAGGGGTGGCTGGTTTCTTCCCCTTCCTATAGGTACACTTTTCACTCTTACCTTTTACTTCTTTTCCTGCCTATTATAATTGACGTTGTGGGCCTACTACTACCTCCCCTCCCTTGGCCTGGGAGTACCCAGGTGACCGAGCGCTGTACGACTCCTGCAGTGTTGGCAGTTTCACCACGACGAGTGGTCCCTGCACCTACAGATGACCCTCCTCCAGGACGCCCTAGACACCGTCCCATTTAGACACGTGAGTACTTCTCTACTTTCAACCTTTCTCTTTCTTCTCATTGACAAGTGATTAATGAATTTCTATATGTGATGTGTAGGTTGACTGGAACCCCTACGCTGGGGATGAGGATACCGACCAGCTGTGGGAGGAGCAGGGCCGCCCCTACTTTGGTAGGGAGATCTAGCTACATGCATTCAACATGGTGGTACCACTCCACCTGCGGCTGGTCACGAGGACACTAGGGCTCCACCAGGCGGTGGTGGAGTTCCCGACTCGACAAAGGCAGTGGGAGAGACTGGGTCGCAGCTTCCATGGCATTCCAGCAAGTCATGGATGTTGGGTTTTCATTCTAATGTTTATAACAACATGTTTTTGATGATGAACAATCTTAATTGAGGTTTGATACATGACAAAAACTTGATGCAATATTTGGTTATTTATGTATTCAAAATATCTGATTATACATGTTTTATGATGTAGGTATGAATGCATACATCCAAGCTCTCACAAAATCAGAGAAAAAGGTTACATACACATTGAAATCTGTCACCTGTCGCAGATCCCAAGTGCCTGTCGACAGATGCCACAGGTGTGATCAGACAGAAAACACACAAGCTCAGGATACAACCATCTGTCAACAGATGCTCAGTCGACTGTCGACAGATCTCACAGAACTGAAATCCCAGATCTCTGCTGTTGCAAAACTGTTGTAAACTGTCGACAGATGATCAAGGCCTATCGACAGCCGCATAGAATCTTCAAATATGAAAACTTTCCAAGTTACCAAAGATGGTGTTTCCAAGTCTCACGTTTCTCCATATGAAAACACCTCTATATAAGCAACCTTCTGAAGCAAATCTTGTACAGAGGCAGCCACAACAAAAAACCCTAGAGCAAGTCCAAGAACAGAAGGTGTGCTTGCTGCTGCTCAGAGATAGAAAGATCAATCGATCCAGCAGTTCTGAAGATAGAACGTCGTGGACTCAAGCTTCTCCATCAATCTGAAGCCATCAAGATGAAGTTTGAACTCCATCCAGACGTTCCCAGAAGAGTTCTCAACCAGGATTCATCTCTTCCACTCAGAACTCTTCCTGCTTTCCTTCTTTCATCATATGTGTGTGTGTTGGTGTGTCTTAAGCGACCCTTGTGCTTGATTCACGTGTGTGTGTTGTTCTGATCGTGGGTGCACATCATAAAACACGTGTGTGTGTGTGAGTTGTAGTCACGGAACTCGCTCATAAGTAGTTTACTCTGCGTGTGGACCGTGGACGTAGGATACATGATTTGTGTACTCCGAACCACATAAATCTTCGTGTCTTGTGGTTTGAACGTTTCTACGTTAGATGATTGATAGGCACGTTGCATCTACACACGCTAGATAAATTACTCTTTCATATACACGTCACCAACACACATCTAAGTCTCACTTTGATTTTGTTGCAAACTCAGAAAGTCTGTGTTGTGGTTAAAAGGGTTGTATTAAACATTTAATAGACAGTAATCTATTGAACCCCCCTTCTAGATTACCATATAGGGAATTCCGCAACCTTTCAATGGACTGGAGGGAGTGAGCTTAGGAGCAGCTCGCGGACTGGCGGCAGCGGGGCTAAGAGGTGACTTCCGAGGCCACCAGCGACGAGGACTACTTCCGTGCCTACGCACGGAGGTACGGGGCCCAGGTGTATAGGGGGACCTGACGACCGGTGAGTGTTACTAACTTAGCCTTTTGTGAATATTTTAATCATTAATTCCTTGGCTAGGTTGACCCTCCCTCGAAGGCATCCTCCACTCCACGATCCAACAGAGGGACGACCTCCAGCGGACCATGACGGAGCTGGTGAGTGCTCTTCTACTTCTCTCTCTTATACTTAACTTTAGCTAACTGACTTTTGTGTTCTTCTCTTGTAGTGTGCTGAGTTGGAGTAGGCCCAGCAAATGATGGGCGGTGCTTCCACCTCCCGAGATGAGCCTGGCCGCTCCGTGCTAGAGGGTCAGTTGGCAGCAACAGTGACCCGAGCAGAGGAGGCCATGGGCCAGCTACACGAGCAGGTGAGTTACTAATTTATGCGCCTTGTACCTTATTTCTCTTACTAACACATGTTTTGACTTGCAGGAGGCGGAGCTGAGAGATGCTCTAGCACGGACGGCCGTGCTAGAGATAGAGAAGACAGAGCTGCGCCTGTGCCCCCAGGCGGACGAGGCAATAGGACTGTGCCGAGAGGTGGACGAGCTCTGCTCGCAGTTGGGGACTGAGCGACAGACCGTTCTGGTGCTCAGGGCGGAGATGAGGGGGTTGGAGAGAGCCCTATCGTTGGTCGGCCGCAGCCGGACGTCGGCCAACAGAAGCGGTGCCCCTAGTGGCTCGGCGGGGCACTACATGACTGGTTCCTCTGGACGACGGAGGAATGAGGAGGAGGGGAGACGACGCGAGGGAGCAACAGGGGGGAGCACGATGGGACCGAGGGTGATGGCTCCTCCACCCTCTCGCCCGCCTGAGGGTACAAGGTAGAGTGGTTGAGGACTTGTACTCTTTCACTTTTTGTTCATCACGTGTCATGATGATGTGTAGACATGGAATGGAATAGAATGGAATCATTTTTGTCTATGGACTATGATTTGTGTGACAGTGACGACTGAGATATGAGTGCCACTTTCTTTCTTCTACCATGACCTGCACACTTAGGAAAATCATGAAGACAAGTTAGATCCGTTCTTCGACTTAGCCCCTTGCCTTAAGCATGACGAGTGGCCAATCTTGATAAATGGTCAAGGGGATAAGCCTTATTAAATAGGCGAAAGACATAAGTAAATAAATGACATGCATGAATGAATGAGTAAAGTATTTTTGGAGTTTTGAAAACATTTGATTTTTTTGGAGTTTTAAAATATTTGATTTTTTTGGGAGTTTTTGAAATATTTGATTTTTTGAAGTTTTGATATTTGGACTTTTTTAAAAATATTTGATTTTTTTAGAGTTTTTGAAATGTTTGATTTTTTGGAGTTTTTATTTTTTTGAAATATTTGATTTTTTAGAGTTTTGAAATATTTAATTTTTTATGATTTTTGAAAGATGCCTAAAGCCGATGTTAGCCCTTCCTAAAATAAGACGCACGAGACAGAAAGTATTCACCCTTTTGGGCCACAACACATAGACCAATTCAAACTGCTGGTTAGGAGTCTTGGTCACTTCCCCTTTTCACCGAGGACTTTACTAAGGAAAGACATGCGTTTAGGGGTGACAAGCCATAGGCGGCTACCCTTAGTTGATAGTGCGGCTGTTCAGGCCATACTAAGAGATGTCCCGATCTTATAGAAGGAAATGGAAGACTATTTAAGGAAAGTCTAATGTAGGTTTAAAGATGTTGGGTTCGGCTTCTTCCCACAGTATACCCTTCGAAGATTAGGTCTATTGCGTAGGGACTTTGTGGTCTTTCATTATGGATTTGTACTGTCTGGGGCATGCGTATGACCGAGCTCATGAGCGTCCCGCGGGGACTTTGCCACTCTTTGCCCTGCCCCTATTCTATCATGTGTTTTCCTTTCTTTCATTTGTTTCTTTGCTCTTGCTATTGTTATTTTGACCGTCCCTATATGAGACTTTCTCTTGTTAGGGTATGCTTAAGGTTGAGGACCTCGCCCTTACGACCCTTGCCCCTACACTTTGACCGATTTGGGAGAGAATGACCATCGCATTGCTTAAGCAGGGCTTACATGGCTAAGATATCTACTAAGTGTAGTTGCCCGGGTTTGCCGTGTGTGTGTGTTGGTCTTAACTTAGAGCAACCCTTAATGACTGGGGAAGGGACTTCAGACTTTTAACACTCGGTTTATCCCTAATCTAAGTGTTATGGCCTCACACCCATAGACCTATGGATAGAATCTTTTGAGGTACAACCCATTCCACAGATGTGACAATTCTGCACCCTCGGCATTGATTAGGCGGTAGGCATTTCCCGGATACACCTCTTTCACAACGTACAGATGTTCCCAATTTGGCTGTAGCTTAGACCTTGGACCTCCGGGTTTGATAAAAATACGTTTCAAGACCATATCACCCTCTTGGAATTTTCGTTCAATTACCTTCTTTTGAAAAGATCTTGGGATTCGCCTTTTATATGATAGCATGTGATCGGCCGCCATTAGGCGCCTTTCATCTAAGAGTTCCAATTGGACTAGCAATGCCTCTCGACGTTCGTCGAGATTAAGTTCCTTATCAAGTTGGACTTTTAGTGAAGGGATCAGGATCTCGTATGGGACTACCACTTCCATCCCATAAGTGAGAGCATACGGGGTTTGCCCCATGGGAGTATGGACAGAGGTACGGTAGGCCCATAGAGCCTCTATTAGCTTTTCTGGCCAATCAGCGAATTTATGTGATTTACAAGTTTTCTTCAAGATTTTAAGAAGGGTTTTATTAGTTGCTTTAGCTTGGCCATTGCCTTGTGGGTAATATGAAGATGAATGATGCAGAGTGATGTTGTATTTCTTACAGAGGTCCTGAAGTTCTTGTGAGATGAATTGCGGCCCATTATTTGTGACGATGCTGCTTGGCACTCCAAACTGCGAGATGATATTCTTCATGATAAAGCGACATACTATAGATGCTTTGATTTTTGTGAACGCTTCTACTTCTGCCCACTTGGTGTAATACTCAGTTGCTGTTAGGATGAAGGATTTTTTTTGGTTTGAACATTAGGATCACCAAGGGGGCCAACAATATCAAAAGCCCACATGGAGAATGGCCAAGGTGTGGAAAGTGGATGAAGTGAGGATGAAGGAGCATGAATTTTATTAGCATGGAGTTGGCATTAGACACACCTACGGACGTAGATGGCATAGTCTTCTTCTAAGGTTGGTCAATAGTAGCCCTGCCTAATGATCTTCTTAGAAAGCATCTGACTGTTGACATGCCCTCCGCATTCACTAGCATGGGCTCCTTCTACCACTTTCCAAGCTTCGTCATCATTAAGACATCTCAAAAGAACTCCATTAAAAGCCCACCGGTACAAAACCTCTCCGACGACTATGTACCTTAGGGTGGCTCTTCTTATGGCCTTGAGATCCTCCGAGTTTACCCCTTCGGGATATGACCCATTCTTACAGTACTGCTCAATCTCAAAATACCATGGCAATTCCTCTTCATCTAGGTTCTCCTCAAGCTCAGCTAGCATGATCAGTTGCACTCCTCTCTGCCTAGCCCTTTCTTCTAAGGTTGTTAAACCAAGGATCTTGGGGAGATGGAACATCGAGCCGTTGGACGACAATTGTCTCGGTCTGACGGCTCAGAGGGAAGGATAGAGAAGAAGCTAGTGACACCAAGGCGTCAGCCATAATGTTTTGTGAGTGAGGAGTGTGGACATAGATAAGCTTGCGAAATTGCCTTGCCAACAACGTGACCTAATCTTGATATGGTTTAAGCTTTAGGTCACGAGTGCAGTAAGTTGAGAGCACATGCCACAGAACAAGCTGAGAGTCTCCTATGATTCTAAGGTGAGATGCACCCAAGATATAAGCACGTTTAAGACCGGCTAGGAGAGCTTCATACTCAGACATGTTGTTAGTGGCGAAGAAGGTGAGTTGAAAGGCGATGGGGATGGTAATACCCTCCGGGGTGAGGAGCACAGCTCCAATGCCCCGTCCTTGAGAGTTGAGCGCACCATCAAAATGGAGGGACCAGAAGGGATCTTTGGAGATGATCAAGAGCTCTTCATCAGGAAACTCCTCTCGGATGGAATCGCTATGAGGGAGTGGCAAATGGGCAAGGTGCTTGGGGATGGCATATCCTTTGATGACCTTTTGGACCACAAAAGAGATATCAAATTGGGAGAGGAAGCTCTGCCAGCGCACAAGCCGATCAGAGAGGACGAGTTTTTCTAAGAGGTATCTGAGTGGATCCATTCCCGAGATCAGCTTGACCTCATGGGCAAGAAAGTAGTACTTGCGTTTTTGAACTACCCACATGAGCACGACACAAGTTTTGTCCGCGGTGGTGAACTTGGATTCTGTAGTGTTGAAAAGTCTAGAAAGATAGTATGATGCCCTTTCTTTTCTTGATTCATCATGTTGTGCAAGGACAGCACCTAGGGAGTCCTTAATGACTGAGAGATATAGAATTAGTGGTTTTCTAGGTATAGGAGATTGAAAAACTGGGGGATTCATGAGATACATCTTCAAATCATCAAAGGCTTCTCAGTACTTGTCATTCCATTCGAACTTTGCCCCTCCTTTCAAGAGATCATAGAATGGGCGACATCTTTGTGAATGTTGTGATATGAACCTTCTAATGAATTGCAGACGCCCGATTAAACCTCTTAGTTGTGAGATATTCTTTGGAGGTGGCATTTCCGCAATAGCCTTAGCCTTGTTTGGATCGATCTCAATTCCCCGCTTACTGACTATGAAGCCTAGCAACTTTCCTGATGATACCCCGAACACACACTTCTTTGGATTCATTCTCAGTTGGTACTCCCTTGATCTTTGCAACACCTTGGCGAGGATCTCGGCGTGTTCCCTCCTGGTTCTTGACTTCACCAAAATGTCATCCACGTACACTTCTACATAGACATGCATCATGTCATGGAAGATGGCCATCATCGCCCTTTGATAAGTAGCCCCAACATTCTTTAGCCCAAATGGCATGACTATATAACAGTATGTACCCCAGGGCGTGGTGAAGGAGGTTTTCTCTTGATCTTCAGAAGCTAGACAGATTTGGTTATAACCAGAATACCCATCCATGAATTAGAGGGTCCCATACCTAGCAATGTTATCAATCAATACATCAATGTGAGGAAGCGGGAAGTCATCCTTTGGACATGCCTTATTTATGTCACGCCCCGACGCGAAATATCAGAACGTGAGACAGTTGCAAGTAAACAGGTATAGAGCAAGTACTAGACATCAAACCATTGCACAATAAATAATACTAAAGTAAAATTTTCTCATTAATAACTTTCCAAATGTCTAGTTACAACCACTAATATCAGAGCCATTCTATAGGGCCCAATTACATTGAAATAAGCAAAAGACTAAACTAAGACTCTATCATAGTACTAGGACACTAGGGTACTCTTGACATCACTCCTAGTTGTTCCCGTCCTCTTGAGTGTATAGTTCATCCTCAGTCTCACCTGAGAACACAATGACAAATAACGCAGGGTGAGCGATAATGCCCAGTAGGACTTAAATCTCAATAGTCAAGCAGGATTTAAATAGTTAATGCATTAAAGGCAGAGTAACTAATGATAGAGCGAGAGAGTCAAGTAAAAGATAGCAGGATAGCACGTGAACGAATAGCACAAGTTCCCAAATATAGCACAAGAGTCGAGTATAGCACAAATAACAAGATGGCCATAGCACAAATAACACAAAGTATAAAAATAGCACGACGAGTATAGTATAGCACTTTTCGTCAATAGACAACTAGAGAATATAACACTTTTTGATTGTCATTTAGATAGTCGAGATAGATAGCACTCGAGTGTAATGCCAAACACTCTGATCATTTAACTCTCAGGGGCACTAGCACTTTCGGGCGCACATCCCAGGACTAGATCGGGCCCATTATATATTACCAGGTATTGGTTATATTGTTTATCTTTAGACAATCAGTCAATGGCCAATATAGAGTACCAAGAAATAGATGAGAGCACTAGATGAATAGACGAGATAGTAGAGTGAACGTGAATAGACGAGCGAGTAGAGTATAGATGAGAGCTAGGGGACATTGCACGTAACACGTCGAGTAAACAGGAGATAGTAACAGTTGCACAACATGCACACATGGTGTTGGTAGTCAGGTGGAACTCACGACCCTACCACTGTCCATGTTAAGCACAAGTCCAGAGGTCCGGCATGATTCAATATAACAGTGAACTTCTAATAGCCGTTTGGATCATGCTGATCCCTAAAGGGTGTAACGGGTGTTAGGGCACAACCGGCTTGTCGACCATGTGGGAATCCATGGACATAGGAGACTTACGGAGGCCTTGAATAAAGACTCACTAGTCTGGCAGAAGGAGTATCCGACAGAGAGTTCGTCCAAGTCAAGAGAGAATGTGTATAGAGAAACAAGTGCTCGGCGTTCTAAAGGAATTCTAGAACAGTGGAGCGTCGATATCGATATTCCCAAAACATCGCGAGAAAACGTAGACAAGTATATATTGAAATATGGCAATTTAATTACATAAATTACCAGATGTATTAAGAGTTAATTACATGCCATGTTAAGCCATAATTGGATGGTTTGAAGTGTGTGCATGTATCATGAAATCATAGCATAGAAATAAGTCATGCGTATGTCTTTTAAAATCATACAAAAGTGTTCAATTTATAACATGTATTTTTACTGTGTTTATGACTGTAAAGGAAGGGTACAAACACTGTAGATAGTCAAGACTTGCTGAGACAGGGGGTTTCATGCAAAAACCCAGATCGCGACGTACCCTATTGAGGGTCACGACAGGGTCAACTAAGATCGCGATGGGGTCTCGTACAGGTCGCTACGGGCTTTTCAGTTCGGGCAGGCAGATTGCGACGAGGTCGCATGAGGGTCGCGACGGTCTAGTCAGGTCGGGCAGCAGATCGCGACGACAGGCCCTGTCACGATCAGATCATGACAGAGGGCACTGTCGCGACGGCCCTTGTGAACGTGGCCTATCGGGCCGTCACATACACAGGGTCTGCGCCCGAGTCCGACAGGGAGAAGAACATTACATTGGATTACGGGCCAGAACTTACCCTACTTGACATAGGGTGATTCAGAAAATCATAACTAATTGTACAACCGATGAAAAATCATGAAACTAGTGAGAATTGATCTAGACATGCATGGGTACTTACAGTAAATAGGAATTGGAAAACAAACAGGGTTTAGACATGCTTTAAACACGGGTATTCATGATGAATATGAAACAGTACATAGTTGAGATCAACGATTAAATTCACAAGATAGGATGAATCATATTTAGGGCTTTTAGGGGCAAAAGATGCCTAACATGCATCAGTTCCTACAATAAAAATCTCGTGGCATGGGGTTGAGTATACAAGGAGAACAAGAATTAAGATGAAGGGTCGGGCTCATGCTAGATACATAAAATGAAAAATCAAGAAGAAAATATTGACTCGATGAAAAATTATCAAACTAAAGGGCTTTTATTCCTGAGGTTTAGATCAACCTACAGACAAATTTGATTTAGTTTTGCTCGTGAGAATGCCTACCTTTGGACGATTTCCTCTTCTAGGGCTAGAACTAGAAAAATGGGATTGATGGCTTGAGAGCTCCTTCTCCCCACAAGTTCTCCTCCTCCTTGGCCTCTCTTCCTGGTCCAGAAACTCTGGGCAACGAGCTAGGGCTGGCCATGGAGCTTTAAGAGAGTATTTATGTCTCTTGGGTTTCTATTTCCTAATAGGACTCTATTTACTATTAAATTTCAGGATTTCCTATTTCTCTCTTCTTTCTAAGCATGAGAACTTCTAATTGGGTTAGGATGGGAGCTAGATTCGTGGCCAAGCAACTAGGGTAGGCTTAGGAATCCAAATCCAACTCAAACTTCTTATTTAATGCATTAAATATCCCTTTTCTATTTAAGTAATAATTTAGTTACGAATTTAGGGTATTTTCCTATTATTTCTCTTTTAAAAATATCTATTTTGGCCCACTAATTTCTAATGGGTCTATTTAACAAAGCCCATTACTTCTTTTCATTAAATGGGTTTTATCTAATACTCTTTTATTTGATTTTCTAATTACTTTTATTTTTTTATTATTAAATTTTTATTTTTTCAAAAAATCCAAGTTGCTACAATTTAAGTCCTGAAAGTCAATACAGATTCTAACCTTTCCGTCCTTCTTCATGAACGGGACTGTATTCGCCACCCAGTTCGGATAAAGCACTACCCTCATGAATCTAGCTTTGTGGAGTTTGTCCACCTCATCTTTCATTTTCAGGGCCATAAGTGGGTGGAATCTTCTGAGTTTTTGCTTTATGGCCTTTGCCCCTTCTTTCAACACAAGTCGGTGCTCTACTAATGAGGGGTCTAGAAGGGGCATGCCCTCATATGACTAGGCAAATGTGTCTTTATACTCCCTCAGAATTTGCACCAGTTCCTCTTCTTCATCGGGAGGGAGGTTCGCTGAAATCATCACAATCCTGGGATCTTCTTCTGTTCCAAGGTTGACGTCCTTGGTAGGTTCATCCACCGTTGTTGTAGGCTCATCAAATCTTCTTACACCACTAGTGTACATCTCGGTAGTGTCATCTACTTCGCTATCCTCTTCATCGGTTGGGTCCTCATCATTCATGATTTCATAGACACCAAACTCGTCTCTACAAACACCCCATCCTGCACAATTTCTTCTTCTAACACCAACACCTCTTTTGTGAACTCCTTTATCAGCAACAGTGCTTGACATCACCGAGCTAACTCTTGAAGGTATCTTAGGGAAATAGCCTTGGCCCGCTGCTTCCTATGGCGATGTTTGGACTTGGTGGACGGTGGGTTGACTTGACTCTCTACCCTAGACTCGCCTAAACTAAGACTAGACTCTCCTACCTTAGACGACTCTACTTGACTAGACGAATCTACAGGACAAGTTGAGGACATGGGATCCTCGAAGAGGATGGCTCCTAATAAAGAAGTGGAATGGGAAGACCCAGTTGAGGGGTGCCCCTGATCAGGGAGTGAGGGAGGTATGCTGGCTCCTCGACCTCAATATGCATTTGAAAATTTGACATTTTTTTTTTGGGACCAGTGGAGAGCATGCAACACGAGAGAGTGATCTCGTAGTTGCTGCGATCAGATTGTAGGGTAGTGAGAATTGAGTGTGGGAAGCCAGGAGTGAGGATGTTGCGCGCAGCTGCTAGGAGTTAGGGAGATAATTGAATTATTATGGGAGGGGATTGAGGAATGAGACTTTGGAGGATGGAGCACAAGAGTGATGGGTGGATGGCCAGGTATGTGCCCCTCCACAGCTCGTCCACCGTCCTCCCTTCTTTGTAAGGAATGTCTGACTCTCCCACGTCCGGGGTGTCGCTCATCAACTGCCTCTTGGAAGTGATGGATGTGGGCAGCTCTAACAGTTCAGCTGCGGCTGGCTGCCATGTTCTTTCTTCTTCCCAAAATAGATGGCTGAAGGCTATGATGATGTCCTCCATGTCGAACCAGTGATACCATTCTGCCTCCGGGTCTCCTATCTTCCTTCTTTTTCCTGGGTGGAGTGTTACCAATGCCTTGTACATAAGCATAGGGGCCATGTGCCGGGAGAAGTTCTTGCCATGTATATCGTGCTGTGATAGCTCTGCTACGACCACTACAATGTTGTATCTTGGTTGAGTTGGGCCTTTGACAAAGTGACACCATAATGTCCATGTGAGTGGTTGGCGGTCGGCCTTAAGAGTGGATGTGTTGGATGACCACGACTTGGACTTCTCCCTGTAGCCAAGTCCCTATAGGATTTTCATCACAATGTCTGGAATAGGCTTGGTAATGCCTTGTAATTCTGCCCCTAGGCCCTTCCCTTCTTCATAGCCTAGCTTCATCATGATCTGCCACCCTTTAATGTTTAGTGGCTCCTTCCTCTTGACCGCATTGACTTGTGCAGGGCTGGCCTCCTGTTTGGAGTGGAATGAGTAGGCCCAAGGATAGTTGATGTCTAGTGCCGGGACAATAGGCTTGTTGGCGGGCCATACAGTTGGAAGAAGGGTATCATTGATGGCATCGACTGTGTGAGCAGTGGCTATGCTTTTGACTTTGATAACCCATCCTTGGAAAGGGAACATTAGACGTTGGTGTGCAGTGGATGGGACGGCCCCCAGTGCTTCTAACCATGGGAGCCCCAGGATAGCCTTGAACATGGGGCCGATATCAAGTACATAGAAATCGACAGTGACAACTAGTGGCCCCAGTTCGGCTTGCACAGTCACCATGCCGTGGCAGGATCTTCTGGAGTTGTCATATGCGGCTATGGTGGTTGGTGTCGGTCTTAGCAATCCTTCCGACACATTACATGCCCTTAGAGTGCTCAGTGGGTAGACATTTATTGATGCCCCATTGTCGACCAGCGCCGCCCCTACTGCTACATGGTTGATGACCAAGGTGACACAGAGTGGGAGCCTCCTGGCTTCTGGGGGTGCTAGTTCATTTTCAGCAAATGTAATGGCCGGCCCACGAGTTACCATGGCTAGTGCACTTGGCAGTTTGTCGGCAACCATGTCCTCATTCACCACTACCTTTTGTAGGAAATTTCTCAAAGTTTCTTGGTGCTCTTTGGATTTCTTTATCAATTATAGGATTGAGATTTTGGCCGGCACATGATCCAGGTGTTTGAGGATGTCATAGTGTGTGCTGGGTAGTGGCTCAATCACCCCCTTTTCTTGTTGTTGCTGCTGAGGTTGTTGCAGCAGTGGTTGCAGGACCTGTTGGGGGTTGTTTTGGCTAGTGGGGGTAGCGGAGATGGGTGGATACGGGTGACGGAAGACTCGTCCTCTCTGTAGGGTAGTTGGTTGGGTGATGGGTTGCCTGGTGGAGGATAAAGTGGCAGTGGAAGGTTATTCCAGCCCAGGTGGTGGTAAGATGATGGGTGTGGTGGTGGTTATGATGGGTGGTGGTGGCATGGAGACAGGTGGAGCGAGAGGTATGATAGGTGGCAGAACAACGGATGGTCTAGCGACTGGCGTAGGTGTTGAGCCGATGGGCAGTATGATGGTATTGGCCTGGGTAACTAAAGGAGGGATTGATTGAGGGGCCATGGCGGCTGGTTGTATTATTTGGGGTAGTTTCCAGTGCCATTGTACTTGCGGTACTTGGGAAGTTCGGATGGAGATGGGACCCACAGGCTGTTGAAATTAGGCATGTGAACATCATGGTGCTGCCTGGGGTCGACTTGCTTCTGCAACTCTTGGAATTTCTTCTTGATAGACACCCACTCAGACATCATTTCGGGAGCGGCGGAGGGTTGAGCATACAAGGAGGATGCACGAGATGTCGGCCTAGCATGTGACTCAATCTGTTGTGGTGAATAGCAAGGGTGATAGGGGGGAGACTGGGGCCTCGACTCACGTGGATGATAATGCTCTGAATCAAAGGGAGTGAATCGAATGGCCCGTGGCCAGATGGGAGTGTTGTTGGCTTGTCTCGTGATGATACGAGGGCCAGAGGTAGATGCCATGGGGCGAGAAGTGCCCGCTCTGGGAGAAGGTGATGAGACGGTCTTTCCTTTGAGAGCCGTCATGAGATCTTGAATTTGGGATTGATCAAGCTGAGGAATTAAGCACATGAGTTGAGCAGCTTGATCATCCACTTGAGGGGGACAGATAATTTCTGATGGGCCATCATCGTCGGGATGGTGACTCTCACTGGAATTGGCTGTGGCGACCCAGGGCCGGGCCGACTCTTCAAGGAGATCATGAGGAAGAGATTGTCCTCATAGTTTTGGGAGGTGTAGAAGGCAACATCTAGATTCTCATCATTGTAGACCGGGTTCAAATAAGACTCCATGTTTGGAAAGTGAGAGTTTTTGATAAACCAAAGTGAGGGACGCCTGTCCAGACTTAAAAGATAATCTTACCTAAACAGACACCTAGTTTCCTAAACAAATAATCCTATGCAAGCAAAAGAAAGAGAAAATGTCTCACCCAAAGCAAGCAATTAACAATGATGATGGTTTCTTTTATTTGGTTCAAGTTTGCCTTTCAATGGATTGACTTTTTAGCAAATTCCCTCAAAGGAAGGATTTTCTAAAGGGAGAAGGCTTCCAACTTCGGGTTCGACCAGGATATTCACAGACTCACCAATGAATGAATCCTAATTCTACGGTGGCAACAGGTACAACTAGCCCGGCGGCCGTGTGGGAATCCACGGTCAGCGGGGACTTACAGAGGCCCTCAAGCGAGTGCTCTAGTCAGACACAAGGAATATGTGGCCGAAAGAGCTAGTGTTACCGAGGAGGACAACCTAAACTACAATATGAATGGCCCCTATGTGCAATGGAGTGCATGCAAGAACCTAACCTAAAGCTAATAAACAGAAAACCAGGCCGACCTGCTCTCAGAAGCAGAAGGCGACAATCAACCTGTCGCTACCTAGATCGCGACAGGAAGAGCGTCGCGTTCCTCTTCGCAGTGGACAGAGGTCAAGTGGGACCTGTTATGTACGAAAAATCAAACAATCCTATAACATGGATGACTAACATACTCTTGTAAGCATGGATCAGGCACAAAATAACTCAAAGTATGGATGGGGTGCTCAAAATAAACCCAGAAAATTCAGAACAAATGGAATCAGTAGGACTCACCAGATCGCGATGAACTCCCTGTCGCCTTCTTGGTAGCGACGGCTTTCACGACGCCTTCTCACCCAGTGCAGCAGAACTCAAAACAACAGTGAAATAAAATAGAAAAACACAGAATTTAAATAAAAACCACACACATAGAAGATTGAAAACGACAGGGGAAGATAGAAACAAGCACGATAGGCACTAGAGGTCCCATCGTGATCACCAAAAGGTGTAATCACGAGAAATGATTCCCAAATAAAAATGATTAAAATTAAGGAAAAGACCGTGATCGCCACCAAAGCAGTTGCAGAAGATGATATGATGAAGAACAAGCGCTAACTACCTTGGAAAGAGGAGAAACAGTTTAGAAGAAACCTGGTTCATGGATCGCAACAAGAAGTCCGTCGCCTTCTTTAGGTAGCGACTAGGAGCTTGTCGCCTTCTGCAACAGAAGATGGAGACTTTGGAGTCTTGTTCTTCCTACTCCTCAGTAGGCCAAGGGGCAAGAGCCTCATACCTATACTGTCTTCTTTAACCTGCCAAGAACATCAAAACAACGGAAAACCCATTAGAAATTTGTTCGATGTAGAATCTATCCCAAAATAATGAAAGAACATGAAGAATTGGAGGGAACTCACGTGGGGTGGTGTTTTAACCCCTCTAGGTGTTTAAAACAGGTGTGTGTGGAGTGATCTAATGCAAAACTACGAAAAGAAAATGATCTAGATGTGCGTGTATGAAGGAAAAAGCATGAAGAACAAGAGAGAGAAAGTGTAGAAGGGAAGAAAACGCCCTGGTGAGCACTTCCTGGCCATCTGGAGGCTTAGAGTTCTTCTGGAGAATCGTAGCCCTCCGGGAGAGGAAGAAGCAGATGCCAACCTTTTCAAAATCGTGCCCTATTGACACTTTTATAGGCCATTATTCCTGAACGGGATGGGAAAGGAATAATGAGCTGGAATCTGAGTTTGGGCAATTGTGCTCGTGCAAGGAGAGTCAGAACATGGCAAGGAGGTTCTGAGGAAGGTGTCCTCCGAGTTTGGCAAGATTTGGAGACCTCTAGACCCACCAAAAGTCGGATTATTCATAAATAGTAAGGCTCGTAATGGGAATCGGAAAGCCACGTTGCATGGTTTTGTGAAGGAAACTAGAACGCAATAGGCGAATATTCAGGGAATTAAAAGGCCAAATGAGAACGCGACGTATCGAGGGGTCGCCTTCTTGAGATGATCGATTACTTTCTAGAGGCAATCGATGGAAGCATGAACGCGACATGAAGGGCACCGTCTTCTGAATGTGAACGCGACAGGGATATTGTCTCCTTCAAGATCTTTCAGTATATGACTCATTCAAAATGTCTGATCTCCTTGCGTGGGTATCGGATTGGCACACGATCTAAAGTGTTGGATTCCCAACTCAGAGAGCTACAAGATGATGATGAAGACTGATTGATTTGATCAGGAAGAGCCCACCAGGGTGATGAACTAATAGGAAGATGCCATGATCAGATAAAGCTAGCTTGATGATGATGAGCCAACGTGGGGCGTCAATGATGTGACAAGGAATTTGGCTCAGCTTATGGGCCAAAAATGGGTGTCTACGTAGGCGCTGTCTACTATGGCCCTGTCTCCTTTGCCCACTGCGAAAGGTACTGATGTGAAGCCTCATCTGAAAAGGAGGGAATGAGCTTCATGAAGAAGCCTAGTAGGGACTAGAAATCTCCCACTGGTTCTAACAAGTAGAATAGATATTTGTTTAAAATCGAATTTAAGTAAGATAATCTATTCTACTATCATAGTAAGTGAGGAAACGGAAAGTAAACTACACTGTCATCAGTCTAAATACGACAGGACCAGAAACATGTGTAACCACAGCACGGGGTCGAACCCCAAGGCTGTAAACATAGATAGAGGAAATAGTTTGGATAAAGACACTAGCCATAGAACAACTACCACTAGTCAACCGGTCAGGAGTGCCACGCGCCTTACCCCCAACCACCAGTCCATGTCTACCACCTCTTGTCGGAGTGTGATGTGGAATTAAAAGTAACCACACAACTGCTGTAGTTTGGCCCGACTATGGTCCCACGCCTGGCCCCTCTAGATAGTACAAGAACCACATAGAGTGAGGAAGTAAGAAGGACTAGCTAATCTACGCTGGAAGAATACCTAAAATCACCTCGATGACGTAGACCAACCAAGAGAGCTTTGCAAACGACTCTACGCCCCTATCCCCACCATTTTCCCCTAGCTACCAGAGTCCGTAACTCGAGCACTAACCAGCGTGTGGGGAAGGGGGGTCCCAGGTAACGTTAATAACCTCTAACGGGACAAGCCATCAAGTGCCAAGCACCAGGTGAACGACTAGTGTAGTACCATACTAGGAATAGCGCAAGTGCCATGCAAATAGAGACGCAGTAGAAAGAACTCCGAATAGGTCGGTAGTCACACTCTCTCTGAGAAGGTGACAGGGTCACTGTCGCTTTCTCAGAGGAGGTGACACACTAGTCATCGCCACTTGAAGGTGACACCCTGCTTGTCGTGACTTGGGTCAGAAGGTGACGAGGAATCGTCACGTTCTGGGTTGCGACAAGAGCCTTGTCGTGACCACAGACAGAGGTCCAGTTGCGCACTCGAGACCTCCAAAAGTCCTTGGTAAAACCAGGTCAGAAGGCGATGGCCACCCTATGTCAACCAGAATGCGACAGGGTGTGCGTCGCTACTAGACCAGAAGGCGACGAGGTGACACGTTGCATTCTGGGTCGCGACAAGAACTTTGTCGCGACCATAGACAGAGATCTGGGTGCTAACCCGAGACCTCCAAAAACACCCCTAAACATCAAATATGGTGTACATAGAGGGAGGGGAGCATAGAGAACTATCAAAACATATGCTATAGGCACAAACCACCCTCATCCACACCCATGCATGCTAAGGAGAAGAGCCTACACTCCAAGAACCTTACATGCACATCATGGAACACTCAAACCCCAACCTCCAATTCAAGCACAAGAAAACCAAACATGCATCCACACATTCCTAGTATGGATTCTACAAGGATTGGAGAAGGGGATGGAGGCCCTGGCATGATAAAACTAGGGGAAAAGTTGAGAGTCCCTACCCCAAATAGAAGAGCCAACCGTTGGGGTCTTCTCGTGTGTATGGCCACCTCCTCCTCGCTCCAAGCTCCATGCTCACGCCGTCCACAAGCAAGGTACGCCCTCCTACACGCGAGGAAGATCGACCCCTCATCAATCTCCACCAAGTCAGAGAACGAGACTATAACGTCGCGCGTTTTTCGGATCCTCGTGGATCCCTCGTTCAGTGGTTGTGATGGCTAGTGTGTGGCCAACGTGGTGTGTTGCCGTTGAGTACATAGATTTTTGGGCCTTAGTGGGCTGATAGTTTGGGCCCATAGGACCTACAGGTTCACTGTTTATGAACGCGACAATAAGGGGCATCGCGTTCTGAATGCGACGGTCCTATATGTCACGTTCCTATTGCCACTGCTGAGCGGTCGTCGTCTGCATGCGCGCCGCGTGTCGCGCGCTAGGGGGCATGCAACGTCAGCTTTGGGAAGGTGACGCCATACCCCACCGCATTTATGTCCCGACAGAGAGGTAAGTCTCGTTCCCAACTGCTGGGCATTTTTATGTAACTTCAGCCAAGCAGAGTTGTAGTACGTTCTGCTTGGCCCGGGGAAGGTGCTGTGGCGATTTTCGGGGCGATTCGTCGATTTGGTGGCGTTTTTGGCGTGTTCTCGCCGGGAGGATCTTACGTGGAGCGGGAGAAAGGCCGAGAAAGTGTCGTTCTTTGTGTTTTTTCACAGAGGTAAGGTGATTCCTCCCGTGTTTGGGCTGTGGATCTTATGTAATGATGGTAGTAGGTGTTATTTGCCTTAAGAACAGTAGATAGCATGATAGGGCACACATTAAAGCATGAAAAATGAGAATTAAACGTGGGTTGTGTGGTTTGGGGTGGTAATCCGGAGTGGGCAACCCGGATTAGGGTTCCTGCCTGTGAAGGCGACGGAACCACCTGTCATGTTATGAACGCGACAAGCCGACCCGTCGTGTTCAGGCTATGAACGCGACATATTGGGGTGTCGCATTCTGATGGCGACACTACCCTGTAATCACGGAGATTGCGCTTCCCCTCGACACATGGACATGTACTAAGACTAGTGGTGTGGAAATATGGATGTGATCACCACCTAGAATATTGCCAAATGAAGAAAATAATACGGGCTAACTATTCTAGGAAAGGAATAGAAGAGAACTGAGGAGTACCTGATGTCGCGGTCATCATGAGCACCGCGAGGGCGCTGAGATCGCGGCCATCTAAACGGTCGCATTTCTTGTCGCGTCACTCCCCTCTGTCCCGTTCTCTTTGTGCGGGAGTTGTTGGAGTATGGACCTTCTTCTCGTCTCCCGACCGGCCGGAAGGCAAGAGCTCCTCGTAGATGACACTTGGATGCCTGCCACAAAAGAAAACAAACAAAAGGAAGCCCTATTAGAACACGTTAAACATAGTACCTATTCTAAAATGGAAAGAAAAGATGGAAGCATGGTGGGAACGAACCTGGGAGGTTTTTAAACCACTTTGGGTGTAGGAAAAAAACGTGGGTGTGCGCTGGATATGTTCTATCTAAGAATAATATGAAAAATGCATGCAAAAGAAGGAGAAAGGGAAAAGGAGGGAATGAGCCCCATTAGGGCGACTCCTTGGCGTGGTTGCAGCTCGAAGGATCGTCCAAAAGCTTCAGGAGAGTGCTGGAGTCGCCCTTCTCACATCCCGTGCTCCATAGATGATGCAATGAGTTGTTTTTGGTGGAGAGGGATGCGAGGGAAATGGAGGAAATAGGTGGCTGCGTGGCTAAGTATCTGTCAAAGGAAATTTCGGCAGCCCTTCGGGGTAACAATGAGGCTCCCCTCATCCTTCAGGAGGTGCCTTTCTTTTTATAGAGCCATGAGAGAGAAATGGGTGATATTATCTCTTAAAAATGGTCAAAATTCAAAAATGGGAGATAATGGCCTTTTAAAACTGCAAGAGAGAGTCCAAGGGATCCTCACAAGAGTCCCTAGGGCCAGAATCTCGCCCCAAGGGGTGGAGATATCTCCTAGGGATAAAGCTGGGTCAATAGGAGGATAAATGGGAGGTTGTTGCGGAGTCTGGTGCACTCAGGCATTGTCACGGCGTATCGTAAGGACGCGACTAGAGACGCGACGGGCCGGGGCGTCGCGACAGTAAAGCCACGTGCATGGATATTATGCATGGGCTGTCGCGGCGTCCACGGCCGTCGCGACTAGAGTCGCGGCGCTACGATATGTCGCGACTAGAAATTGAATTATTTTGGATTTATCAGCCAAACACACAACATATATGAGCTATAATTGCACACGGACTCTTCAAAATAATAATGGGCGGGATCTCAAGGCAATTTTAAATTGTTAATGGGATCAATCAAGGCTAATGATGGGCTCAAGGTGAGTGACCAACTAGGGGCTAACTAGGATAACATGAAATTAGGTTCAACCCATTAGTCGGAACCGGGTGTCTACAGATTGCCCCTCCTTGGCTTCCTCTTTGCAGGGTAGCGAAGCAGAAGTGGAGTGAAGATGTCATGAAGTGACAGCGAAGCAGAAATGACTCGGAGTGGACTGAAAAGTGGGAGCCAAGGTAAAGAGACACCTGGTCAAACTAACAGGCAACTGAATCTTCGTGAAAGCCCTGAGTCAGCTGCTCGTGCAGGATGCAAAAAAGAACACAAATCTGGACGAGAAGAAGAAAAGAGGATGATCAACCCCTCGATTGAGAGGTACCCTAGCTGATTGGCCTGCAGGTTTCGTCTTGGAGGGACTTGTGCGTGCCAGGCAGGTAACTCATGACTCCGTCCTGGGAGCGGTTCGCAACCAAAACGGATCAAAGGAATAGGATGAAAACTTTGATAGAGAATCCAGATAGGGAAATTCTTGTCAAACTGGAGGGAACAACTCACTCGGAGGCAAACCTTCCGATTCTGAGTGGAATTGGATTTCATGTTTGGAAACTGGAGGATGATTGGGCACTCAACAAGGGATCATCAAAAGTCAGGAGTGAGTCGGGAAAACTCAAAGTCCTACATGATGCATGCTGGGCTAAAATAAAAGAAATCATCAAAACAAATGCAAATAAAGAGAGAAAATAGAAAATATATCAAGGATAATATTGTTAAGCCAAATAAGAATGGGTCAAGAGACTACCTACAACCGCAGTGCAGGCCTGAATCCATCGTCCCCTGAACTTAAACAACTTCAACGGCCCATCCAATGATTAATAATGTGCACCTAGATTATCAATATTTTTGGTAAAGGGGAACTCACATCCCAGAACACATTGAGAACCCGCCGGTCCTTGAAACGATATAATAAGTAGAATACCACATAGTAATGCGAGGAGTAGGGATAGGGATACTTTACCTGACTTACCTATGACGAAGTCCCCTTTTTTTGATTTTCTGAATTTCTGAATTTTTTTTTTTGATAAGAAACAAACACAATGAGCGCAAACTGACAATATACATTCACAATTATAAACAAACAAAGAAACATACACACAAGGCACAGACATGAAAACAGACCCTCGGGTGGAGAGGCGACACTATGGATAACCACGACATAGTTGCGTCAGCCCGCCCTGCCGCGACCTAATCGCGTCAGATCGTGCCGTCGCGACTTGGACCGAACCCAGAAAGACCAGGAAACCGGAGTTTACCCTTATCCTAAGACATCTAGACTAACACTAGGACTCCTAAACCTCTTCTAATGCTATCCTAACACCTAGTTTCGGGATTAGAGTAGGAGTGGACCTCTTAAGACTCTATAAATAGGAGGATTTAGAGGTTAATCCCACAGGTAACCTTCTGCTCCCTTTTCTTCCCCAATTTTCTTCAAGTTTCTCCCTCTTTGTCACCATGAAGAGAAGCTGCTCTATTTTTCAGGAGGACATCCCTCCATACTCCAGCCCAAAGGCAGCAAGGGAGTCCTATGCCGAACTCCAGCGACTCTCCGCCATCCCCGGGCATGTGTGCATGCGCCCGGAACTCCAAGTAGGTGCCTTTTTCCTCAATTTCTGGATTTCTGAACTATGCTCTACTTTTCCCCCTTTTGTTCTTCTTTGTTCTTAGGCTCCTTTCTTCTACCTCTCTTTAGATCTTACCCGGCCAAAGGCGGTTCTCCCGGGTGCCATGGCTTGCACCCATGCTCGAGCTACTGCCGCCTACGTCCATTAGCCTTTTGAAAGAATGGGGGCTATGGACGGTGCTTGTGCTGGCTAAGAAATATGACAAAGTGGTGCATGTGTGGGATAGCATTACTGCGCTAGTGGAGCTGTGGCATACCCAGACACACTCGTTCATCTTCCCCAGCTTTGAAGCCACGATCCTGCTATAAGAATTAGAGATAATGCTCGGCCTCCCACGGTACCAAAGAGGCGAAGAACTTGCGATCTCATACACCGTAGCACCGATCAATTCCTAGAGTATTCTTGCAGAAATTACCACAAGGAAGAATGACTTGTACTCCATGACGAGTGGGATGCACGTGCACCTTCTTCCAATCGCACAGTGGATCACTTCACAATGCAAGCGAAAGACCGGAAACTACACAGCAATTGCCAAGGCCGCTGCTATTTGCATCTGTGGCATCATCCTCTTCCCGCAATGGACGGCGCTCTCTCCTTCGCCAACCTTAGCATCATCGACTCGATTTCAGAAGGTATGAGAATTGGGCAGGCAGTCTTAGGATATTTGTATGCTGGATTGACCTCTGCAGCAACCGGGGGACCTTTCTTTGGCTCCATCGTCGCCCTCGAGCTTTGGATGGGCATGCATATCCAGTTCCGAGCAATGGAGAACCTGGCCACGGAGTGCAAGACAATGCTCAATCATCCATTGGCATTCGTGGGTGGGTCTCTCCACATGGGCACCAAGGTGTGGTGCAAGACCGCACAACTGAAAGGATTGAAGGCACAATGCGACTACTTCAAAAGGATGAGCATAGCCGAGTTCGACATGCGCCCGAGATTCATGCACGGCCGGATGATTCACCTCCCTCAGCGCACCGGGCTTGCTTTGTGACTGCTAGGCAATGAAGCATTGGTTGCCTATAACCCAGACCGGTGCTACCTCCAATGCGGCACAACACGCACGGTGGTCCCCACCCTATCGCACTACCCGCCCATTCAATAGCGGAAGACAAAGGATGAGCAGGACGAGCGCGACGTGCGCATTGTCAACGTCCATTGGGAAGGGTGTGCGATGAGCGTAGTCCAAGCCGAGGTGGAAGAGGACGAGGATGTGACGAAGGAATATATCGAAGCTTTGGGGAGGATTCAGCCGACACCGCGGAATGTTTGAGATTTGATTGTAGGCAAGGAATCAGATGGTAGTTAGGAAAGGAATTAGAGCATTTTATTTGATAGAAAGGATTAGTGAATGTAATGATTTGAATTGGAATGAACAAAACTGAATTTTCTGCAAGTTCAGATGGCTCGGTTGATGACGCGACACCCATGGCAACCGCTTTCATAAAGCGTCAGGGCGGCTGGCCGTGACATAGTCGCGGTCACCCTAGCCGACGCATCTTGGTCACGGCCCACCGTCCTGACGTGACTCAAACCGACCGATTCAAAATGCAAACGACCCTTTCTTCCTTTCTTCTGGGTGTTCAAAACTCAAGCTTCTCGAGCCATCTTGCATCCTCAACTCCCTGCTCCCTTGCGACTTTGCTCCCCTTGCTTACCCACAATCTCGCTCAATTCAACACCGATCAACATGGAAGGAGGAAAGAACTCGGGGTGAGGGTTCCTCGCGGAGGAAACGCCAAGCGGAGCAGCGGAGCTCCCGGCGCCAAACGGAGGTGCCTCCGGTTGAGGAGGAGGAGGACATTGCGGAAATGGCGGTAGAAGAAGAAGAAGAAGAAGCGCCAATCGTGAATGTGGAGGAAGAACGGAGGAAACGCGCCAAGGCGATGAAATCGGTAAGTAAATTAACCTTAAATCCTTGTATGAATGTGTAGGAATAGCAAATGGAGCCCCTAGAGGGCGAATGTAGGGCAAGAAGCCCAAGGAAAAGAGGATCGGACAAAGGAGGCTTCGGCCGGTCCGGTCCTGGTAACGCGTCAGCCCGACCTGCCGCAACATGATGTCGCAGTGGGGCGGGGTGTCGCGACCATGTCGCGGCGACCTGGGTAGACGCGACCTTATCACGGCCCTGGAAGGTGACGCGATAAGGTCGCAGTGCCCCGCTTTGTCGCGATAGGGTCGCGGTCGCCGTGGCTACCGCGACTCCGACCGAACACTGAAACTGACTGATTTAACACATGAAAATTATTGCAGGGCGAGATGAGGGCCCGAGTATCTTGGGTGGTTGTGCTAGCTGTCTTCTTGGCGTTCCCCCCCTTCCAGAGAGAGAGGGTAGAGGAGATGGGGTTCGGCGGGATCTTTAGGATAGAGAGGATGAGGGCGGATTCGGCTCTCACTTAGGCTCTGCAGAGCAGGTGGGATGTGCAGGCGACTGCCTTCGTATTCCCATGGGGACATATGATCCCCAGCCTCGAGGATGTGAGCCGGATCACAGGGCTCAGGACCTATGGGAGGCCAGTGAGCAGATACACCTACCCTTGCTACCATGACCTAGCCCAGCGACTACTAGAGCTACCCGTAGAGCGCAGGTCTTCCCTAGTGCCTAGGGTACCCCTCCAGGAGAGCCTCGGGTTGTTTGGTGTGGGGAAGGTAGCAGGAGAGAGTGAGGACGAGCATTTAGATAGGTTGACTCGGGTTAGCCGGAGGGAGCTAGCGAGTGAGCCCGGGGCGCAGGCGGACTTGGATTTTCGCCGCTTCCTCGTGCTTTTCCTTGGCAGACTCTTGTTTGCTACGAGGGGCGACGCAGTCCACTGTCGTTTCCTGCCCCTGCTGGAGGATTTAGCTGAGGTAGGGGGATATGCCTGGGGAGAAGCTTTCCTCGCACACCAGTTTGATAGCATGTGTGCCTCCGAGCGGCAGACGTCGATCAGTGGATTCTTCCCCTTTCTTCAGGTACGCACCTTATCCTTGACCCCTTTGAATTGAATTCCTTCTAAACTGCCATCTAACTTGCTTTTCATCTTGCAGGTCTGGTCTTATCTGCATCTCCCGGCCTTAGAGAGAGGGGATCTCGCGCGGCCGGGCCTTGTGCCCATTGCACGCCGCTGGGATTCTCGCCGAGACTCACGCAATCTCGGGGACCAGCTAGAGCGACTTCAGGAGGCCATTGACAGTTACCCCCACCTGGATGTAAGTGTTCTAACCTTTCCCTTTGATTGATTGCTTGACTTTATTGCTTGGTGACTGATCGGATTTGTTTTGCAAGTGATTTGGCAGCCATACCTGGGGGAGGGTGATGAGGGACAGCCCTGGTTGGTGCAGGCCCGCCCCTACTTCGGTAGGTCGGTGTGGTTGCATGCACTCAACCTCGTGCTACCTCTTCACCTGCACCTTAGTCAGCGCTCACTTGGCCTTCGGCAGAGTGTCGTGGAGTTCCCCATCCGAGACCGCTTTCGCAGGCCGGGTCAGAGTTTTCGGGGACTCCATGACACCAACGATTGGCGTGAGCGGGAGAAGGAGCAAATAAGCAACTGGGAGCGCAAGGGAAAGGCAGTCAAGTCCACTGCAACTACCGACGACGCATACCTCCAGGCGTATGCCTTGAAGTATGGAGGGAAAGTATATAAGAGTGCCCGGCACCAGGTAAAACTCCTTAACCATGACTCAGTAGATTTTCAGATTTATGGAATTGAGCTGATGATTTGACAATGCATTGCAGGTGGATGTAACTGGCGAGATTGCATCGCTCCGAGCCTTGCTTTACTCGACGGTGCAAGATCGGGAGGCAGCGCAGAGGCAGACAGCGGAGCTGGTAAGTACCCTGCCCAACTTCAGCACTTAATTCCAATTTAGGCAAATTTTGGAAATTGACACGCTTTTACGCGCAGCGGAGGGAGCTGGAAAGAGTGAGGGGCACCGGAGCGGGTGGTGCTTCCTCTTCACGAGGTGCAGGGGGCTCTCCATCACTTCTGGAGGCCCAACTGGCAGGAGCAGTGCTGAGGGCTGAGGAGGCCCAGAGGCACCTGGAGGAGCGGGTAAGCACAATAGAACTGATGATTGATTATTTTTAACAATTGATTATTGACTGATTGCTCTGATGTAGGAGAGAGATTTGCAGCTTACCCCAGAGCATGCCATGGATCTCCAGGGTCAGAGGGACCAGCTGCAGGGGCATAGGGACCAGCTCCAGGGGGAGATCCAGACTACCCAGAGCGAGAGGGACCAGCTGCGCATCCGGGTGGAGGCAGCTGAGGCACAGGTCGCAAAGGCGACCAAGGAGCTGGCAGCGTTACGGGTGCAGGGTCTGCCTGCAGACCAGGCAGAGATGGTGAGATTGCGCATAGAGGTGATGGCGCAGCAGATCAGGATCGATGAGCTCCAGAGCATGGTGAAGACCCTTAGAGAGGCAGCTAGGAGTAGGAGTAGGAGTAGGATTGGCGTTAGTGGGCGAGTGGTGCCTCGGTCAGACAGTATTTGGCGGGTTCCTCCAGTAGGCGGAGGTATGAGGAGGATCACCACGGTGAGGGTAGCGCTCAGGGTGATAGGGATGGTGGTGAGATGCCACCACCAGCAGATAGACAGGAAGGATCTGGGGAGAGTGGTGGTGGACAGTGAGGAGTTTTGTGAACCACCTCCCTTCTATCTTTTGTACATATTGTTCACCTCTTAGTGAAATTTTTACTTTATGTCAATTTTTATGGAATGAATGGTTTGCAATTGACACGAGTGTGAGATGAGTTTCAAACACTGGAGATATAGAGAATACTGAGTATCATGCTACGTGTCCCTTACAATCACCTGTTCCTGTACACTCAATCAAAATAGGTTAGATCTGCTCTTTGACTCAGCCCCTTGCGTTTAAAATAAACATAAATGTGACTTTATAATTGTCAAGGGGCTGAGTCTTATTAAAAAGGCTGAAAGGAAAGTAAACAATGCATGCTAAAGGAAAGCGGTATGTACACACATTGTTTTTTGGAATTTTGAGATTTTTGTGATTTTTTTGGATTTTTACAATTTTTGATTTTTTTGATTTTTGAGATTTCTGATTTTTTTAGATTTTTGATATTTCTATTTTTTTTATTTTTGAGATTTCTGATATTTTTGGATTTTTGGGGTTTTCTGATTTTTTTTTGCATTTTGGGGTTTTGGAAGAACAACACCCCTTGCTCTTGAGTGATTGGCCACGGACCTTACTTCCTATTCATGTTTGGCGAATAACGTCTATGTGCAACATGCATTTGTCGTTGGCTCATTAAGGCTTCTTGCCCCTTGAATTATTGATGTTCTAACACAGACCAAGTGTGGGAGTTCTTTGGTCTTCTAGGGAGAATAGGAAGATTAGTAATGAGACAAGACTTGGTCTTGGGGTCGGGTTTACTACTGGCTTGTAAGATTTGCAATGGGTATGTCTCATGTGCAATACGTCTGTTGTCCAGGGACTTTAAGGTCCTTGCTCTTTTTTTTTTTTGAATTGGGGGCATGCGTACGACCGAGCTCAAGGGCGTCCTGCGGGGAACTGTGCTGCCACTCTTTGACATGCCCCTATTTTTTTTTTAATATATTTTTATTTTGTTTCCTTTCCTTTTTTTGCTTTTCCTTTGAATTGACCGTCCCTCTTTGAGACTTCATACACATGATGCACATCGTTTACTGGTCTACATGCTAGCTTTCCTTTTGCCCCTGGACCTTGTCCGAGCGAGAAGAGAATCGACCTCAGGTTCCCTACGTGAGGGCTGAATGAGAACACCATAAACAAAGGGGAATTGGCCTTAAGTCACCGTGTTGTGTGTGTGACCGGACATAGAGACCATTCACCACAATGAGGGGAAGCGTGGCACATAGCCAACAACATTCTCTTTTGCAAATTGGTGTTATTATCAACATCAGGGGTAGAATTTTTTAAGGTATAGCCCATTCCATGAGTGAGAGAGCTCCTCACCTTCGGCATTAACTAGCCTATATGCGTTTCCGGGGTACACTTCCCTAACGACGTACGGCCCTTCCCAGTTTGCTGACAATTTAGACCTTTGACCTCAAGGTTTTATAAAAATGCGCTTCAAAACCATGTCTCCTTCTTGAAATTTACGCTCAATCACTTTCTTTTGAAAAACCTTGAGAGTCTATTTTGATATGCGAGCACATGATCGGCCGCGGCCAGATGCCGTTCGTCTAAGAGTTCTAGTTGTACCAGTAATGCCTCCCGATGTTCATCGGGATTGAGTTCCTTGTCCAGCTGGACTCTTAGCGAAGGAATGAGGATCTCGTGTGGACATACCGCCTCCATCCCATAAGTAAGTGAGAACGGAGTTTGCCCGGTGGGCGTGCGGACGGAGGTGCGGTAGGCCCACAGAGCCTCAACTAACTTTTCTAGCAAATCAGCAAATTTATTAGACTCACAAGTTTTCTTTAGAATTTTCAAAAGTGTTTTGTTTGTGGCTTCAGCTTGGCCGTTGCCCTGCGGATAGTATGGAGACGAATGATGCAAGGAAATGTTGAATTTCTTACATAGGTCCTGAAGCTCTTGAGAAATAAACTGTGGTCCATTTTCGGTGACGAGGCTGCTTGGCACTCCGAACCGCTTGATGATGTTCCTCATGATGAATTTGCACATGGTCGAACCTTTGATTTCCGCAAATGCTTCAGCTTCGGCCCACTTGGTGAAGTACTCAGTGGCAGTGAGAATGAAAGATTTTTATTTTATCTGAACATTAGGATCACCAAGGGGCCCGATGATATCAAAGGCCCACATTGAGAAAGGCCAAGGGGAGGATAGTGGATGTAAAGAGGAGGAGGGAGCGTGGATTTTGTCTGCATAGATTTGGCACTTGACACACCTACGAACGTAGGTGGCACAGTCTTCTTCTAAGGTCAGCCAGTAGTAGCCCTGCCTAAGAATTTTCTTAGCCAACATTAGGCCATTCACATGCCCTCCGCACTCACCAGAATGGGATCCTTCCATTACTTTCCGAGCCTCTTCATCTGTCACACATCTAAGGAGCATTCCATTTAGAACGCATCTGTAAAGAACATCACCAATGAGGGTATACTTTAACGCTGCTCTACAGATGGCTCGCCTGTCCTCCACTTCAGCTTCTTCGGGAAAGGTACCGTCTCTGCAATATTGCTCAATCTCATGGTACCACAGCCTTTCTTCTAACATCATTTCCCCTAGCTCAACAAGCAATAACTCCTTCGCTTCTTTCCTCTCGGCTTTAAAAACTAGAGAACTCCTGAGGTTAACAAACCAAGGGTCCTGAGTGGAGGGAGCCTCTAACCTTTGAACGGTGATTGTCTCAGCACTGCGGCTGAGAGGGAAGGAGAGGGAGGAGGCCAGGGATGCGAGGGCATCGGCCAGGATATTTTGGGAACGAGGAGTATGAATGTAGATGAGTTGACGGAATTGCTTGGCTAGGAGAGTGACCAGATCTTGATAGGGCTTGAGTTTAGGGTCACGAGTGCGATAGGTTGAAAGGACTTGCCGAAGAACTAGCTGAGAGTCTCCTATAATCTTGAGATGACGCGTGCCTAAGAGGTAGGCGAGCTTAAGACCAACAAGGAGAGCCTCATACTCGAAGATGTTATTGGTGGCATGGAATTGAAGCTGATAGGCTAGAGGAATGGTGATCCCTTCTGGGGTGAGCAAGACAGCTCCTATGCCCCGTCCCCTAGAATTGAGAGCCCCATCGAAATGGAGCGACCAGAAGGGATCGCGAGAAATGAGTGACAGGTTTTCATCGGGGAATTCCTCTTGAACTATGTCACTATGGGGAAGAGGAAGGTGAGCAAGGTGCTCAGCAATGGCATACCCTTTTATGGCTTTCTGAACTATGAAGGAAATATCAAATTGGGAGAGGAAGCTTTGCCAGCGTGCCAATCTATCGGCGAGGACTGGCTTCTCAAGGAGATACCTAATAGGATCCATTCTTGAAATCAAACTCACCTTATGAGCTAGGAAGTAGTGCTTCAATTTCTGCACTACCCAAACTAGCGCTGCACATGTTTTCTCCATTGTGGTGAGTTTGCCTTTCTTTGCCGGATTCATCATGCTGAGCAAGGACAGCTCCTAGGGAGTCCTCAATGGTTGACAGATACAGGATCAAGGGTTTCCCAGGGATGGGTGCCTGAAGCACGGGAGGATTCATAAGGTAACTCTTGAGCTCATCAAAGGCCTCTTGGCACTTAGAATTCCACTCAAAGATGACTCCTCCTCTCAACAGTTCATAGAAGGGAGGACATTTTTGGGAGTGCTGAGATATGAATCTCCTTATGAACTGGAGCCAACCAATCAAACCTCGAAGCTCAGATATGTTCTTGGGAGGAGGCATTTCATTTGTCGCCTTGGCTTTGTGAGGGTCTATTTAAATCCCCCGCTTACTGACTTTGAAGCCTTGCAATTTTCCTGAGGAAACCCTAAATACGCACTTCTTCAGATTCCTCTTCAATTGATACTCTTGTGCGCGGCGAAACACCCTGGCAAGCACGAAGGAGTGTTCTCTTCTGGTCTGAGACTTCACCACGATATCATCCACGTAGACTTCGACATCGATATGAATCATGTTGTGGAAGATAGCTAACATTGCTCTTTGATAAGTGGTGCCGGCATTCTTTAGCCTAAACGGCATGACCACATAGCAATATGTTCCCCATGGGGTGGTAAGGAGGTTTTCTCTTGATCCTCCGGGGCTAGACGAATTTGATTGTAGCCTGAATACCCATCCATAAATGATAGAGTTTCGAACCCTGCAGTATTATCAATCAGAACGTTCCAAGTGAGGTAGGGGGAAATCATCTTTAGGACATGTCTTATTTAAGTCCCGGAAGTCTATGCAGATCCGCACCCATCCGTCCTTCTTCATGACCGGGACGATGTTCGCCACCCACAATGGATAGAGGACTACACAGATGAACTTAGCCTGGTGTAGTTTATCAATTTCCTCTTTCATTTTCAAAGCGATGTGGGGGAGGAACCTCCTTAACTTTTGCTTTACGACAACCGCCCCTGGCTTCAAGATCAGCCTGTGTTCCACTAAATCAGGGTCAATGCTGGGCATGTCATCGCAGGACCAGGCAAAGGAATCCTTAAACTCCCTCAACATTTCTATGAGTGCTTCTTCTTCTTCGGGAGGGAGGCTGGAAACTATGGTCAAAAACCTGGGGTCCTCTTCAGTTCCCACGTTTACCTCTTTAGTGGTCATCGACTGCTGAGGTAGGTTCATCGAATCTCCTCATTCCACTAGCATATGCCTCGGCAGCATCGTCTATCTCACAATCATTCTTATCTAATGGGTCTCCCTCGGCCATGATTTCATAAACTCCGAAACCATCGTCTAGCCCTTCCTCTATATGCAGATCCTCTAAGTTCAAAACCACAGCTTCTTGGACGAACTCTTCGACAGCTATAAGAGCGCCACACCTTTGAACCAAGTCAAGCAGATACCTTCGGGGTATGCCATTACCCTTCTTCTTCCTAGATGGGGATGAGGACTTGCTAGATTCTACCCCCGATTCTAAACTACGTCCACTATTTACAGGAGATTCTGGAGGAGCGTCCAGAGATTTATTGAGCAGGAAAAGGTGCGGCAGGGCCGCGAGGGTCCTCCGATGGGGCTAGAGGAAGAGGCGGGCCACCCGAGCTCAGGGTGCCGGACGCAGGAACGGGACGCAAGGGAACAGAAGGCCCCTCGCCCAGAATGCCCAATGTGACCATATTGGTCAGTCAGACGAAGGTACAATTTGCACAGAAAGAGGAGAAGGGCGGGGATTGCCGCCTGAGAGGAGAGGAAGAGTGCGGGGTGACGGGGATCACCGTCAAAGCAGGAGAGCAAGTGTGCGGGGTGACGGGGATCGCCGTCAAGGGAGGAAAATGCAGGGATGATGGGGATCGCCGTCAAGAGAAGTAGGGGAAATCAACAGCTGGAGGCAGAAAGCAGAGAGAAAAGAGTGGAAAGATGGGGATCGCCGTCTGATGAAAGAGGAGAGAAAATGAATGGGGGGAACACACATATTTTTGGATTTTCTATTTTTTTTTGGATTTTCTGATTCTCTCTCTCTTTTTTTTTTTTTTGATGATGATGAAAGGAACTACATTACATTAAAAGGCTACGGGAGAAGGACAGAACTGAGCCATTAAAGAGAATGGTGAAGAGGGGCGAAGGGCGGATTAATGCCTCAATGGCGTTGGGAGAGAGTTGAATGATAAAGGGGGGAGACAAGGGAATAACATCAAAATTATAAACAAACATGGATGAAATAAGATGAATGGGAAGCCGGGAAAACCCTGGCCAGAGCTCCCTTGCTGAAACGGTTGAGTTGGTTGGCTGACTTTCCTCACCAAATCCAAGCAACTGTCGCTTGGTGGCGGTTGCTGATGCTGATAATACTGCTACTTGTGGCACGTCTCCTTCGCTGAACAGACGATTAACTGCAGAAACAAGATCTTCTAATTCTGACTCCTCTGTCCCAGCTTCTGGTTCTTCAAATAGCTGACTGACTGATGAGATGACATCTTCCTGATCTGGGTCTTCTGTACCTGCCTCAGCTCTCTTCTTCTTATTGGGCCGCTGCTCTTCTAAGGATTGGTAAGCTGATTTTAGTGCCTCTGCAGTAGTGTTGTACCCGGGCTGCACGGGCCCTCTGACGAAGTGTTCATACAAGGACCAAGTAAGTGGGCCATGGTCCGTCTGTGAAGGAAATGAGAAAGCATCCCATTCTGAGTATCCCAGGCCATGTTTTGTGAATTTCTTAGTGCTGGCTACAGTCTTGGTCCGCCCTTGGAGTTGGGCACCCAGGCCTTTTCCTGACTGATAACCCAGTCTAAACATGATATCCCACCCTTTTAGGTTTGTGCTCACATCTCTCCTGGCTGCCATTACAGGGGTAGACTAAATTGGTCGGTTGGAAGAGAAAGTATAGCCCAAGCATAGTTACACATCTAGCACAGAGATACAGGCTTATTGGATGGCACACTGATGGCAACACCCTCTCGACTGCCTCTACTGTATGTGTCGTGCCACACTTTTCACCTTGACTATTCGTCCTTGAAAGGGAAACTTCAAACACTTATGCGCCGTAGATGGCACTGCCCCTAATGATTCAATCCATGGGCGCCCTAAGATGGCCTTGTAAGTATGATCAATGTTCAATACATAGAACTCCACTGACATGACTAGTGGCCCCAATTCTGTTTGTAATGTGATGACTCCATGGCAGGCACTCGTGAATTGTCATAAGCAGCGATCGTGGTGGGGTGGGCTGCAGTTGACGTTCCGATATATTGCACGCTCTAAGGGTGCTTAATGGACACATTGATAGAGGCTCCCGTGTCCACTAGAGCTGCATCGACGGCCACTTTGTTTATGGTGAGTGTCACACATAAGGGCATTTTTCGGGCTTCTAGGGCAGCCAAATTCACCATCAGAAAATGTAATAGTGGGTCCTTTGTTTACAATCGAGAGCACCGAAGGCAGATTATCTGGTTCATGTCTCACTGACCATGACCCTTTGCAGAAAGGCCCTTAGGGGTCTTGATGAGTCGGTGATCTTTTGATTAACTCTAGTATGGAAATCTTGGCGGGGGTTTGGTCCAAATGCTTCAGGATATCATATTGAGTCCCCGGAACCGGATCGATTCTTCCATATCTTGCTGCTGCTGGTTGTTGGTTGTTGGGCCAGTTGACTGGCATGGATATGTTAGGGTACATCCGATGGAACATTCGCCCGCTCCGGAGGGCGAGATTATGGTGAGTGGAGGGGTGCGGTGTCAAGGATAGAAGGGTGGGTAGTAAGGGTGCTGGCGTAGGGGAGAAAGGGATGTTGCTGGGTGGAGGGATAATGGGTGACATGACGGGGGGGGGGGGGTAGGATGGTGAGGTGATGGTAGCAATGTGGGGCGTGAAGGAGGGAGGTGCGGTGGATGTAGGCGCGGAGGTAGTGGGGTGTGACGTTGGAAATAACCAAAGCTGGCCCACTCATGTTCGTCATCAAAGGCCCACTGAGCTTATGGTGGGGATGGTGGATGACAGGGTTAACATGTGCAGGTGGAGGAGGTGGTGGAGCTGGCTGGGGGTTTGGAACGGGTTGATGTTGTGGCATGGGGTGCGGATTATGCCTAGGTCATTTGCCGGCTGCTGCGGCTGCTGTTGTGCTGCTGTTGCTGATATTGTTGTTGGAAGGGTTGGTATTGCTGCTGTTGTTGCTGTGCGGTTGCGGCTGCGGCTGCTGTCGGCTCTGCTGTGTTGCTGTTGTTGCCTCTGACCCTGCTGGTCCCTCAGAGTCGGATTAATCTTTTCATCTCTGCCCAATCAATTTGATTCTGCTCATGAAGGTCATATATCATGCCCAGAACTGAAAACAATCCGACACATATGGCCCGGATGGTGGTGGTAGACACAGTACTTTGTTTGATCGGCCGCCATATTCCAGTTTGCCTTCTCAGGAGGGAGTCTCGGGGCATTCAGGGAATGAGGGCGGCAAAGACGTCGGCCAGGGATCAGGCAAAGGAGGGTATTGGGCTCTTTTGGGTCCATTGGGCTTCCTAGGGGCGTAGCCATTTGAGGTGGAGGGACCTGGGAGTACTGGCGCTGATCTTGTGGAGGGTTTTTTTCTTGGGGGGGAGGTGGCTGTCTATTGTTGTTGTTGTTCCATGGCTGCTGGGCTTGCTAGGTGTAGGGAGACCTACCTAGGGCCTTGGGACTGCTAAACGCACCCACTTGTTCATTGGTTGGATTCCCTCGGTGACTGGGCCTGCGGCTTTTGGTGTAAGGCCTTGGGGTTTCAAACATAGAGTGTATAGGCGAGTCCTTAAGTTGTGTCTGGATGAAACGGGCTCGGTTATAGCTGGTGCATGGTAGAAATGTCATTCATGGCCAAAATAGCTCGGTAGGTTGGAGTGGCATTGGAAATCAACAACTTCACCTTCTCCTCCTCAGGCATGGGCAGCGGACCTTGGCGGCCAAAGAACGCCACCGGTCAGCATAAGTGGAGAATTCCTCCTCTGGCTTCATTTTCTCAGCTACTAGATCTACAAAAGAATATTCGGGTCCCACCGATCTTAGAATTTCTTCAGAAATCTCTCTTGAACAATTTGGAAATCCTCGGCTTCCTCGGGGGCAGTGAGTAGAACCATTCCAAAGCTGGACCGTCTAGGGATTTTCTGAACAAGTATGCCATGAGGTGGCGGTCATACTTGTGTGGTGCTGATTCGTAGACAAAGTCTTTCAAATGAACATAAGGGTCCCCTACCCCAGAGTATCGCCGGTAGATAGGGAGCTCTGACTGGGGTGGCACCCGGAGGTATTGGAAGGATGGGAGGGCAATATCAGCTACCTCCGAGGATGCCCCGGAGGTCATGAAGCTCCTTCTTCATGCTCGTCCACTCCGCAAGGAAGTCGGAGGGATACTGGACTTGATGCGCAGAAATGAGGGGGCGAGGTTGCTCGAATGAGTGAGACCTCTCACGGGGAAGGGGAGCTGGTTCGGCCGTATAGTAGGTAGTTGGGGGAGATCGAGGCCGGACCTCTCGCAGAGGAAGGTAGCTTGGTTCCGAAAAATGGATGGCCCGAGGGCGGAGGGGTGTAGGATCTGCCCTTGATGAAGGAAGGTGAGGTGCTGAAGCGACATGGGCGGAAGCATCCGCCGGTCGGACTGAACTCTGACCCTGGGGAGATAAAGGTTGTTTCCCCTTGGCGGTAGCTATAAATTCTCGGACTTGGTCCGGAGTGAGGTGTGGAAGGAGCAGACTGAGTTGCGAGTGGGGTCATCACCCTCAGGGGGAGAGGCAGGACGGGATCGAATCCCAGTGATGGAGGGAGGCTGGATATGCCCCGGGAGCGTGGTCATAGAGGGTTGGGCCACCTCCTCGAGCAACCCGAGTGGAAGAACATCATCGGCAAGGACCTGAAATTGGTCCATGTCGAAGAGGGGATTATGATAAGATACAAAGAAAGAAGGGGATTGACTCGATCTCCCTAAACAATGACGCATACACCCCCCCCCCCACAAGACTAATAGGAGGTGATACAGACAAAACCTAGACTCAATCAAAGCAAGAAAGACTGAGAGGAGGAGGGATGAACACTCAAGTTGTCATGTTTAAAGCGCAAATTTCTTAAGGTTTAAACTTGACCTTTAGATGAATTAATTAAGAGGATGTCACTCGACCAAGTGGACCTTAATGGGTATGGACTCAAGTCCTCCGGTGAAGCTAAGGAATGGTATACTCACACGCAAAAGGGTGGCTCAGACTAAGGGGTACAACTGGTACAACTAGCCCGGCGAACCGCAACATGCGTACAGTCATGGGGTCTTACGGAGGTCCTCGGAAGGTGGGCCTGAGTCAGCCTACGAGTGCTCGTAGGTGAGAGGACTCACTCATCCAAGGGGGAACCTAAACATATGTGTTTCAATAGCGTATGCAATGGGCCTAGGTTCCCGAAATGTATGCACAAGTGATAGATGAGAAGCAAACAGGGCGACCAAATGGCCCTCGGGCAGAGTCGCGGCGGCCGTATACGCCGCGACCTTATCGCGACAGGGCGACCTGCCGCGATAGGAACAGAGGCCCGAAACACCAAGAGATCTTCAACTAACTCAAACAGACTACCCTGTCAAATGAGAACAGACACAAAACAGTGAAACAATACCACATGGACTAAGAGGCACACAGAAACTGATTCATGAGTTAAAATAGTAACATACAAAGCGTACCTGATGACGCGGCACTTTTCCACGACACGTCCTTGTCGCGCCCTCGAGGTACGCCGCGACTCGAACCGAGGACTTACAAGTGAAAATAAAAGGAAAATCCGGACCTAGCAGGATTCTAACATTCAGAAACATGACAACATATGATACAAGGAAATATCACAGGATGCATGATCTGATAGAAACAACAAGACAAGCAGATAGAAGGAGAGAAGACTGACCTGATAATGCATCCTCGATAAACGATGCGACTTGATCGCGTCGCGCGATAGGTCGCGACAAGAACCGAACCGAACGAAAAACACAGGGAACAAAGAAAAAGAGATTAACAGGGCACTAAATGAGAGACAAAGAAGAAGACATGGCAAGAAAGCAGTCAAAATCCACGAGGGTGGCAGTGAAGGTCCCACCGTGATCGCCAAAAGGTGTAATCACGGGGATTGCGCTTCTCCTCGACACATGACATGTACTAAGACTAGTGGTGTGGAAATAGGATGTGATCGCACCTAGAATATTGCCAAATGAAGAAAATAATACGGGCTAACTATCTAGGAAAGTAATAGAAGAGAACTGAGGAGTACCTGATGTCGCGGTCATCATGAGCACCGCGAGGGCACTAAGATCGCGGCCATCTAACGGTCGCGTTTTTATCGCGTCACTCCCTCTGTCGCATTCTCTTGTGCAGGAGTTGTTGGAGTATGGACCTTCTTCTCGTCTCCCGACCGGTCGGAAGCAAGAGCTCCTCGTAGTGACGCTTGGATGCCTGCCACAAAAAAGAAAACAAACAAAAGGAAGCCCTATTAGAACACGTAAACAGAGTACCTATTCTAAATGGAAAGAAAATATGGAAGCATGGTGGGAACGAACCTGGGAGGTTTTTAAACCCTTTGGGTGTAGGAAAAAAAACGTGGGTGTGTGTTGGATATGTTTATCTAAGAATAATATGAAAAATGCATGCAAAAGCAAGGAAGAAAGGGGGAAAAGGAGAATGCCCCATTAGGGCGACTCCTGGCGTGGTTGCAACTCGAAGGATCGTCCAAAAGCTTCAGGAGAGTGCTAGAGTCGCCCTTCTCACGTCCCGTGCTCCACAGATGATGCAATGAGTTGTTTTTGGTGGAGAGGGATGTGAGGGAAATGGAGGAAAAGGGTGGCTGCGTGGCTAAGTATCTGTCAAAGGAAATTTCGGCAGCCCTTCGGGGTAACAATGAGGCTCCCCTCGTCCTTGAGGAGGTGCCTTTCTTTTTATAAAGCCATGAGAGAGAAATGGGTGATATTATCTTTTAAAAATGGTCAAAATTCAAAAATGGGAGATAAGGGCCTTTTAAAACTGGCAAGAGAGAGTCCAAGGGATCCTCATAAGAGTCCCTAGGGCCAGAATCTCGCCAAGGGGTGGGAGATATCTCCTAGGGATAAAGCTGGGTCAATAGGAGGATAAATGGGAGTTGTTGCGGAGTCTGGTGCACTCAGGTATTGTCGCGGCGTATCGTAGGGACGCGACTAGAGACGCGACGGGCGGGGGTTGTCGCGACAGTAAGCATACGTGCATGGATATTATGCATGGGCTGGGTCACGGTCAATAGGAGGATAAATGGAGGTTGTTGCGTCTGGTGCACTCAGGTATTGTCGCGGCGTATCGTAGGGACGCGACTAGAGACGCGACGGGCCGGGGTGTCGCGACAGTTATGGATTTATCATGGGCTGTCACGGCGTCTAGGCCGTCGTGACTAGAGTCGCGGCGCTACAATATGTCGCGACTAGGAAATTGAATTATTTTGGATTTATCAGCCGAACACACAACAGATAAGAGCTATAATTGCGCACGGACTCTCCAAATTAATAATGGGCGAGATTTCAAGGCAATTTTAAATTGTTAATGGGCTCAATCAAGGCTAATAATGGGCTCAAGGTGAGTGACCAACTAGGGGCTAACTAGGATAACATGAAATGTGGTTCAACCCATTAGTCGGAACTGGTTGTCTACATACCCTACGTCGTGACCTCAGCCGAGAGGTCATGTTGTGCATGGTTTAAACGACAGAATTATCCGATTATCGATATTTTATGTGTATGGCAAGTATAAGCGGTGCATTGGCACCCGTAACGCTATGTGAGCGTGTTGTTTACGAGGCTAGCGTGCTGTTTACGAGGCTAGCAAGTGGTTTACGTGATTGGCGTGTTGTCCACGTGGATAGTGTGTTGTGTTCATGTGGTTCACGTAAGGTTTCACGTGGTTTGCGTGGTGTGCACGTGGTTTGTGTGTGCGTGGCAAGTAGCACGACGCCTACCGTTGTTACCTCTTCAGTGGGGTGCCCCAGGTTCTGTGTGAGCCAGGCACGTGTGTTTGTCCTCGGGTCTTGTCCCGGCACTTGTGTTGTGCTGTCGAGGTCTGTGTCGTCTGTCCTGAACACCCTCACTCCTATGTTTGAGTTGTACGTCCGGCTATGGGAAAGACCACAGTGGTGTAGACATTGCCGAGAGACAACGTGTAGCCCACAAAGAGGGATATATGAGGTGAGATGGATCGTGATCACCAGGCACGCATGGGTGCCGAATGGAGGGATGCACGACGAGAGGTGCGGATGGAATGGGTGATCGCGGAGAATACCTGTTGGAGAGTGGGAGGTTGTGCGGGGGATGTGGGTCCTTTCTTCCTCTACGAGCACGGCCGGCCGTGGTAGAGGGCGTTTCCTTTGTTGATTACCCTAAAAAAAAATACAAATAAAAGAAGGGGATTAGCCACATGTGTAGTATACATCCCTAAATAAATGAAATGGAAAGAATGAACGGCATGGGGAACGACTTACCGTGTGGTGGCTTTTAAACCCCTAAAAATGTGGTGTGTGTAATGCATGCATGTGTGTGTGTATAAGAGAAAGGAGCCATGTGGGGCTCGGAGGAGTTGAAATGTAAATAAAAATGGAGAAAGGGGAGGGGGTGCTTCCCCAAATGGTAGATGGCGCGGTGGCACTGCCAGTTGGACGGACAGAGGAAGAGGAGGAAGAACGTCGCTTCTGCTTCGCTCCGACGTGCGTGGAGGATGACGCCAGCTCCAAACTCCGAGGAACAGGGAGGTAGCTTGGCGTGGAATGGTAGGCGCTCAGGCCGGAGGTCGAGATGGGAATTCGGCAGGGTTTCTCTGCAGTGAGTGGACCCCCTCTACAAATGACCCTCAGGGGTCCATTTATAGAGGTGAAAGCTTGGAATCGCGTCGGCTACAGTCGCCACGACAAGAAGACTGAGACGCGTTCGAAAGGCACGCCGCGATTTGCAAGTCTTTGATTTGACATAAAGTGCGATGATTACAACCTGCGACCGCCTTCATAATCGCATCGGGGATGGCCGCCGCGTCATTGAAACACGTCGGCCACGACTTCCTTCCCTCATATCCTAGGCTCCACACACCCTTCCCGTGAAGGCAAGCTCTCTATTGGGCATTCCGTCCCTTTGGAATAACGAACCTTCTCCCAGAACCCCGTAAGACTCCGTACCCCGTGGATTCCCTCACGGCGGACCGAGCAGGTGGTACCCCTCCGTTGACCCGGGTTAGTTATCCTATTGCGTGGTGAGAGGTGATTCTAGTTGTACCTGAAGTTCTATATTCTACCCAACTAGGTCTCACCTGGAGTGACACAAAAATTTTCCAATCCATTAATTAATTGTGAAACTTCTAAAAGTAGCGTAAGCAGCATAACTTGTTTGAACCATCATCGATTGATTAATCTTCAGTCAACCTATTTGATTGCTTATTGCTTTGTTAAAAATGGACCCACACTATCATGCCCATTTTAATAACATGGACTATGAGGATAATTCAAGCATTCAGTCTTTCCAGTCCCATGTCCGTCCATTTCACCACCGTGAGGGACAACCTTCCACTTCCTATGGTCATGTGCACACACCGCTAACTAACCAATCTGATGTCCCTTCACACCTCACTCCAATCAAAACCCGGCAAGAGCCTTCCCCCCGCCATGATTCTGATAGGATTGGATGTTCGGTGATGTCAAAGCTAGAAGGGGGGGTTGAATAGATTTACAGCAAAAACTTAAGCAATTTAAAAATTACTTTGAATTAAAAGATCTACTCAATTAAAACCCCTCTGACCTGATGCAATGTGTGTGAGCAAACTAACAATTAGTGTGTAGACGAAATCCCTATGCATGCATTTAGCGCAATACATATCAAACCACAAAACAAACCACAGTGCACAAGGAATTTTTTAGGTGGTTCGGAGATTACACCATGTGACTCCTACGTCCACCCCTCACACAGTGAGGACACACTACTCAAGAACTTAGTACAACACACACACGAGTACAACAGCTCAACCACACACACACACAAGCTAGATCAAGTCCACAAAAGATCAGATCCTCTAGCCTTGATCTGACCAACACACCACACACGCATGTTGTCTGATGCAAACACGCAATTAGAACAACAATCCACATGTGGATTAAGCACAAGGAATGCTCGAACCACACCCACACACACAGAGATATGAAAAGTAGAAAGAAAGAAGAGTTCTAAGTTGAAGATCAAATCTAGATGAAGAACTTCATGGTGGTCGTCCAGAAGAACTTCAGGCTTCGTGTTGATGATGATCATATGATGTAGACGAAGCTTGATTCACAGACAAACAGACTTGAACTCCTCTCGGAAGATGGATCTTCTTTGCTCTGGACGGAGGGTTGAAGCAGAGCAGCAAGGAGAAGCTTTTTCTCTTGGACTTTGCTTAGGGTTTGATATGGTGGCTTCTTGCTGCGAAAATAGCTCCATATGTTCTATATATATGGGTGTCCAAGTTTATAGTGACGTGGTAAAAGGAAACACCCTATATGTTCCAAATCTCAGAATTGATGTTTCTCTTCGTCTGTCGACAGGCGATCTATAGCTGTCGACAGCCACTACTGAACTCTGGTTTCCAAAACACTTGAAGCTACTGGAAGACTGGATTTGTCGACAGCCGATTTGCTGCTGTTGACAGCTACTGTTGAAAATTGGTTTTCTAGAACCATGAGTGTTCCTGGAACACTGGGCTGTCGATAGGTGATTGTGGGCTGTCGACAGCTACTTTCCCTGTTGAGTTTCTAGTAGTTTGGTGGTCCATCTGTCGACAAGTGCCTTCATGGCTGTCGACAGGTGTTGACTTGCTGTCCTTTTCTTCATCTTTTTCATCTGGTTCTTGTTGCTTGCCTTGTATACATTCACACCTACATTGAAAACATTCTAAATGAGATGCAATGATATTTATGTGATCAATAAAAGCATAATTTCATATGTGTCTTTTTCTTACATGTTTTTGTCATTGTCATCAAAGTTACAACATCAATCCACATTGTCTATCATAAAAAACATGTAAACTTAAACATTACACATGAGAGCCCAACATTCTTCCCTTTTTGATGATGACAAAATTTTCAATTTATGCACATTGATGTGTTTCTCCCCCTTTTGGCAACATGCAAAACGATAGTGAGTGCACACATGGGTAAGAATGAAGCAAAGACTACTTGACCCTAGAACTGAATTGTGAAAGATTTGAGTGGGGAATGAGTGTTCAAATGGGATTGCAAGGTTGAGAATAGGTTGATACCCACTACAAAGTGTCATAAACACTAGTATTAAGACACATAAAAATTCTACAATGGTTAAGAGATAATACTCCGGAAATATCAAGTTATGGCATTTAGAAGACACCGTTCAAAAATATATGAAACTAAGATAACCCGTTTGAATAAAATCGTTGTAGAAAAGCATGTTCCTTTGTGGGTGATGTTCAGTTGGTAAATGAAAGTAATGTTTACATGAACAATTAACAATAAACAACAAATTTCCCTTGATGTAAAAACAAGGAGGCTACACTCTATTTCTTTCATTGAATTATTTCTTTTGTCAAGTTAATGTGGTAATTAGGATCACTTTCACATTTTGACGTGAAGGTAGACATTTGTGATACCTGTACCCCCAGTTGCTCTGTGTGAGTGACCATCATACCATTGTGCAGAGATAATGAAAAGACTTTTAGATGCAAAGACAGACATTTGTGATGCCCATGTCCCCGGTTACTCAGTGATGCTCAGCATTGCTCTGCCTTTATCCCATTTCTTATTTATTTTTATTTGAATTTTCATGAATTTGGAAATAGGTAGCTTTTCTCCCTTTTATTTTTGTTGTGAAAATCAAGTTCAAAATGTTATCTAAGTTTAAAAACCAATGAAAGACATTAATTTCAAAAACCTTCTTACTTGTCAAACCATTACAGAAAAATGATTATCCACAAGGGAGTTATTCAAGTGAGTCAAGTTAAAATCATTAGATTTGTTCAATGTTTTCTAGATGACACAACCTAGACTCAAGCACAGAATGTTATTTCAAAGTCATTATGATTAAGGTAATGTCTTTAATACTATGTGAGTATGAAAGGTTGTAATGAACATTAAGTCCAAATTCTCCCCTTGCACAAAAATAATGAACATACTCATGAAGAAATGTTAATGAATGTCGAGTATTTCACACATGAAGGGCATCTGTCGACAGCAAGAATGTGGTTGTCGACAGCTAGTGTGAAACAGAAGAACTGATATTCTAGAAATGGTCATCTGTCGACAGCTGAAGAAGGGGCTGTCAACAGGTACTTGAAAACTCAGTTTTAAGGGATAGAATAGAGTGACATGAAGACCAAGACTTGAGAAATAATGACACAATTAATATGAAGAATATCTCTCAAGCATTTCACTCAACCTACCTTGACTGACTCCCCCATAATGTGTGCATGTGATGATTCAACATTCAAGCATTTCAAGCATTTGCATGGCAATCAATTTGCACAAAATTAGTGCAAACATGATATTCAATGAATTTTGCGAACATTTTTGTGCGCTTTCAAACTTACTCCCCCATAACACATGTATAGAATAAGAAAAATAGCAAGCAATTCATATGTAATCTTTCACACAATTAGCCTTATGCATAACATGACTTTTGGTACTTGGCGGAGTATTTTCACTCACGCATAATGATAGTTTTCAAACATGCATAACTTGTTTTTCCACATGTCATCATTTGATATACCAAGAGGTCAAAGTAAATGTTGTGCTTAAGAGGTCATGAGCACAGTTATGCAAGCAAGATGACATGGCATAATTCCAATTGCTAAGAGGCATTGTCATTTGGGGATGGCATCAAAAACACATTTTTCATTGCTCAGATAGAATTAAAAATCTATTTCAATTCCAACAATTCAAATCTGAAGTGATAAGGAGATTTACCTGAACAGTCTTCAATCACAGTCTCAAAAATTTTACCTTTGTTCTCCAATCATTGTTTGCCTTGCACAGCCAATATCATGAATCCATTTGCTCTGTATGGATGCAAGACATCTCAGCTTGTTGATCAAGCTGGTTTTGGGACCCACACTTGCTTGGGTCCTGCAATGACATTAATGTTAGAATTTATCAATGCTTTCAAAATCAAAAGTGATTTTATTTTTGGAATAGATGTATTTCTTTTATTAATGGAACTATGAGCAACATTAGTTCCATGTTTTTCTTTAGTCTGGTTCAATACATCTATGTTTTCATGAAATATTTTGTTTTTAGGACTTTTAGCATGAAGAACAGAACACTTCTTTTGTCCAGCAATCATATTCTTATGCACATGGAATTTATGATTATTTGCAACATGAATAGAATTTTTATTCCTATGTACATGGGCATGTGTATGAACATGGGGATTGGGAACATGTACAAGATGATCATTTATATGCCAACAGTCCCTAGAGATATGGCCATGTTTTTGACATGTAAAGCATTGAACTGTTTTAGCATATTTATGAGAGTGTTGATTTTTATTCTAGCAGAATTTAGCAAGATGACCAGCTCTATTGCATTTAAAGCATATGGGTTGAGCATTTACCTGAAGCTTACCACAGTATGAATGCATTTGCTGAAATTTCTAAAGTCCTCTAGAATACCTTTGATCATCCTTGGGTTGAAAGGATGGAGGTAGTACCCTTTGGTAACTCTTGACATGATGTGGAGATGGAGAATGCCATGGAGATTTTTGAGCTGATGAAGGAGATGTTGAAACCTTGTAGAATCATGTTTTCTTTTCCAATTCCTTTTTCTGGTTTTCAGTTGAAACATGATTCTTCTTATTTGCAGCATTTTTGTTCAATTTTTTACTTTGTTTTTGAACATTTTTCTGAACATGAACTTTAGTAGAGTTTTGACTTTGTTTGATAGCCAATTCAAGTTCATTTGTCATTTTTTCTTTATCAGCTTTTAATGCAACAATTTCTTTTTCATGAGTTTGGAGTTGATTTTTCATGACATCTAGACCATTTCTCATTTTGTTCTTTTCAATTTCAATTTGAACAATTTGATTTTCCAAGTCAACAAATTTCTTCTTAGAATTGTTCCATTCATCATTTAATGGTCTGTCATGATACAAACATTCAATATTCTTTTTCAAATGATTATTTTCCTCAACCAATTGGTTGCATTTATCTTTTATTTGATGATCATGAGCCATGTTAGAGATTTGTTTGTTCAATTGATCATTATCAAATTTGAGATTCTTATTATGATCAATCAATTTTTTATTTTCATTTTTCAAATTAGAATTTTCAAATTCCACCTGATCATGATCTTCTTTCAACTTAGAAAACTTGATTCCACAATTTCTGACTTCATTCTCCAATTTTTCAATTTCTTCATAGAATGCTTGAGCATTATCAATTCTCAATTCATTCTTATCCAATTTTTCTTTTAGCTTTTTGTTTTGAGATTTTACCTTCTATAAATTGATTGGACAAGTGCTCATAGCATTCTATCAATTCATCATAGGATATATCATCCTCTGAATCAGAGTTAGAAATTGATACATCAAATGGGTCTGAATTGGATTTACCTGACCTTTGAGAGTTTCTTGACTTCTCTGACATATATGATTCTTCAGATTTGTCAGAACGGAAAGAGCCTTTAAAGCTGCCATGAGCCATGTAGCATTTTTCTTATGTTTCCTTTCCAGACTTGCTTGTTTTCATAGAGGAGACCTGCATTTTATCAACCTTGTCATCAAACTCAATTATCATCGGTCTATTTATGATACTTGAGAACTTAGCCATATTTCTAAGTATGCTTCAGATGATTAAACCAGTCAACAGAATATTTAGTCAGATCAACAAGTAATCAATCAGTTCAAACAAATCAAATGATGTTCCAAAAGATTAATCACAAGCAATCAGATCAGATTAGAATCAGATGAGCGATTAAGCACACAAAAATAGATCTGCCAAATCACAACCGATGAACAGAAAACCAGTCTCTGATACCAATTGATAGGATCAGATGTTCGATGATGGCAAAGCTAGAAGGGGGGGTTGAATAGATTTGCAGCAGAAACTTAAGCAATTTAAAAATTACTTTGAATTAAAAGATCTACTCAATTAAAACCCCTATGATCTGATGCAAAGTGTGTGAGCAAACTAATACTTAGTGTGTAGACAAAATCCCTATGCATGCATCTAGCGCAATACAGATCAAACCACAAATCAAACCACAGTGCACAAGGGATTTTTTAGGTGGTTCGAAGATCACACCACGTGACTCCTACATCCACCCCTCACATAGTGAGGACACACTACTCAAGAACTGAGTACAACATAGACACGAGCACAATGGCTCAACCACACACACACACAATCTAGATCAAGTCCACAAAAGATCATATCCTCTAGCCTTGATCTGACCAACACACCACACACGCACATTGTCTGATGCAAACATGCAATCAGAACAACAATCCACATGTGGATTAAGCACAAGGAACGCTTGAACCACAACCACACACACAGAGATATGAAAAGTAGAAAGAAAGAAGAGTTCTGAGTTGAAGATCAAATCCAGATGAAGAACTCTTCGTGGTGGTCGTCTAGAAGAACTTCAGGCTTCGTATTGATGATGATCAGATGATGTAGATGAAGCTTGATTCACGGACAAACCGACTTCAACTCCTCTCAGAAGATGGATCTTCTTCGCTCTGGACGGAGGGTAGAAGCAGAGCAGTAGGGAGAAGCTTTTTCTCTTGGATTTTGCTTAGGATTTGATATGGTGGCTTCTTGCTGCGAAAATAGCTCCATATGTTCTATATATATGGGTGTCCAAGTTTAGAGAGACGTGGTAAAAGGAAATACCCTAATATGGAACATATCCAAATCTCGGAATTGAAGTTTCTCTTCGTCTATCGACAGGCGATCTATAGCTATCCACAACCACTGCTGAACTCTGGTTTCCCGAACACTTGAAGCTGCTGGAAGACTGGATCTGTTGACAGCCGATTTGTTGCTATCGACAGCTAATGTTGAAAACTAGTTTTCCAGAACCATGAGTGTTTCTGGAACACTGGGCTGTCGACAGGTGATTCTGGGCTGTCGACAGCTACTTTCCCTATTGAGCTTCTAGTAGCTTGGTGGTCCATCTGTCGACAAGTGCCTTCATGGCTGTCGACAGGTGTTGACTTGATGTCCTTTTCTTCATCTTTTTCATTTGGTTCTTGTTGCTTGCCTTGTATACATTCACACCTACATTGAAAACATTCTAAATGAGATACAATGAATATTTATGTGATCAATAAAAGCATGTTTTCATATGTGTCTTTTTATTGCATGTCTTTGTCATTGTCATCAAAGTTACAACATCGATTCACATTGTCTATCATCAAAAACATGTAAACTTAAACATTACACATGAGAGCCCAACAAATTTCACTGTGAAAAATGTCCTGCATGCACTCGATCAGCTCACCCTTCAACAATTAAATTTGATTCATTCCTTGGTTGAGGGTGTGACTCCGCCTCCCTCTCCTTCCCCTAGGCATCCACCTTCGTACATTCCGACGACTTTGCCGCATACCCCTGTATATTCTCCATCACTCCAGCCCCCTGGCCAATTGCACTTCCGTGCTCTGGTCCGAACAGACCACCCCTTGGGAAGGCCCAATAATTCAAGGCCACCCTCATGTACCCCCTCAGATGCCCAGAAGCAACCCACTCGACTCCAACATGCTCTTCTCCAAAAATTGAACAGTTTGGAGAACCAAATAAATAAGCTTTCCAATCCCATGGGTGACCCCGTCGCCGCCATGCCGGCTCTCCCTCAGATTTATATTCATCCTTTGGAGATGCCATCGTACCGACTGTACAATTGCATGGGTAACCCCTACATTCATGTCAATGAATTCCTCTATGAGTCTTCTCGCTGGCAGCGAGATCCCATCACCTTGGCATATTTATTTATAAAATCTCTTGACGGCCCTGCACTCGAATGATTCTACTCTTTAGAGCCAAGTGAGGCAGGGGATTTCCGCCCACTGCACAAAACGTTCCTTCCAAGATACAAAGACCGCGTCAGCCCCTATCTCTCTAACATGGATCTAGCATCCGAGAAGATGGGGGCTAACGAGACCTTTGTACAATTTGTTGACCGTTTGAGGTCAATGGCCACTCACTTGCAGCATGAGCTCTCGGAGTCAGAGCAAGTTAAAATAATTATTTCAAACTCTACTCCGAGGTTCAGGCACATCCTGGCCATAAACCAGATCACCACAATGGAAGAGCTCTACGAGCAGGGATGTTACATTCAAGCCCACTTAATGGACTCCACGATCGTAGAGCTATTTGATCAAATTAATCTGAGAAAGAACGGATCAGTGGATGCCATTCACCATCCACCTCACCATCCTACAACATCCACATCATATGCCCCTCCACAAACACCCATCTACCACAACATGCCTCCACCTAGGCGTCCACTGATTCGTCATTTTCAGACTCAACGACCTCCAACTGGGCCCTACGATGCACCAATTTATGAAGAAGCTCCCGTGCCCTATGTTGCACCTGCTCCGGCTCCCACGCCAGCTCCCATACAACCACCACAGCCTCCACCTCCTCCACAGCCTGTAGCTCGGGCTGAGGTTGCCAGTGCCCAACCCATCTAGGAAACCACTTGGTGTTACGACGATGAGTCTTCCGAGGTCATGTTCGTACGCCATTTACCTACACCTCCCACATTACCGTCTATTATCATTAAACCTTCCACAATTAAGCCTCCACCCACCATAACACCAACCATTACACCTCCCATTATACCAACACCATTGCCAACCGAGCCCGAGCAAAACCCCCTACCACATCCATTACACCTCCACTGGCCATGCAGCCTTCCACTCCATCCACATCCACCCGCATCAAACGGAGCGGGTGCACCCCTTTGAGGAGCAACAAGCAAGGTCAGCAGAAGGAAGCCCTGGGACCAGGCATGCTATTCAAAATACAAGATTGTATTCCTCGCATGCCGGTCATTGTCAAAATACCGGGCACATTTATCGAGCTGGAGTCCTCCCCTCCATTCATGGCCATCAAGAGGCCTTCTAAATCTATGCCAATCATCAAAGTTGCCAACGGCGCACATTTCGAAATGCTCATAGGGAATCACACCCTCCAAGCTCTCATGACCCCTCACACCATTGTTGTGAACCTTCCCACTCTAGTGAAGGGGTCAACCATTTAGATTGTGCTCACGCACTCCAAGGCCAAATCTCTGGCACAATCTATTGCTCAAGGGGTTGTGCCCCTTTCCATAACCAACGTTATACAATCTTTGAACACGGTCCCCATGTTGTTGCTTCCAACCCTACCAGTGGAACTCCCCACCTTTTCATTAAACTACATTCCAAGGGAGTTGCCACTGTTGCTTGAAACTCCGATAGAAGTCAACAACCCAATTGTTGAGAGCCGTTCAAACCCCCCAAGAAGAGAAAAACCATCCGCTCGCTGAGCCAAATTTATGAGGAAGTACCTGAGGGTTAGAAGGCCAACCCCCAAACCGAACATCATGCGCCGGGCAAGGCAAAAGACCAGGGGGCCTCCATCTTTCCCTTTTCTTTTCAATCATCTTTCGTGCTACTTAGAACCTTCCCATGGGTTCTCCACATTCCCTCCCCACGGGAGGCATTTTATTTTCATCTTTTTTATGATTCATTTTCTTACACTGGGCATCACACACCTTTTTGTACATCTCCACCTAGTGCCCTACGAGGCACATATCCTTCCCGTGCCCCACGTGGCACAACTCCTTTCTGTGCCCCTCGCGGCACATTCCCTCATCGTGCCCTACGTGGCACAACTCCCCTCTGTGTCCCACGTGGCACATCTCCTTCCTGTGCCCCACGCGACACATCTCCTTCTTGTGCCCCACATGGCACCCTTCCCTTTCACACCCCAAGCGGCGCACCTCCTTTCTTAGCCCCTCGCAGCCCGCTTTTTCCTTTCTCTCCTCCAGCCTGTCCGGATTCTTTTTCTTTCTCAGGGCACTGTGCCCTCCTTCTTCTCCAAGTCCCTCCGGCCCCGCCGAAGTCTCCAAAATCTTCCCGCAATTCTCTCCTTGACACCCTGCCTATTGTGACCTGGGTCAGAAGGCGACGGGGGAAGCATCACGTTCTGGGTCGCAGCAAGTGCCTTGTCACGACCACACACAGAGGTCTGATTGCCCACTCGAGACCTCCAAAAGCCCCTCACAAAAACCAGGTCAGACAGCGATGGCCACCTTGTCGTAACTAGAACGCGACAGGGTGTGCGTCGCTACCAAACTAGAAGGCGACGGGGTGACACGTCACGTTCAGAAAAAGATCCAAGTGCTAACTCGAGACCTCCAAAAATGCCCCTAAACGGCAAATCTGGTGTACACAGAGGGAGGGGAGGATGGAGAATGATCAAAACAGATGCTATAGACACAAACAACCCTCATCAACACCCATGCATGCTAAGGAGAAGAACCTAAACTCCAAGAACCTCACATGCACATCATGGAACACTCAAATCCCATCTACCAATTCAAGCACAAGAAAGCCAAACATGCATCCACACACTCCTAGCATGGATTCTACAAGGCTTAGAGAAGGGGATAGAGGCCCTAGCATGATAGAACTGATGATCAGTTTATCCCCATGTAAGTTAAATAAATTACATATCTATTTTGGTGATTAACAAAACTATATAAAGTTCAAACTAACGATTTTTCTACAAGTCTTGAGCACAGGAAATAAAACAAGGAAAATCAAGCCAAATGGTAAGCATTATTCCTATTGTAGCAATTTTGTTTCAATGCATGAAATCTATCTAAGTCCACATCGACTTTCTTTATGCTACAATGATTCCTTAAGTGATCGCAACGATTTGCCCTCACAACGATTTGGTAAGTGATTGCAACGATTTGCTTTCGTAACGATTTGTTAAGTGATCGCAACGATTTGCCCTCAGAATGATTCGTTAAGTGATCACAATGATTTGCCCTCACAACGATTCGGTAAGTGATTGCAATAATTTGCTTTCATAATGATTTGTTAAGTGATCGCAACGATTTGCCCTCACAACGATTCGTTAAGTGATCGCAACGATTTGCCCTCACAACGATTCATTAAGTGATTGCAACGATTTGCCTTCGTAACGATTTGATAAGTATTCACAATGATTTGCTTTCGTAACGATTCGTTAAATATTCATAACGATTTACTTCCATAACGATTCGATAAGTGATCACATCGATTTCTTAAGTGATAACAACGATTTGGTCTCACATCGATTTCTGAAGTGAGAACAACGATTTGGTCTCACATCGATTTCTGAAGTGAGAACAATGATTTGGTCTCACATTGATTTCTTAAGTGAGAACAACGATTTGGTCTCACATCGATTTCTTAAGTGAGAATAACGATTTGGTCTCACATCGATTTCTTAAGTAAGAACAACGATTTGGTCTCACATCGATTTCTTACGTGAGAACAATGATTTGTTCTCACATCGATTTCTGAAGTGAGAACAACGATTTGGTCTCACATCGATTTCTGAAGTGAGAACAACGATTTGGTCTCACATCGATTTCTTAAGTGAGAATAACGATTTGGTCTCACATCGATTTCTTAAGTAAGAACAACGATTTGGTCTCACATCGATTTCTTAAGTAAAGAACAACGATTTGCTCGTAATGAGTTGGTTCATAACGATTTGCCTATACCATCATAATGATTTGATCCCTGTAACGATTCGATAAGTTACATAACGACTCTGTTACTATAACGATTCATCAAGTTACATAACGACTTGGTCGTTGTAACGATTCGATACAGCAAATAACGATTCATTCACATTGTCTTTTACAATTTGATTATAACGTCGTGCGCATAACGATTTGCTTATGGAGTCACAATGATTTACATGAATATCAACTCATTTGCATAACGATTTCATAAGTCATGCATATAATGATTTCATGGACTATAACGATTTGATTTTCGAGTTAATTTTTGAATAATGTTAGAAAGTCAAAGTCTTCACGCATATCTTTCTGTCAGCTGTGCATTTATGGAGACTGAACGTATCACTACATCCATGCAGACAATATCTTCTATTCTCATGCTTCCTCTGTAAACAGCTTTTTAGAAGAACAAAATGAAATTTCTATTTCTGTATAAAATCAATCTAACGTTGACTGACAACAAGAGACAGCTTAGCTGTCTATTGTTTAAGCTTATAATTCGTACAGATCTCTGACAACACTTGTCATACAACGTTGGACAAAATAGAAGCCAAAGGATATTACAGAAGATCTTCTCTCTGTGCGTGCATGAAGACCGTTGAATGGAGAGCTCTACAGGACCTTGCAGTCTAACGTATACCAGAGCTTAGAGACAACAGACACTTCAATGTTCAATTTTCAAAATGAAGATATAAATAGAAGACTGAAGCTCCAGATTAAGAGATAATCTAGAAACACATCTGTGATTCAACGTTTACATCCTTCTGTGAGCTTTCCGAAGAGCGAAGCAAAGAATCCCATTTGTTCTAGCTCTTGCTCTCTGTGCTAAGTGTAGATCTATGAGAAAGCCTTTAGTTCTGAGAAGAGTTCTTTGTTGTAGATCCTTTCTTTCTCAGTTCTTAGCTTCAGATCAAGCAGTGTTCTATAAGCTTGATCTAGGGGCTTCATCCCTGAACACTTTTCTTGTGTTGTTCCCTTTAGTGTGAAGGAAGACCTGGTGATATCATGGGTGTTGTTCCCTTCAGTGTGAAGGAAGACCTGGTGGTATCCAGGGTGTTGTTCCCTTCAGTGTGAAGGAAGACCTGGTGGTATCCAGGGTGTTGTTCCCTTCGTGTGAAGGAAGACCAGCTGGGGTGCTGGGTGCTGTAGTGTCCTTAAGGGGGACTGTACCCTTGTTAGTGAAATCCTGAGATATTGCTCAAGGACTTGACCTAGGACTCCTAAGGAGAGGAGATCCGAACCAGGATAATTCTCTGTGCCGTGTGATTGCTTTTGTGTGTTTGATTTTTCCTTCAATAACACTAACAATCTACGAAGTGTGTTTTTGTGACTATTCTGTGAACAGGTTTTATGTATTAAATATTTTTTAATATCCCATTCACCCCCCCTCTGGGCTAGCTAGCTGGGCAACAAGTGGTATCTGAGCGAGTCTCTTCGACAAAGAAGAAGATCCAACGATCTGAAGAGTAAAGATCAAATGGCAGCCCAAGATCACTCTGAAGGTCAGTTAGTCAACAGGCCACCGCTGTTCGATGGAGAAGATTACACCTATTGGAAAACAAGAATGGAATACTTCCTACAAGGATTCGGTTTTCAAATATGGTCAATAGTGGAAGAAGAAGATCTAGTTGTTCTAAACAACAGAGACAACTAGACAGAAGATGATAAAAAGAGGATATCTCTCAACTGCAAAGCTAAGAGCATATTATGTTGTGCACTTAGCAAGTAAGAATTCAATAGAGTTTCAGCCTGCAAATCAGCGATGGAGATGTGGGAGAAGCTAAGAATCACATACGAAGGTACTGACAAAGTAAAAGAAACCAGAATAGATATTCTGGTAACACAGTACGAGAGATTTCAGATGCAGTTAGGAGAATCTATTACACAAATGTTCAGCAGATTTACCGACATCACCAACAGGTTAGATGGATTAGGAAAAAGCTATGAGATGGGAGAGATGGTAAGGAAAATCCTCAGATCTTTACCGTCCTCTTGGACTCCCAAGGTGATAGCAATAGAGGAAGCAAATGATTTGAAGAGAATGTCTTTAGAGAAACTCATTGGATCCCTTATGGCCCATGAGATTAACATGGAAAGGTTAGGAGAATCTTCTAACAGAAAGAAGCACTCCAATGCTCTCAAGGCTGAAGAGGACGGATCAGAAGAATCGTCAGATGAAAATGAAAGCTTAAGTAATAGCGAAGATGAAGAAGCAATGTTGTGTAGAAGACTGCAACATATATTAGCCAAGAAGAAGAAGATGTATCAGTCTGGGAGGAGATATTTCAAGAAGAACAAGGATTTTAGGAAGCCAGAAGGAAAAGATCTAAAGAAAACTGAGCCCATATGCTATGAATGTAGGAAGCCAGGACATATCAAAGCAGAATGTCCGAAGCTCAAGAAACCTGAATTCAAGAAGAAAGACAGTTCCAAGAAGTTCAGGAGATACAAGAAGAAAGCAATGACAGCAACTTGGAGCAATAGCAGTAACTATGACAGCGAGTCCACCTCTAGTGAAGAAGAGGAAGAAAAGGCCAACTTAGCATTCATGGCCAACACAGAAGAAAAGGAAAACCCTCGGGCATCTAAGTGGTACTTGGATAGCGGATGCTCAAGGCATATGTCAGGAAACAGAAGGCTGTTTACCCATTTAGAAGCTGAAGAAGGCACAGTCACCTATGGAGATAATGGAAAAGGGGCTGTGATAGGCAGCGGATCATGAGCAACAAAGGCAAAATAGTTATTGAAGATGTCCTATGTGTTTGAGGAATGAAGCACAACCTCATCAGCATCAGCCAACTATGCGACAAGGGACATCAGATAAGATTTCAAGAATCCAAGTGTAGTATCTTGAAGGATGGAGCATTCATCTTTGAAGCCAACAGAGAAAAGAACCCAGATGTGCTTTATCTTGAAGAACTGAAAGATCAAGATATCTGCTTAGCAGCAAGCAAAGAACAGTCAACCGAGCTGTGGCACAGAAGATTGGGGCACTATAGTTTGGATGACATGAGAAAGCTGATCAAGAGAAGCCTTGTTGGGTTGAGTGTGTTTTGGAATTTCCTAAAGTTGTATTTTAATGATGACCAATGAACATCACTCATACTTTTATTTTGATGATGACATATTTTGATTTTAATGATGACATATTGTGATTTTAATGATGACATATTGTGATTTTAATGATAACATATTATGATTTTGATGATGATATGTTGAACATGTTATACATTCTATACATATCACAATAATGCTTAAACAACATGTTCTTGATGTTTAATATCTCATATTTTAATAATAATATCTTGTACTAATGATTTATGTGTTAAATTTGCAGGTGTATACAGATGTTGTCATGGTAGTGTCGACACACCCACTACTGGTGTTGACACAGGGTTTCAAACCCTAAGGAAAAATGATGAAGAAAAGGTCAAGTGTGTCGACACAGCCTCAAGTGGTGTCGACACTAGACCCAGCTCCCAGAGAACCCAGTTGACAGGTCTGTATAGTCTGTCGACACAGCCTCAAGTGGTGCCGACACTAGATCCAGTTCCCAGAGGACCTGTTTGCCAGATTGGGACAGTGTGTCGACACAGTCTAGGTGTGTGTCGACACTAGTGACCCTTCCTAGAGAACAAATTCTACTAGTTTGGGACAGTGTGTCGACACACTCCTTGGACAGGTCGACACACTCCGGTTGAAACTCAAAATCGTGATTTTGTCTGGACACGTGGCTGCTTGGGAATTAAGGGATTTTACTTAGGTTTTTGTGCCCACGCACCCTAAGGCTCTTTATGGACATATGGGGCTATATATACCCATGTTTTCTTGTACTCCAAGGGTATCCCACAAGGAGAGAGACCAGACTTCTCCAGAAAAGGGTGTGGCGGCTGCAGAAAGAGAAAAAGGGAGCAGAGCAGTGATGTTTGGAAGGAGAATGTGAAGAAGAAGGGAAGAGAAGAGGAGAGAGGATAAAGCATCAACATCCAGAAAGGGAGCAGAGCAGTGCCATCAGATTGAGGAGCAGAAGAGAAGCAAAGGAAGAAGAAGAACTGGCAATCCGGATGCCAGTGAAGCAGAGCATCGTGGATTGACGAAGATCTCCAACGAATTCCTTCAAGCATCTTCAATCCAAGCTTCTGCAAGTCTTCTTCATCAAGGAACATCCAAGTCACATCTATTTCATTTATTTTCTTGGAGTGTTCATCTAGCTTTTCATTGTGTGATCTGTGTATGTGTTCTACACAGATCACTTAATTCTGTTTGTTCTATTTTTATCATTGTATTGAGATAGATCGGGATAGAGGATCTATTCTCTAACTGAGCTTGTTCTAGCAGAACTTGGATCTTTCGTGGTCCAAAGGTTTGGAGCCGTAGTGCTCCGGTGTTGAGCCGTTGTGCTCAAGTGCTTGTGAGTCGTCGTGCTCATAAGTGGTTTGTGGAGTAGGTCGTCGTACCTATCTCCTGGGTTTTCTTTGAGTCATTATACTCAAAGGGTTTGGAGTCGTCATGCTCCGGTTGTTTCTTGAGTCATCGTGCTCAACGGTGTTTCGAGTCGTCGTGCTCCAGAGTGTGTTGTACTCAAGGTTTTGATTAGTGTGGCCTCACTGTGTGAGGGGTGGACGTAGGAGTCACTGGAGGTGATTTCCGAACCACCTAAAAATCCTCTGTGCAGTGGTTTGAATTGTGGTTTGACTTTGTATTGCGCTAGATGCATGCATAGGGATTTCGCTCACACTACTAATTGATTTGCTCACACACACTAATCACACTTTAGATTAGTAAATTGTTTGGGTGAATTGATCTCTGATTCAAAGTAATTTTGAATTGCTTAAGCTTTCGCATTAATTGGTGTTAGATCTATTCAACCCCCCCTTCTAGATCTGATCCATCCACCTATTCGATCCTAAGAAGCCTGGTGGAAGGTCTACCAAAAGTAAGCTAAAAAATAAATAGTGTCGGCAGACCATGTGCGAAAGGAAAGCATACCAAGAGTTCCTTCAAGTCGAAGACTGTGGTAACCACCTCTAAACCCTTAGAACTCCTTCACATAGACTTGTTTGGGCCAATGAGGACCACCAGTCTAGGAGGAAAGCAATATGGATTTGTTATAGTAGATGATCACTCCAGATTCACATGGGTATCATTCCTGGAGCATAAAGATGACACTTTTGAGAACTTTGTAAGCTTCAGTAAAAAGATACAGAAAGATAAGAAGTTTAGCATTGTTGGAATCCGATCAGACCATGGAGGAGAATTCCAAAATGAAAGATTTTCAAATTTCTGTGATGATCAAGGCATAGAGCATAATTTCTCAGTGGAGTTGCTTAGAGGAAGAACAGAACCCTGTTAGACATGGCAAGAACAATGCTGTCAGAATATGATCTGCCAAGATATTTTTGGGCTGAAGTAGTTAGCACAGCAAGTTACATCATTAACAGATTAATGATCAGGCCCATACTAAAGAAGATAGCCTATGAATTGTACAAGGGAAAGAAGCCGAAGGTCAGTCACTTCAGGACATTCGGATGTCTATGCTTCATCCACAACAACGGGAAAAGAGACATTGGTAAGTTAGATGACAAATCAGATGAAGACATTTTCATGGGGTATGCTTCTAAACCTAAAGGATATAGAGTGTTTAACAAGCGCACTTTATTAATTGAGCAGTCAGTACATATTATTTTTGATGAAACTAACCCTTCCTTGAGAAAGGAAGAAGATATTGACAATGATGATGTAGATGAATTGTCCAAGAAACTAAAGAATACTTCAATTGAGGACAAGGAACATCCACCTCTGGAAGACCTGCAACAAAGGGATATCTCTCATCAAAATCTTCCAAAAGAGTGGAGACACAAGAAAGATCACCCACCTGAAAACATTATTGGTGATCCATCTGTAGGGGTAAGAACGAGAGGTAATGTTATTCCATGTGATTATTTAGCTTTTGTTTCTCAAATAGAGCCTAGGACAGTCAATGAAGCTCTTACTGATGAATCTTGGATTTTAGCCATGCAAGATGAACTGAATCAGTTCAAGAGAAACCATATATGGTCACTTGTTCCTAGACCATCAGATCATCCAGTGATTGGCACTAAATGTGTGTTCAGAACTAAATTGGATGAAGCTGGTGTGATCTTAAGAAATAAGGCTAGATTGGTAGCTCAAGGCTATTCCCAAGAGGAATGCATAGATTTCGATGAAACCTATGCACCTGTAGCTAGACTTGAGGCTATTAGGATTTTACATGCATATGCATCAGCATTAGATTTAAAATTATTTCAAATGGATGTGAAGTCTGCTTTTCTAAACGGTTTTATTAAGGAGGAAGTTTATGTAGAACAACTTCCAGTTTTGATGATGTTGATTTTCCCAACCATGTTTTTAAGTTGCACAAAGCTTTATATGGTTTAAAACAAGCGCCTAGGGCCTGGTATGAAAGGCTTAGCTCTTTTCTACTAGACCATGGTTTCACTAGAGGTCAAGTAGATAGTACATTATTTGTCAAATCTAAGGTCAAACATATTCTACTTGTTCAAATATATGTTCACGATATAATATTTGGTTCTTTTGACGAATCTCTTTGCAAGTATTTTGAGAAGCTCATGCAGGGAGAATTCGAAATGAGCATGATGGGGGAGCTTAACTACTTCCTTGGACTGCAAATTAAATAAGGAAAGGAAGGCATCCCCATCTGTCAAGCAAAGTACATCAAAGAACTCTTGAAGAAGTTCGGATTCGATAATGCCAAGCCACTGTCAACACCTATGAGCACCTCAACAAGGATGGACAGTGACAAGGATGGTAAGAAAGTAGATCAAAAGATCTACAGAGGTATGATAGGTTCATTACTTTACTTAACGGCAAGCAGACCTGATATTTTATTTAGTGTATGCATGTGTGCTAGATACCAAGCAGATCCTAAAGAGTCTCATTTAATTAGTGTTAAAAGAATTTTTAGGTACTTAGCTAGAACTCATGATTTAGGTCTCTGGTATCCAAAATCATGTGAAATTAATTTAGTATGATACTCTGATGCTGACTACGCTGGATGCAAAATAGATAGAAAAAGCACCAGTGGTTGTTGTCAATTTCTTGCAGGATGTCTGATATCATGGTCCTCAAAGAAGCAAAATTCAGTAGCACTGTCTACAGCTGAAGCTGAGTATGTGGCTGCTGGAAGCTGCTGTACACAACTTCTATGGATCAAACAACAACTTGAGGATTATGGGCTACATATCAAGACAATTCCCTTGTTGTGCGACAACACCAGTGCTATAAATCTCACCAAGAATCCAGTACAGTATTCAAGGACAAAACACATTGAGGTTAGATATTATTTTATTCGTGATCATGTAGCTAATGGAAACATAGATATTTCCTTTATTGATACAAATAACCAGTTAGCAGATATCTTCACAAAGGCCTTACCTGAAGAGAGGTTTACATCTCTTAGAAGGGAATTAGACATGTGCAAATTGTGAAAGATTTATCTGTATAAAACTGAAATATAAATTATCAAAATGTTAATTATTTTTCCTCCCTGGATTTAAGCAAATTTCTTCAAAGATTCTTGTATTAAGTCATTTCTAGCGATTCACTGTTTTACAAGCGTTTATTCCTATCGAACCAGTCATTTTGTCGTTTTCTGCCATAAAGGCGGCTCCTGTTTCGAAAAAATCATTATTTCTTTGATATACCTGAAATCCATGTGGTAACGATTCGCATCCTTTCTTTTTATCCCCTTCTTCCTGCCTGAGGCGATACCTTATTGACTCCGGCATCGACACCCTGAGATTTCAAGCTTCCACCTCTTTCTCGTGAGAAATTTCTTGAGAGATTCTACTCCTTTCTCCATTTCAATCATCTAAAAACTCTTCCCATCCAAAACCATGGCCTCTTCTGGTGTTTCCGACAGTGTCGGGGGCTACGGAGCTGCATTTCTTACCGCCGAGCAGTAGGAAAGATATGCTTCAGTTAGGGGTGTACACGGTTCGGTTTGGTTTCCTCCATTTTTGGAGGAAACCGAACCGAACCGAACTCAAGTGGCAAACCGAACCGAACCGAACCGAACCGGTTCGGTTCGGTTCAAACCGAAATCCACAGTTTTGACATTTTTGGCTGTTTTTATGACATTTTCCTGAGGTTTAAACAAAAAAAAAAACCAAAACAACCCGTTTCTGGGGGTCGCGAGTTTCGAACTCGCAACCACCCATGCGCGTGGAGGGCGCGCGACGCCGCCCTCCACTGCGCTACTTCTTTTTTTTATGTTTTATTATTTATATAATTATATATCTATATTTGGTTCATTTCGGTTTCCCACCTTCAAACCGAACTGAACCACTTGGCCCACGAAATCGAACCGAACCGAACCGAACCGGTCAGCTCGGTTCGGTTTTACGGTTTGGACCGTATTATGAACAGCCCTAGCTTCAGTAAAGACCAAGCTTTGTGGACACAAAGTAGTGGATGTGGTTGACTTGCAGAAGAACGGAATGGGTAGTATCGTCACAGCTATGTACAGATTAAAGTGGACAAAGATTGCCACCGTATCAGAAGTAAGTTATCCGGACCTTGTAAAAGCTTTCTATGTATGTCTGAAGATAGAGGAAGATGGGACCCTGACTTCCATGGTCAAGGGAACTCAGATTAGGGTCACACAAGATCTATTGGCATCTCTCTTCGGTGTGACTACCTCTGGACACAGTGGAGTTCACACTGTGGATATTCAGGCGAAAGGTTTACGGATTATTGGTCCCGAATACAGATTGAAGGATGGAAAACTAGATATCAACCAGGTGAATGCTTTTAATCGCTTATTGTATTTCATTGTGTGTCAAATAGTTGTCCCAAGGAGTGCCACCTTCTCCACTTGCACTAAGGCGGGCTCCGACTAGATGTTCTGGGCCATCCAGACCCAAGAAATCAACACTGCAGAGATCATGATTGAAAGGATGAAGTTTGCGAGTGCTCAGGTATGGGACACAAAGAGCAAGCTGAACGTTTCTCTACCTTATGCTCATCTGCTCACCAAGATTTTTCAACACTATGGCATCAGTGTGATGGGAGATGTGTCTGAGAAGATGGGCCAAGCTATCCGGTCCAGAAATTTGAGAAAAAGTGGTTTTTCGGTTGTCAATGGGGTTTGGACGAAGACTTCTGTGGCTGAGGGTGAAGCCATCCTTGGTGAAGCCCAAGAGGTCCAAGAAGCAGAAGCATCAATAGCAAAACCATCAGTAGCACCTTTAGCAGCAGAATCTAGTAGCAGGATTGAGGATATCCCTCCAGAGGACATTGAGCCTGTTGGGCATAGTTCAAAGAATCCTCTTCCCTCTTCCCAAGTAGGCTCAGTACTTAGAGATGTACTGGAATCCATCCAAAGTTCTCTAAGGGATCCAGTAGTTAGTGAAGTTCAGATTGCAGAAGCTGTGGCATCAAGCCACATTGATGAGATTGTTATGGAAGATGCTCCCAGTCAGGGGGAGCAAGTAGTTGCTCATGAAGACGTAGTTGTAGAAGATGCTCCCATTGAGGCGGAGCAACATGTTGATGAGCAAGCAGCAATTCAGGGGGAGCAAAATGACATTGCCCCCACTAATGATCAATTTAATGAAGGCATTATGGAAAGTGCCTCAGAAGAAGAAAATGAAAATGTTGATCATGAAGAGCCCGTGGTTAGGGAAAGAGAAGTCAAAGGAAAAGGTGTGGCTGAAGAAGTCCATCTCCTCACCAGTAAGCCACACAGGAGATCTGGGAAAAGGAAGTTGAAAATCAATTTGAAACCTATTGTTGATCATCTAGATGAACAAGGCAAAATTTTGTGTTCCGTGAGGTCGGATATGGCCTCCATTTTTATTAGTTAAAGCTCATCTGCCCATGAATTAGCGGCACTGTCATCTGAACTTGAAAGCCTTCGAAAAGATTATGATAGTATAAGGACAGTGCTTGTGGATTTGTCAACTTTTGTGAGAGAGCACTTACCATCTCATGCCCCTCCTTCGTGTAGTGCAGAGCCATCAGGGCCAAGTGAAGAGAGTAATAGGCCATCAGGGCCTGTCATGGCAGAGCAACAGCAGGATGATGAAGCTAGGCCATCAGGGCTTGTCATTACCGAGCAACAGCAAGAGGAAGAGCGGCCATCAGGGCCTTTTTCTGAAAACCCAGTAGGGCCATCAGGGCCAATTCATGTTGAGAATGAGCTCATTGAAGAAGTGGTTGATACTGAGAAATCTGGGCCAGCAGGGCTGGTAGAGGATGCTTCACCTCCAGTGGAATCTATGGTTGTAAGAGAAGAAGATCAGGTTGTAGCTCCAGAGCCCTCTGTCCTTCCTACCCTTCAACCTCCAGCCCCTCCTTCTCCACCCACCTCATCCACTGCTCCTCCAGCTCCTCTCACCTTCAAACGACCCCGCTCTAGAACCATTTCCTCACCTACATCTCTCTCTTCCCAAACTCCTTCATCTCGTACTTCCTCCACCATCATTCCTCCACCCTTATCTTCTGTTGAGGTTCCTCCCACAGCTTCTTCAGCTGGAGCCTCTTCTAGTGGTCCTTCTTCTTCTTCAGGACCATCTGATCTCCCTTCCATCACCCCTACATCCCTCTTCCATCCACAAACACCTCCGTCTTTCATTTTTATTATTCCTGAGGGTGCCTAATTAGCTCACACAGAAATCCAAGACATCAAGGATGAATTTGAAGTAGCAATACTTCGTTCAGTCCTGGCTGTTGGGACCCATTCTTACAAGACAGGCTCTTCCAGCCCTATTCCTAAGAAGAGGAGACTCACTTCCACCCATCCTGTCTCTTCTGAACCTCGTTATCGTCCACTTTGGTTTTCTCTTTCTATCACCAATAAGCAAAAATCTATCTATGAGGAATATCTTCAAAAGGTAGTCTTTGCTCACCTCTTTGGCCTTCCCTTCCAAAATATTTCGAGCCATCTCAATACCATTTTTCTTATGCCTTTCTTTCCAAGGCTCAACAGTCAAAAATTTTCTCCATGACTGAAGCCAAAACTGAAGAACAGTGGGCTCGGAGCAACAGAGACCTATACAATCACTTTCATCGTATTCAAGCCGCCAGATATCCACCCAGAGAAGCTCCTCTCCCGCTCTCTGAATGGTTTCAGATTCACCATGTAAGACCCCGGACTTTTATTCTCTTATATATACATGTATGTATATGAATGGTGTGTTGGGAGTTCGCTTGTTGTGTGCATAGCATGCGTAGTTCATTGTGCCTACTATAAGTTTTATCCTTCTTTGAATATGAGCATGTGCGAATATCTATATATGTATACATAGGTGTATATGATGATTAATGTGGAAGTGAACAATTAGCTAATTAGAGGTGTATTATGAATACCAAGAATCCCTGACTTAGGATACTTGAATAATACTATGCGTGTGCTATCTAAATATTGAAGGATATCCTATACTACCTATTTCATGAAATTTTGTATGGGAGTGTATGAAGTACATATGTGTATGTACGTATGTATGTTATCTTGTGCGTGTGACAATTGTATACCTAATTCTACATGCATAACACCTTGGTGTATTTGTGTATGCATGTGTATGATTAGTTGTAAGCGTTGCTCATTTGCATGGTTTAGCTAATGTGAATATTGTACTTCGTACATTGCATATGCATAAAGAGTTCAAGCATGGTAGGTGTAATTAGTGGTTTATATTGAAATTCTATACTCCTCAAGAATAACATGCACGTATTTTATGATATTTAGGTGAGAATAGCCAATTGGCTAAATTATGCATATAGTACATATTAAGGAATCCTATGCATATAGTACTTAAGAAATGTTAGGTAAAGTTGTGTAAGTAAATCTAATTACCGGTGCGCATGTTGTATCCATCTATTCCAAGCATAATGTACATAAGTATGCTACACCCGTGTGTGTATACTATATATATGTCAAATCAAGTGTGTGTGTGCAAGGACTATTATCGAATAGATTATTCCTAGCTAACATAATTCATATCACCTCATAACGATTTGCGAAGCCCTCATAATTCTTGTCATTTACTTTGTCGTGTGTTGAGTCACACTTATGTAAAACATCATGTACGCATAGGTAGATATCTACGTACATCTATCTTAGTGTATTTATGTATGCTTGTGTATGCCTAGGTATGAATGATATTGATTGCCTGGTAGGGTAATATACATGTTACACCTTATACATTGTATGTATATATATAGAGAAAGCATAGTTTCTGCAGGTTTTAAGTTCTGGCCGAAGGGCCAATCAGCGTCAATGTGTTTATATTAAATATAAATAAGGTATGTATTGCCTGGTGATAGTATGGATATAATACCGTATACATATTGCATGTATATAAGCTTGGTATGCGTGGTTCTCTGCATAATTTAGGGTTTTGGCCGAAGGCACCTTGGCGTCAAGCCCAGGCCGTTGAGCCAGTGTCAGCGTCCAGACATGGACTCCAACACTAACTCCGGCGTCCAGCGATATGGACGCCAATTTCTCTGACCTGCATGCGTTGCAGAGCCAGAAAATCCGTGAGCAAGGCATGGCCACCATTGGGGGATGTCCCCCAACGGCTCTCAGGTTGTCAAATCGGTATCGTGAGTGGGTGAGGGGCTCTCCTTAGGTCTGAACCCGAATTTGGTCCCTCCCACTCCTCACTTCACCTTGCAAGAGGAGAAATAGAGAAAGAAAAACCCTAGAGAAAGTCTGTGAGAAAAACCCCTTTTAGCACCCACAAATCCGACCCCCTGGAGGTTGATCCGGCCATCTACTGCGACAAGAAGGAAGCTGGAGCAAAGGAGAAGGCCTACCCATCATCCCCTTGCTGTGGAGCTCATCCAAGAACCCGGAGGAGGGTGATCTTGGAGGCCATCCTGCAACTTCTTGGGACTGCCCAAGGAGGTCCTCACCAAGCCATAAATCCCTTGGAGGAATTTTAGAAAGGCAAGTGACCTATCTATGGTGTCCCCATATGAGTCTAGGTGAGTTTTGCTATTTTTATGGATTTTTCCTCGAGTCCTAGACCCTCTCATTCACCCAAGTTTCAGAGCTCGGGTCTGTGTTTCTGCACAGACCTGATTCAACGGCAAGGTCCCTAGACGCCTGTGATGAGCTTGGCGTCCATCGGCCATGCCGCTGACCCTGAGTCAGCGGCCAGAGACCGCCACCTAGTTCCTCTGAACAGAACAGTGGGCTGTTCTGTCCTTCTTATGTATTAATTTCGATATGTTTTTCCATGATGAGGATATATGGTAAACCTTATACTCTATGTATATTGTTAATTGTGATGTATGGATGAATGTGGTGTGGGATGGTGAATGTGGGATAATGGTATCTTTTAAACTTGTGAGCATGACTTGTAGATAATCTTGCAAATCCTTGATCATGATTTGAATTAGTATGAATGCCTTGGTTTTAGTCTAATCATGAAGATCAGTGGGTCAGCATCTGTGTTTACAAATTTTGGTAACTTATCCATGCTTGTGCAAATTGTAAATAAGCTCAGTTCGGTAAAAATAGAAGCATGCAAGAATGGTTTGTAGGGTTCAACCCATAAATGTATGAATTAGGGAAATTTTGTATCCTAAATTCCTGCATATGTTAGTAGCTTATGTTAAACAGCAAGTGGCTAAATTACAAGACGTGTTAAACCTCATGTTAACTTAAGTTAATAATAGCATGCTAAATATGTGTTTTATTTTCTGTAAATTCTATTTAGCTCAGAAAACTCTGAAAATTTGAGTGTATGATCTTGAACCCGAAAACAGCACGTGGTAAAAATTTCAAGTCCTTTGGATCAGTAAATAAAAAGTTATGTATTTTCATGTGAAATGTGATAATTTACGTGTATTATCGTAATGTGATTAGTTATTGTCTAAAACCAACTTGATTGGTGAATTTACTGTGTTAAACTCCTGTAATCTGTAGTAGCATGATTAGGAGAAAAAAAAAGACACATTGTGTAAGACCCTCGAATTTTCTGTCGTATTTATGTGTATATTGTGTTGGAGTATGTATGTACGTATTTACGTAGGTATTAAAATAGCATAATTACGTGTACATGTGTTTATATTAAACGTAAATAGTGTATGTATTGCATGATGATAGTGTGAATATAATACCATGTACTTATTGCATGTATAGAAGCTTGGTATGCATGGTTTTCTGCATAAATTAGGGTTCTGGCCGAAGGCCCTTTTGGCGTCAATCCCCAGGCCGTTGAGGTGGTGTTAGCGTCCAGCCATGGACGCCAACCCTAATTCCGGCGTCTAGCGATCTGGACGTCGACTTCTCTGGCCTGCATGCGCAGCAGAGCTGCTGTCTTCTGAAGCAAGGCATGGCAACCATTGGGGGGATGTCCCCCAACGGCTCTGAGGGTGTCCCATCACCCTAGTGAGTGGGAGAAAGACCCTCTTTAGGTCTGAACCCGAAATGGCTCTCCCCATTCTTTCCCTTCACCCTTGCAAGAGGAGAGAAGTGAGAAAGAAAAACCCTAGGTGAGCTGTGAGAAAAACCCATTTTTGAACCCCCAAATCCGACCCCTTGGAGGTTCATTTGAAGATCTTCTGCATCAAGGAGGAAGCTGAAGCATAGGGGAAGGCCTCCCCATCATCCCCTCGGCGTGGAGATCACCCAGGAGCTCAGAGGAAGGCAATCTTGGAGGCACTTCTGCAATTTCTGGAACTCCCAAGGAGGTCTTCTTCGAGCCATAAATCTCTTGGAGGAATTTAGAGAGGCAAGTGACCTATCTATGGTGTCCCCGTATGAGTCTAGGAGATTTTTATGATTTTTATGAAATTTTCCTCGAGTCCTAAACCCTCCATTTCACCCAAATTTCAGAGCTCGGGTCTGTGTTTCTGCATAGACCTGAGTAAACGGCAAGGTCCCTGGACGCCCAGTTCATCCTTGGCGTCCATCGACCATGCCGCTGACTCTGAGTCAGCGGCCAGAGACCGCCGTCTAGTTCTTCAGGACAGAACAGTGAGCTGTTCTGTCCCTCTTATACGTTAATTTCGTTATGATTTCCGTGATGAGGATATATGGTATTCCTATACGCTACGTAGGTTATCATTTGTGGTGTGTGTGATGGTGAATGTGGAAAATCGTGTCTTTAAACTTGTGAGCATGACTTGTAGGTAATTTTGCAAACCCATGTTCCATGACTAGAATTAATGTGAATGCTTTGATTTCGGTCTAATCATGAAGATTGTGGGTCAGCATGTGTGTTTGCAAATTTAGGAAACTTATCCATGATTGTGCAATTTGTGAATAGTTTCGGTTCGATAAAATAGAAGTATGTAAAAATGATTCGTAGTGTTAAATCCATAGATGTATGAATTAGGGAAAATTTGTACTCTAATTTCATGCATATGTTGGTAGCTTATGGTTAAACAGCAAGTGGTAAATTGCAAGATGTGTAAATTCCATGTTAGCTTAAGTTGTGAATAATATGCTAATTAGGTGTTTGATTTTCTGTAAATCCCATTTAGCTCAGAAAAATCTGAAAAATTGAGGGTATGATTTTGAACCCGAAAACAGCATGTGATTAAAATTCCAGGTCAATTGGAACAGTAAATAAAAAGTTATGTGCTTTCATGTGAAATGTGATAATTCGTGCATATGATCGAAATGTGATTAGATTTTGTTTAAACACAGCATGATTAATGTGTTTACTGTGTGTTGAACCTTGAAAACTCTGTAGTACCATGTTAGGAAAAACAGAGGTGTTCATGTGAGTGAGAAAGTGTGAATGTAATGAAGAGTGTCAAGTGTAAAACCATGTGTAAAACGGTAAATGTGTAAAAGTGTAAACTGTGCCAATGTGATACTGCTTCCGAGAAGGCAGTGGAGCCGTATCAGGGAAAAGTCCCCTGAGAAAGTTCATTGTGTTAAAGTGACCCTAAGGGCATTAGGGGGAAATCCTGGAGGTGGACAAGTACCACTGGTTAGGGTGGAGACTTGTTCTCCCGGTCTGCGCAGTCCAAGAGTCACCATTGAATTGCCTAGATGGTGTCTATGTGTTATGTGATGTGAATGTGTCCTTTGGTGGTTTGGACTATGTGTCACGGCACTAAAATATGTGTAAAGTGTAATGTGTAAAGTGTATGTGACCATGTGTAAATGTGTAAGTGATATGTGAATGTGTATGTGTAAAGTGAACCATGTGAAAGAGGGAACTAGTGTAAAGAAAAATGTGGAATCTTAGATATGTAAATGTGTTATAGAAACCATGTGAAACTAAATCTGAAACCAAGTGAATTCAGAAAATACATGTTATTATTCTCATGTTTGTGTGTGCAAAAGTGTTTAGAATCCATGTTAGGAACAACAATTGAGTATGTGAGTAAAATGGCATGATGGATTGTTCATGTGTTATGTTTAAGCAACGTTGTAGCTTTCATGTGTAGGTTTATAGTCATTGGACCATGTGAGATCAGCAACCTAAAGTATGATAAAAAGTTATGTATGTACTTAAGAACATGTGGAATCCATGCTAATTATGTTCCCCGTTCATGTATGCAAATTGTTCATGTCAATAGCTCTCACGTATCGATTAAAGTCTCATGAGTGAATTGAATAGAGACCATGTGATAGGTGAATGTTATTTTTGAAATCTGAAAGCATGCGTTATGTATAAAATTGTAGAACCTTCATGATAGGTTAAAAACTTAAATGGACTGGCATGCTATGTGTTGCAAAGTGTAATGTGCGTGTAGAAACCACTAGGACTTGTACGTGTATATCATGCATAGTGTTACTTGCTAAGTCCCTGGACTCACTCCTTGCTTCGGCGTACAGGTATAGTTGGTGACACAGTACCCTCGGAGGAGGCAGCGGAGACGGACTTCGAGCGTGGAGACTAGCCAGTTTTTGAGATCTTGTGATTGTGTACTTCTTAGTATGTACTTGGACATTGTATTAGGATTATCATTAAAAGAATGTAATATGTGGACATTTGTATTTCTATTTCAGCAAATTAAATCATGAGAATTTTAGTTCCTTTTTGCAAATTGTAAACTGCTGTATGTTTAATGTGGATGATGAATGAATGGAGATAGTTCTCTTTTACTTCCGCTACTCTGTTATATATATTCGGGTGTATCTCAGCTGTTTGTATCGTTGGGTAAATGTCCCACTGTGGCTGGCAGCACTCGCTATACCGACGTGGGTTGGTATAACCGTACCGGTATAATGAGGGCCATCACAGAGATTGGTATCAGAGCGACCGGTTGAGATTACACATGAATATAACTAAGTCATCATCCCCATTGCATGCTAAGTATGTCCACATGTGTAGAAAACACTAATAAGAAGTGAAAAATAGATAGGAAAATGGTTAGAAAACTTAGTAACCTAGCTCTAATGGTGGCTGAAATTTTATTACAGCCATGGCTTCCCGTGGACGACGTGGAGGTGCGCCAGCTCGCGACGACGAGCAGAGGCGTGAGGAGCGGGCGGAGCAGCAGGCCCCGGCCCCACAGGGTCCTGTGCTTCCCCCACCACCGCCAGTGGATTATGGAGTGTTCATGCAAGGTCTGGTGCAAGCCATGCAGACCCAGGCACACACTCAGGCAGCACTCCAGGCCCAGTTGGAGGCCCAGGTAAATTAATAAAAAACTAAGTAGTCTGCTATTTGAATTGTATGATATTGTGTTTATTGTATATTGCTTGTTGTTTAATGTAGCAGGCTCAGGCCCCAGCTCAGGACCATGGTGGACCTTCCATCATGGAGCGATTCAAGAGGATGACCCCACCCTCTTTTAAGGGGGAGAGTGATCCGCTTTTGGCAGAAAGCTGGATGAGGGAGATCGAGAAAATCTTCCGAGCTATCAGGTGTCCTGACGAGGACAAGGTGACCTTAGCCACCTACATGCTACAGGTATGCTTTAGATTATGCTTGAATGTTGGTTGTTATTTGTTAGTTAGAGCTTATGAAGGTGTGTTGCAGGAGAGAGCTGATGTATGGTGGTCCTCCCTACTGCGTACGCGCTTCGAGGACGGAGCAGTAGATGTGGCGTGGGACGCGTTCGTGAGGCTCTTCCGAGCCAAGTTCGTCCCAGAGCACATCCAGGACAAGATGGAGCAAGAATTCCTTTCCCTGACGCAAGGATCAATGACCGTCCTAGAATACGAGGCAAGGTTTTCTGAACTCTCTAAATATGCACCGCACATAGTAGAGGATGAGCGCAGGAAGACCAAGAAGTTCGTGATGGGTCTCAAACCATCACTGAGGACGAGGCTCGTGGCGTTCGACCACCGCACGCTAGACGAGGCCCTCAGCGCAGCCTACAGACAGGAGGGAGAAATGGAGCAGTATCTAGAGGAGAAGAAGGCTTCGCAGAAGAGGCCGGCGACGACATTCCAGCGGCAAGATAAGAGGAAAACGGTGTACCAGACACCGCAGAAACAAGTGGCAGTCAGCAACTATCAGGTACCCTCTGTACGTTCCCCCGGTGCGAAGAAGGAGTGTCCCCAATGTGGGAAGACCCATGGAGGTTCGGAGTGTTGGTTAATAGCGGGTAGATGCCTAAAGTGTGGGAGCAGCGACCACAAGATCAAGGATTGCCCGAGGCTTCAGCAGGAAGCTCAGCGAGGAGCGCCAGTACCAGCAGTAGCGGCAGCCGCGCCAGCTACAGGATGACCAGGAAGGCCTCGAGCCCCAGCTCGAGTGTTTGCGTTAGCTCGCGAGGACGCCGAGCAGGCGGAGCATGTCACCGAAGGTACAGTTTTACTTTTCGGTGTGCACGCTCGGGTTTTGTTTGATACGGGTGCTACTCACTCGTTCATTTCCGAGCGGTTCGCTAGGCAGTTAGCCCTAGAGTCAGGCATAGAGTCTGAGGAGTTAGAGGTTCCCTTGTCTGTGCACACCCCTGCGGGTACGGTATCGACTAGGAAGTGCATTCCGTCGTTACCTGTGTGCATTGAGGATAGGTTCCTAGATGGGTGTTTCTTCTTGCTAAAGATGAAGGACTATGATTGTATTCTTGGTCTGGATTGGCTAGAGGAGCACTATGCGTTAGTGGATTGTCGTAGGAAGAAGATTGTTTTCCGCATTCCTGGTGAGGATGAGTTCTCTCATCCCTTGCCAAAGAACTTAGCGGGAAAGTTAGTCATCTCTGCCATGAAGGCGATGCGTATGGTGAACAAGGGTTGTGACGCATTCTTGCCAGCGTTATGCTAGTACCCGATGCTGGTTCGTCACTGACTCTTGCAGAGATCGATGTGGTGCAGGACTTTCCAGATGTCTTTCCCGATGACTTGTCTGGATTGCCACCGGATAGGGAGATAGAGTTCACTATAGAGTTGCTTCCAGGCACCTCTCCTATCTCGAAGGCCCCATATCGGATGGCCCCTGCAGAGTTAGCCGAGTTGAGGAAGCAATTGCAAGAATTGCTCGATAAGGGATTTATTCGCCCCAGTGTTTCCCCTTGGGGCGCACCTGTATTATTCGTCAAGAAGAAAGACGGGTCACTTCGGTTGTGCATTGATTATAGAAAGCTAAACCAGGTGACGGTGAAGAACAGGTATCCCTTACCTCGGATTGATGATCTGTTTGACCAGTTGCGAGAGGCATCAGTCTTTTCCAAGATTGACTTGCGATCTGGTTATCATCAGTTGAAGATTAGGAGTGAGGATGTGTCCAAGACGGCATTTAGAACCCGTTATGGACATTATGAGTTTTTGGTTCTTCCTTTCGGATTGACCAACGCCCCTGCAGCGTTCATGGATCTCATGAAGGGTGTTTAGTCCGTATCTAGATAGCTTTGTTGTCGTGTTTATTGATGACGTGTTGGTCTATTCTCCGGATGAGGCCACACATCGTCAGCATTTGAGGTTAGTCTTAGAGGTTCTCCGTGAGCACAAACTGTATGCAAAGTACAGCAAGTGCGAGTTCTGGTTGCGCGAGGTTCACTTTCTCGGGCATGTTATCTCCGGCGCTGGTGTAGCTGTTGATCCAGCAAAGATCCAGGCAGTTATGGATTGGGATGTTCCCAAGACTCCTTCGGAGATTCGTAGTTTCCTTGGGTTAGCTGGTTACTATCGGCGATTCATTGAGGGTTTCTCATCCATCGCCGCCCCTATGACAAAGCTGACCAGAAAGGGTGAGAAGTTTGTATGGTCTGAGGCATGTGAGCGCAGCTTTCAGCTATTGAAGGCTAAGCTTACTTCTGCTCCGGTATTGGTATTGCCCAGTGGTCTAGAAGGCTTTGCCATTTATACGGATGCATCTCAGATTGGTTTAGGCTGTGTGCTCATGCAGCAAGAGAGGGTAGTAGCTTATGCTTCTCGTCAGTTGAAGGAGCATGAGAGGAACTATCCGACTCATGATTTAGAGCTAGCAGCTGTGGTTCATGCACTAAAGATCTGGAGGCACTATCTTTATGGTGTCAGATTTGAGGTGTTTACCGACCACAAGAGCTTGAGGTATCTTTTCTCCCAAAAGGAATTAAACCTGAGGCAGAGAAGATGGATTGAGTTCTTGAAGGACTATGACTTCGACCTTCAGTATCATCCTAGAAAGGCGAACGTCGTAGCGGATGCTCTTAGTAGGAAGAGGTCTTCGCTCCAGCAGGATTGGAAGATGTTGGAGGATGCAGCGTGCTCTATGACCGAGTTAGAGCCATCGTTGCGTCAGGCTTTTGTAGCTCAGCTGTCCCTTAGATCCTCAGTCTTAGATGAGGTGATTGAGCAACAGAAAGCCGATCCTAGATTGTTAGAGTTAGTGGGTAAGGCGGGCATGGCTCGTGATGAGGACGGTGTGATTAGATTTCAGCACCGTGTTTGTGTCCCTGATGTAGTAGATGTCGTGAGCATGTGTTAGCGGAGGCTCATAGATCGCGATTTTCTATTCATCCGGGTAACACTAAGATGTATCAAGACCTGAAGAGATCATTTTGGTGGTCCGGCATGAAGAAGGATGTTGCGGATTATGTGTCTAGATGTCTAGTATGTCAGCAGGTGAAAGCCGAGCGGCAGCGACCATCCGGCCTTATGCAGAGGATGGATATTCCCGTATGGAAGTGGGAAGCTGTCACTATGGATTTCGTGTTGGGTTTGCCTCGATCTAGAAGGGGCAATGACTCGATTTGGGTAGTTGTAGATAGATTCTCGAAGACTGCTCATTTCTTGCCTATGAAGAAGAAGCAGTCGGTAGAGAGTTTAGCTAGATTGTATGTTAGCAGTATCATTAGGTTGCATGGTGTGCCGAAGTCGATCATTTCTGATCGAGATCCGAGATTTACTTCGAGATTGTGGAAAGGTCTTCAAGATGCGTTAGGTTCGGAGCTTAAGCTCAGTTCGGCGTTTCATCCCCAGACCGATGGACAGTCCGAGAGGACTATCCAGACGCTCGAGGACATGTTGAGAGCGTGTGTTCTGGATTGGAAGGATGATTGGGAGCGTCATTTACCTCTTGTGGAGTTCGCATACAACAACAACTTTCATGCTAGTATTGGAATGGCTCCATTCGAGGCGTTGTATGGTAGGCCCTGCAGATCTCCTTTATGTTGGGAGGAGACTGGTGATAGGCAGTTGATCGGACCGGAGTTGGTTCAGGAAACTTCGGATAAGATTCAGCTTATTAGGAAAAGGCTTGTTGCGGCACAGGATAGGCAGAAGAGTTATGCCGACAACAGGAGAAAGGATTTGGAGTTCGAGGTTGGCGATCATGTCTTCTTGAAGATATCGCCTACTCGTGGAGTTGTCAGATTTGGCAGGCATAGCAAGCTAAGCCCTAGGTTCATTGGCCCATATGAGATTCTCCGACGTTTGGGCAACGTGGCGTACGAGCTAGCTTTACCCCCAGCTTTGGCTAGCGTTCACCCGGTATTCCACGTATCTATGCTCAGGAAGTATGTCCGAGATCCGTCTCATGTGATTAGTCATGAGCCAGTGGAGATCCAGCCAGATCTTTCGTATGTCGAGCAGCCAGTAGCCATTCTTGACCGGAAGGTTCAGCATCTCCGGAACAAGAGTATCGCATCGGTGAAAGTTCTATGGCGGAACTTCTCACGTGAGGAGGCTACGTGGGAGCTTGAGGATGCGATGAAGAAGAAGTATCCCCTTTTGTTTGAGTAGTGTCGTTCTAACTTCGAGGACGAAGTTTCTTTAAGGGGGAGAGGGTGTAAGACCCTCGAATTTTCCGTCGTATTTTTCGTATTTATGTGTATATTGTGTTGGAGTATGTATGTACGTATTTACGTAGGTATTAAAATAGCATAATTACGTGTACATGTGTTTATATTAAACGTAAATAGTGTATGTATTGCATGATGATAGTGTGAATATAATACCATGTACTTATTGCATGTATAGAAGCTTGGTATGCATGGTTTTCTGCATAAATTAGGGTTCTGGCCGAAGGCCCTTTTGGCGTCAATCCCAGGCCGTTGAGGTGGTGTTAGCGTCCAGCCATGGACGCCAACCCTAATTCCGGCGTCTAGCGATCTGGACGTCGACTTCTCTGGCCTGCATGCGTAGCAGAGCTGCTGTCTTCTGAAGCAAGGCATGGCAACCATTGGGGGGATGTCCCCCAACGGCTCTGAGGGTGTCCCATCACCCTAGTGAGTGGGAGAAAGACCCTCTTTAGGTCTGAACCCGAAATGGCTCTCCCCATTCTTTCCCTTCACCCTTGCAAGAGGAGAGAAGTGAGAAAGAAAAACCCTAGGTGAGCTGTGAGAAAAACCCATTTTGAACCCCCAAATCCGACCCTTGGAGGTTCATTTGAAGATCTTCTGCATCAAGGAGGAAGCTGAAGCATAGGGGAAGGCCTCCCCATCATCCCCTCGGCGTGGAGATCACCAGGAGCTCGGAGGAAGGCAATCTTGGAGGCACTTCTGCAACTTCTTGGAACTGCCCAAGGAGGTCTTCTTCGAGCCATAAATCTCTTGGAGGAATTTTAGAGAGGCAAGTGACCTATCTATGGTGTCCCCGTATGAGTCTAGGAGGTTTTTATGATTTTTATGAAATTTTCCTCGAGTCCTAGACCCTCCATTTCACCCAAATTTCAGAGCTCGGGTTGTGTTTCTGCACAGACCTGAGTAAACGGCAAGGTCCCTGGACGCCCAGTTCATCCTTGGCGTCCATCGACCATGCCGCTGACTCTGAGTCAGCGGCCAGAGACCGCCGTCTAGTTCTTCAGGACGGAACAGTGAGCTGTTCTGTCCCTCTTATACGTTAATTTCGTTATGATTTCCGTGATGAGGATATATGGTATTCCTATACGCTACGTAGGTTATCATTTGTGGTGTGTGTGATGGTGAATGTGGAAAATCGTGTCTTTAAACTTGTGAGCATGACTTGTAGGTAATTTTGCAAACCCATGTTCCATGACTAGAATTAATGTGAATGCTTGATTTCGGTCTAATCATGAAGATTGTGGGTCAGCATGTGTGTTTGCAAATTTAGGAAACTTATCCATGATTGTGCAATTTGTGAATAGTTTCGGTTCGATAAAATAGAAGTATGTAAAAATGATTCGTAGTGTTAAATCCATAGATGTATGAATTAGGGAAAATTTGTACTCTAATTCATGCATGTGTTGGTAGCTTATGGTTAAACAGCAAGTGGTAAATTGCAAGATGTGTAAATTCCATGTTACCTTAAGTTGTGAATAATATGCTAATTAGGTGTTTGATTTTCTGTAAATCCCATTTAGCTCAGAAAAATCTGAAAAATTGAGGGTATGATTTTGAACCCGAAAACAGCGTGTCTGTGTAAAGTGAACCATGTGAAAGAGGGAACTAGTGTAAAGAAAATGTGGAATCTTAGATATGTAAATGTGTTATAGAAACCTTGTGAAACTAAATCTGAAACCAGTGAATTCAGAAAATACATGTTATTATTCTCATGTTTGTGTGTGCAAAAGTGTTTAGAATCCATGTTAGGAACAACAATTGAGTATGTGAGTAAAATGGCATGATGGATTGTTCATGTGTTATGTTTAAGCAACGTTGTAGCTTTCATGTGTAGGTTTATAGTCATTGGACCATGTGAGATCAGCAACCTAAAGTATGATAAAAAGTTATGTATGTACTTAAGAACATGTGGAATCCATGCTAATTATGTTCCCCGTTCATGTATGCAAATTGTTCATGTCAATAGCTCTCACGTATCGATTAAAGTCTCATGAGTGAATTGAATAGAGACCATGTGATAGGTGAATGTTATTTTTGAAATCTGAAAGCTTGCGTTATGTATAAAATTGTAGAACCATGATCATGATAGGTTAAAAACTTAAATGGACTGGCATGCTATGTGTTGCAAAGTGTAATGTGCGTGTAGAAACCACTAGGACTTGTACGTGTATATCATGCATAGTGTTACTTGCTGAGTCCCTGGACTCACTCCTTGCTTCGGCGTACAGGTATAGTTGGTGACACAGTACCCTCGGAGGAGGCAGCGGAGACGGACTCCGAGCGTGGAGACTAGCTAGTTTTTGAGATCTTGTGATTGTGTACTTCTTAGTATGTACTTGGACATTGTATTAGAATTATCATTAAAAGAATGTAATATGTGGACATTTGTATTTCTATTTCAGCAAATTAAATCATGAGAATTTTAGTTCCTTTTTGCAAATTGTAAACTGCATGTATGTTTAATGTGGATGATGAATGAATGGAGATAGTTCTCTTTTACTTCCGCTACTCTATATATATATTCGCGTGTATCTCAGCTGTTTGTATCGTTGGGTAAATGTCCCACTGTGGCTGACAGCACTCTCTATACCGACGTGGGTTGGTATAACCGTACCGGTATAATGAGGGCCGTCACACATTGTGCATGAGAAAACGAAGGAGATGTGAGTGTTATGTGTAAACCACACGTTAAAACTCGGTATCAGTAATGTGTAAAAGTTGTGCCTATGTGACACTGCTACCCTAGAGGCATCGGGAGCCGTATATAGAAAAGTCCCTATAGAAGGCTCCATGTGATATAAGTTTGTCCCAAAGGCATTGGGAAAACCCCGGAGGTGGACAAGTACCACTGGATAGGGTGGAGAGGGCTTCTCCCGGTCTGCGCAGTTACCAAGATTCACCGCTGTATTGCCTAGGTGGTGAGTATGTGTATGAGTTGTGTCATGTGTTGTGTTATGAGTTGTGTTGAGAGCTGTGCTAAGGAATGAGCACGAGCTATAAGATATTTGTTATTGTCCTCTACTGGTGGTTAGGACTATGTGTCATGGCAAATCGTTTAAGTAATGAAAAATGACTAAAGTGTGAAATATGTGAACATGGCACGTGGTAAGTGCCCAAGATGCACGTGGTAGTGCAATCGACGTGATATGTGATAAATGAAAGTGGTAGAGAAAATGATGTGGAAATGAGTAAATTGTGTAAGTGTGAACATGCGTACATGTCAAATGTGTAAAAGCGAACAATGTGAATGAGTAAGTGTGCAATCATGTGAAACTGAAAATGCGAGAATATGTTATTGAAACCCATGTGAGACAAATCTGAAATCATGTGAAGTTAGTGAATTTATGTTATTATCATCATGTTATTATGGGCAAAAATGTCTAGAATCCATGTTAGGGGTAACAAATGAGTTTGTGTACAAGATAGCATGATTGTTTGTTCACATGATATGTTTTAAGCAACGTTGTAGCTCTCATGTGTAGATTTATAGCCATTGAATCATGTGAAATCAGCAACCTAAAGCATGTAGAAATGTCCATGTATTTGTCTAAAAATATGTAAGATCCATGCTAGTTGTGTTTCCTTTCATGTGTGCACGATGTTCATGTTAGTAGCTCTCATGTCTTGGTTCGTTAAAAACAAGTTTCATAAGTAAATTGAATAGAGAGCATGTGATAGGTAAATTTTATTCCTACAACATATGAAAGCATGATCCATGTATAAACTTGTCAAACTTTCATGGTAGGTTGAAACTTCGGAAATGACTAGTATGCCATGTTTTGAAAATTGTGAATGTGCATGTAAAACCCCTATGACTTATACGTGTATGTTATGGGTAGTGTTGCTTGCTGAGTCTTTGGACTCACTCTTGCTTCGGCGTACAGGTTGACAGGTATCGTGCACTAGAAGGAAGCGTGGCGAGGATCATCATATAGAAGACTATTTTGTGGAGCTGTCACCAGTTGTACCTTTTTTTGCACAAAAGGATTATTGTATGAACAATATTTGGACTTTGTAGTTCTCTTATTTTATTAATGTGGACATTGTCTTTCCATTTCGCTATTTAGATTGTGGAATGTGTGTTGGTGATGGGTTAAGAGTTGAGTTGTTTATTTTATTCCGCTGTACTCTATTGCTATCCAGGTACATATCAACCTATTGACCAGTGTTGGGTACATGTCCCACTGTGACGACGCCCTTTTTACCGATGGGGATTGGTATAATCGTACCGGTATGAAGAGGGTCGTTACACACCATAAAGATCTTTTTGGACTTTTCATTCAGAAGGAAATCAAGTTCATCTGGCACTACAAAATGTACTGTGATTACTGCTATCTTAATAGCATTCCAGAAGTGCAGTTGGGCCAGTTCAGGCAAGCTATCCGTGCACTCAGTCTCAGGGTTGCTCACACTGAACCTCTCCGAGTTGATTTTGCCACCCTAGTAATTCTTGAGGTGGTGTTCCTTCCTCCCCTTCACTCCCTGATCATGGATTCCTCTGTGGGCACACTCATGTTTGAGCGAGCTGCTCAGGTTATGGCCAGGCTCTCTGTGCAAGAAGGTTGTAACCTTTCTTTTCATAGATTTGTCTTCAAGCAGTATCTTCAGGGGTACCTAAAGGCAGGTATCCTAGCCCCTATTCTATCTGAGTTTGAGAGGTTGTCGCCTGCTGATTGGGAAAAGCTCTACACTCTATTAGCTCAACAGCTTAAAGAGTTGAATGCTTCTCAAGCTCATTCCAATCAACCTCTTCTGACTCCCGGTGAATTTTTGGATGCCAATTCTCTTCACCTTGTCCGGGGCTCCTTCATGAAATGGGAAGAAAGATACCGGGTATTTCTAGAATTAAAATAGGAACTTCGACAGCATCAGATCTTCTATCCCTTTAAAATTACTCAGTTTCTTCAGTTTGCCAGTTTTGGGTGCTTCACCACCTACAAGGTAGCTCTTGGCAACGACAGATATTGGGATTTCATATCGGATCAGAGGCAGCTTCACATCAAGAGGATGGCTCCCACCATGGGACCCTCCTATTGCATTGAGCGTGGCGCATTTCAAGCCCATTTTGAAGAGCAGGAACGCCAAGCGCTCCCTGTCATTAGGCGCTTTGCATCTCTCTTGTCTCCTGCCTTCTATCTCTCTGAACCCTCCAATGCTCAATAAATCTCTTTGTTTCTCTCTTTGTGCTTTCTTTTCTCTCTTCTTTGTCTCACTCTTGTGTCTTTTTGCTTCATGACAAAAAGGGGGAGAAATATAGCATTTCTGAAATACATCCCTTATATATTTTTTTTGCAATTATGCTTGACTTATTTCTGATCATCTTTGCTAATTGTTAAGTTTTGTCATCACCAAAAAGGGGGAGATTGATGATCAGTTTATCTCCATGTAAGTTAAATAAATTACATATATATTTTGGTGATTAACAAAACTATATAAAGTTCAAACTAACGAATTTTCTACAAGTCTTGAGCACAGGAAATAAAATAAGGAAAATCAAGCCAAATGGTAAGCATTATTCCTACTGTAGCAATTTTGTTTCAAAGCATGAAATCTATCTAAGTCCACATCGACTTTCTTTATGCTACAACGATTCGTTAAGTGATCGCAATGATTTACCCTCACAACGATTCGGTAAGTGATTGCAACAATTTGCTTTCATAACGATTTGTTAAGTGATCGCATTGATTTGCCCTTACAACGATTCGTTAAGTGATCGCAACGATTTGCCCTAACAACGATTCGGTAAGTGATTGCAACAATTTGCTTTCATAACAATTTGTTAAGTGATCACAATGATTTGCTCTTACAACGATTTATTAAGTGATTGCAATGATTTGCCTTCGTAACGATTCAATAAGTATTCACAATGATTTGCTTTTGTAATGATTCGTTGAGTATTCATAACGATTTACTTCCATAATGATTCGATAAGTGATCACATAGATTTCTTAAGTGAGAACAACAATTTGGTCTCATATCGATTTCTGAAGTGAGAACAATGATTTGGTCTCACATCGATTTCTTAAGTGAGAACAACGATTTGGTCTCACATCGATTTCTTAAGTGAGAACAACGATTTGGTCTCACATCAATTTCTTAAGTGAGAACAACGATTTGGTCTCACATCGATTTCTTAAGTAAGAACAACGATTTGGTCTCACATCGATTTCTTAAGTGAGAACAACGATTTGGTCTCACATCGATTTCTTAAGTGAGAACAACGATTTGGTCTCACATCGATTTCTGAAGTGAGAACAACAATTTGGTCTCACATCGATTTCTTAAGTGAGAAAAACGATTTGGTCTCACATCGATTTCTTAAGTACGAACAATGATTTGGTGTCACATCGATTTCTTAAGTAAGAACAACGATTTGGTCTCACAGCGATAAGTAAAGAGCAACGATTTGCTCGTAACGAGTTGGTTCATAATGATTTGCCTATACCATCATAACAATTTGATCCCTGTAACGATTCGATAAGTTACATAACGACTCTGTTACTGTAACGATTCATCAAGTTACATAACGACTTGGTCGCTGTAACGATTCGATACAGCAAATAACGATTCATTCACATTGTCTTTTACAATTTGATTATAACGATGTGTGCATAACGATTTGCTTATAGAGTCACAATGATTTACATGAATATCAACTCATTTTCATAATGATTTCATAAGTCATGCATATAACGATTTCATGGACTATAACGATTGGATTTTCGAGTTAATTTTTGAACAACATTGGAAAGTCAAAGTCTTCACGCATATCTTTCTGTTAGCTATGCATTTATGGAGACTGAACATATCACTACATCCACGCAGAAAATATTTTCTATTCTCATGCTTCCTCTGTAAACATCTTTTTAGAAGAACATAATGAAACTTCTATTTCTGTATAAAATCAGTCTAACGTTGACTGACAACAAGAGACAGCTTAGTTGTCTATTGTTTAAACTTATAATTCGTGCAGATCTCTGACAGCACTTGTCATACAATGTTGGACAAAATAGAAGCCAAAGGATATTACAGAAGATCTTCTCTCTGTGCGTGCATGAAGACCGTTGAACGGAGAGCTCTACAGGACCATGCAGTCTAACGTATACCAGAGCTTAGAGACAACGGACACTTCAACGTTCAATTTTCAAAATGAAGATATAAATAGAAGACTGAAGCTCCAGATTAAGAGATAATCTAGAAACACATCTGTGATTCAACGTTTACATCCTTCTTTGAGCTTTCCGAAGAGCGAAGCAAAGAATCCCATCTGTTCTAGCTCTTGCTCTCTGTGCTAAGTGTAGATCTGTGAGAGAGCCTTTAGTTATGAGAAGAGTTCTTTGTTGTAGATCCTTTCTTTCTCAGTTCTTAGCTTCAGATCAAGCAGTGTTCTATAAGCTTGATCTAGGGGCTTCATCCTTGAACACTTTTCTTGTGTTGTTCCCTTCGGTGTGAAGGAAGACCTGGTGATATCCAGGGTGTTGTTCCCTTCAGTGTGAAGGAAGACCTGGTGGTATCCAGGGTGTTGTTTCCCTTCGTGTGAAGGAAGACCAGCTGGGGTGCTGGGTGCTATAGTATCCTTAAGGGGGACTGTACCCTTGTTAGTGAAATCCTGAGATATTACTTAGGGATTGGACGTAGGACTCCTAAGAAGAGGAGATCTGAACCAAGATAATTCTCTGTATCGTGTGATTGCTTTTGTGTGTTTGATTTTTCCTTCACTAACACTAACAATCTGTGAAGTTTGTTTTTGTGACTATTCTGTGAACAGGTTTTAAGTAATAAATATTTTTTAATATCCCATTCACCCCCCCTCTGGGCTAGCTAGCTAGGCAACAAGAACTAGGGGAAAGGTTGAGAGTCCCTACCTCAAATAGGAGAGCCAACCCGTTGGGTCTTGTGTGCATGGCCACCTCCTCCTCAATCCAAGCTCCATGCTCACGCCATCCATGAGCAAGGTACGCCCTCCTACATTTGAGGAAGATCCACCCCTCATCAATCTCCACCAAGTCGGAGAAGGAGACCTCCACAGCTGGCCTCGGACAGAAGGGAGGAAGGGAAGAAGAGAGGAAGAAGAAAAGGGGAAGAAGGAAGGAGATCTGATGGCCCAGCCTATATAGGACACGGATCTGAGAATGTGACAGCTTGATGGTTGTGTTTAGTGATGAACGCGATGGTCAACTTGTCGCTACTCCAAAGTCCTGGCCAGACCATACCATCAGACCCACCACATATCACCCTCGTAGGCCTGCCACCCTGAACCCGACGACTGGCATGTCGCCTTCAGGTGACATGTGCCACGACAAGTGTTCCAACTGTACCGACAGAAAGATGACAAAAGTGCATGCTGTGGTCATAAGGTAAACACGACGACATGACCGTCGCATCCTTAACCAGAGTGCGACAGCCATCCCGTCGCCTTCAAAAGGAGACGACCCGATACGTCGCTACCTTCAACAGAAGGTGGTTGACCAAAGAATTAAGGAAGGGATGTTACAAAACTACTTCGTAGATGGCTACGTAACCGTCTACATAGCCGTCTACGAACATTTCGTCTAAAAAGATACGTAGATGGCTATTTACAACAGTCTACAAAAGTAATATAAGTAGAAGGTTAAGTAGCTGTCTATATACATAAGTAGATGACTTCTTCCCACGTCTACGAAAATAAGAAATGTAGACACTTATTGTAGCCGTCTATAAAACTAATATATGTTGATGGCTATTGTAGTAGTCTATAAAAAAAATATACATAGACGGCTACATAGCCGTCTACAAAAACACATATGTTGATGACTACTGTATCAGTCTACAAAAAAAATATACACAGACGGCTACATGGCTATCTACAAAAAAAAAAAAAATGTAAACGGCTACAGTAGCCGTCTACATAGCTTTCATCAAAAATTTTTTTTTTTGACCTGTACTCCACCCCTCGATGGAGCAGATTCTGTAGTTGACCAACAGAGAACATAGAAGCCGCCCGGAGTCCCATGGGCCCCGCCTGTTCGGAGGGTTACGAGCGCGAGCTCGCTAAGCTCGTCGCTGACAAGTTCGAGAAGTCCTCTGCAGAGTCGAAGCAACTGGAGCCTCGGCAGGCTATGCCACTCATCCATGGCTGGCGCGAGGTTGCTTGTGGAAAGAGGAGCAGAGAAGCCTCCAGACGCTTCCTCTCCGTTGGCTTAGAACGACATGATGTGGGTCACCACTTCTTGCGCCCGACGGTCCCAAAAGAGGTGGCAGATGCTCCATAGCATGATGACTGCGTGCTCCGTCGCCACTGGGGACACCTTCATCTTCAGCTCCATGATGGCGGGCATGACGGCGGGGTCCTTGCAGATGGCCGCCCACCCCTTTGGGCACGTTGATGCTGCCTCCATTAGCTTCAGGGCCTTCTCAGCGGCTAGGAACACCGTCGATTATCGTGCGAGGAGCTTCCCCAGGGTTGAGATGGCGCCGAGGGCCACAATCTGAGGGCTCACTCGACACTGGGAGGATACCCCGATGAGGGAGGAGAGGGCACGTTGACCGCACTAGGCTAGGCTAGTTTCCCATCGTCGTCGTCGGCTAGAAGATGGAGCAGTTTCGCCAGCAGCCCCTCCGTCCGTGTGACCAGGAGGTTGGTTTTGTTTCCTGCAAAGGCAATGACATTCACAACCCATGTTGCGGCAACCCTCGATTCCAAGCCTCCCTGTTTGAGGATGACGAGTAGGAACGATAGGGCCGAGGGTTTCGATCTCGTAGCCGTTCCCTATCCGGCCCAGGAGCACCTGAGCCAAAACCATTGCTGCCAACTCCACCTCCTCCAAGACTGGGTCTTTCCCCATCAGGACCCCATTGACGACGACGACGGAGTCGGCATTCTCCACCAACTCGCGGATCCTCTGATTAGGGGGAGATTACATATAGATTTGACGCCGAGGGAGGGGATTCTAATTTCTAGGGGGAGATGCGCCAATTTTTGGCAAAAACTGGCAGAGAGGATGATGGGAAAGAAATTTTTTTGCGGCGGTTTGGAGAAGACGATGACCGGGAAATAATTATTTTGGCGGGGGAAGAAGTGGAACGCCAATGTTTTTGGAAAAAATTGACTTGTGGTGCTGTTACACTAATGCCTATGTAATTATGTATAATTATTATATATTTAATTATTTTGTATATATTTAGTAAGAAGTAATTATATCTATATATTTTCTCTACAAATAAATTCATGTATATATGAATATATATTTAATGATATATGGAACTATTTTTTAAATTATTTTACATTCATATATATTAAATATTTTTTCATATGTGACCATCGCAATAGTTTTTGGCTTAATAGTCATTAATTTTTTGATTATCAAAGTATTAGTATCAATGTATAAATAATAAAATAAAATGAAATATATACAAGTAAAGATGTAATTATATTAGTGTATACTTATAAGTACATATATAAATATAGATATAGATATTATACATACATATATAGATATATATATAGATATAGATATACAAATATACGTAGATTATATATAAACAAAAAGTCAAATATTTATTATATATATATATATATGATAACTGCTATGGTGTTGTCGGCCGCACCATAGCGGCGGCTGTTGGATGGGGATCGCCATCCAACGTCTGTTGGCCCACGGATGGCAGCAAGGATATAGCTAGAGGGGAGGGGGGTGAATAGGTTACCTGAAAATACAAATAAAAATCACCACTTGAAAATTTTAGTTAGTGACTGTAGTTGTGTGTAGTAGATAGAGTAGCAGTGCGGAAGCAATTCAAAGAATCAATCACACAAATGAACATAGAAATTTATCCTTGTTTGGCCCTTCCGAATGAAAGTCCTACGTCCAGTCTCCAAGCAAATCTTGGGATTTCACTAACCAAGGTACAATCCCCCTAAGGATATACAAACCCCCAGCTCCCTGCTGGTACTCTTCCTTTCTGAGTAGGAAGGAAACTCACTTCTGTTATAGGTCAAGAAGCCACCCTCTTGGAACAAACCCCACTACGGTTCTGCTAGACATAAACCCCCAGCTAGGTTCTGCTGACACCAACCCCAGCTAGGTTCTTCCTTTAACACAAGGGGAACACTATGTACTATCCCACAGCCAGACAGAATCCACCAGCACCCAATTGGCCTTCTCTTCACACAGGAAGAGGAAATTGTTTACAGTTGTAGATGTGAGATTTGGCCCATCCTTGCACGATCCATGGCTCATTAAGGCTTGTTTGACTGCTTTGTTAACCCACCTGGAATTCCATGTTAACGTCAACATTGATTGCCGTTTACCCCAGGTTAATGGCACATACCCTTGATGTCGACTCAGGTTGACGTCCACATAGGTTGAGGTCTGCATGGGGTTGGCGGAACATCGATTGACGTCAATCTGGGTTTACCTGTTCTATGGATCTGCCCGAGAATCTCGCCCACTTGCACCCCAACCTTGGCCATGCAGCGCGTGGGGCCGTTCCCAACGGGCAAATGGCCACCTTGGCACCCCCTTGACCCAGTAAAAGTTCTACTTAGCCCCCTCCTATTAGCCTACCCTTTCTACTTGGATTGCCACATGTTTAAGTGTGTTTTCTCACACTTGAGCATCCTATGCTCACTAGCTCTGCCCCCACTGCCTATATATGAAGCTCTTAGCCTTCTAAGCAAGGGGGGAGATGCTGATGAGCCCATGCTTTGATGCCTTGAGAGAAGAGAGAGAAAAGCCACTTTGAGCCTTGAGAGCTTCCACCCTTGCTTCCTCTCTGCCTCTCATCACTTGGAGCATCCAGGAGGCTTCACCACGAGCTGGAGGAGTCCACCAAGTAGCCACAAATGCCACCAAATGAGGATCATCTCCCTCTTCTCCTTCTCTTTCTCCTCTTCTTTCCTTAGTTTTGCATGCTAGTTACTCTCCACATACACACACCAAGCACGTAGTGCACACTTCCACACACCTAAAAGGGGTTTTCCAAACCAAAAATAGAGGGAAGAAGGGTGGTCATAGAACTTGGCCACCCCTCTTCTCAAGCCCACAACCGGTATGGGGCTCACATTTGGGTCACTTCTCTTTACTTCTGAACGTTTACTACACTTCATTAGAGTCTTATAGAGTCTTCTTTGTCACAGAACACCATCAACAATACCGCAGAACTTCTTCCTTTTGGCCGGCCGAAGGGAAGAAAGTCGGCATCCTATCATCAACCGCTCGCGAGGCTATGTCACCGGTGCGATCTGAACAACTCCTTGGGCACAGGTAAGGCCCTGGCGATCACATCCCTTGCATTTACTTGTTGTTTTTCTTGTTTTCTTCTCTTTCTCCCTTGGTCAACTCGGTCAAACAGGAGTCAACGCGACTCGCCACGAGGGAGCCAACGTTTGGGAGATTTCTTCGGAGTAAACTGAACGTCACTTCATGAACAGGTATACTTAGAAATCTCGGCAGTGTGTGTCATCCATCTTCTTAATGATAGTGTCAATTGTTGTGTTGAGTGTTGGACATGTGTGTTGACATATGAGTTCACTATGTATGCTAATTTGATACATGAGTTTGGATGGAAGTAACCAATGGAAAATTCACTGTTTGGGCGATATTCTTCCTCAACTCCTCTCCTCCCTTAGGAGGATGTGGAGTTGTCTCATATCCTTTCACGTTACTCCCCTAGTCAACTCCTTCAGTTCTTGTCCAGGGGTAAGACATCTTGTGTTTCTACTCCAATCCCCCTGGCCAAGTCTCATGCTCAGCATGATGTTCCTTCTGGCAGGGTCCCGTCAAACAATCCTACTCAATTCAGAACCCCTACCCAAGTTGGATCTTCCATACCCCGCAAATCATTACACTCTACCTCTCCTAAAGCTCCTCCACCACAAGACTACATCCATAGGAGAGATGGAGGGGTATGTCAGGATGCTCCTAGCTAAGTTTTTTCCAAAGTGTCATTCCTTGAAGAGCTATTGCAAACTCCCACCTGTACATTTTCCACCAGGATTCAACTTTCCCAAATACAAGAAGTATGATAGGACTAGTGATCCTCAATTTCACCTTGCCACATTTCTTATGGATTATTGTCAATGGTTTCATGATCGGGACCTACTTGTCCATTTGTCCTACAAATCACTTGAAGGTGAGGCCCTTTCATGGTTCATATCTCTCCCAGCTACAGACCTCCTCAACTTTGACATTCTTTCAGAGAGATTTGTAGCTCACTTTAAACTGGCAAGTCCAATCCCCCACACTCCCCGATTTGGCAGCGGAGAAAATGAGGCCAGATGAATCCTTCCTTCAGTTTGCTAACAGGTGGAGAGACATGGCTTTTAGATCATGTTTGGGCATATCTGAGTCTCAAGCAATCCCTTTTCTAATTTATAATTCCACTACTGAGCTTCGATCCTTACTTGAGCTAAACCACATTTCCACATTTGCTCAACTCTGTGATCGAGCAAGAATTATTGAGTCCTACTTGGAGGACCCCTCTCACCTAGTCCAGTTCAAACCACTTGCATATTGTGACCCTGTTTGGACTACTACCACCTCTACTATACAACATTCTCATCCAAACCCGAGTCGAAGGCTCCAACTCATTCTCCCTCCTTCTAAAAGTGTGAGATCACAACCAACCATTCATTCAGTCTCACACTCAATTTGCTCTCATTCTAGGGGAAAGTGTTAGTCCATCATGAGGAGGTTGTAGACGAGGCATTCATAGGGGAGAAATCCATCCAACCCGTGACTGTAGGAGTGGTTTCAACATTTCCTTTCCCAAACAAAGAGGTGATAGAGGAGGTAGAGGCACCTATTAAGGAGAAGGAGCATGAAGCCAAAGAACCAGCCAAGCTAAGGGCATCCAGTCATTGCTCAACTCAAACCATCACCCAAATTTCCAAGCCATCCAATCAAGTTGCCAAGTCATTGCAAATCCAGATCATTTTGTCACCTATCTTAAGAGCAGCTTTGTAGATCCCCAATCCTCTCCTGCTAGAACATGAATATCCGAGACCTATAGGATATGGAGTCATTATTCCTTGGGAATCAGTTGAAGCTTTCTGGAGAGCTACTGTTCTCTATGCACATTAGGAGACCAATCCAATTTTTCTCAGGCTGATGTGCCATGTTAGCTTACTTGCAAAGCTCGCACCCAGCTCATTCCCTGCAATGTCCGGTCCCTTTCTTCTCATCAAGGCAGCCCTCATAACTATTCTTTGAGTTCCTCAATCTCACTCATGCTTGACCCTTTCAACAAGGACTCGAAGTGATTTGTTCTCCACTCAGTTCCTTACAGTTTGCCTATCATTCAACAACAGGGGCAACCCTTTCATTCCATCTGGATCCATCTACCTCCTTTTTAAACAAGGCACTTTCAAGGGGCACTTTGGCTACTTCGTTATCTGCGTTGGCTTTGGCTTCAAGGGGCATACCATCCTTTATATGGTATGTTGTCTATTCTTATACCAATTTCATATCGGACCTTCTTCAGATGTTGAGATCTCTGTGATGGGCAATTCAGCTCAGGTTTGGAGCACACCATTTCAGCTCCTCACACTCCTTTCTCAAGGGAAATCTACACTGGTCATGAGAACTTCATCCTTGCCTCTATCAAGCTCAACTCCTTTCTTTATGCTTGAGGGGGATCCCACTTCACTCACTCTTCCTAAGCCTCTCGACTTATTGGAGTTTGCTTCTTCCCAATGCTCACCCTATCACAATGGGCACGCCTTCCTCCCATGGACCATGTTGTTCATTGTGTGCTCCCTCATCTTTCCATTATTGTACATTCTATATCCTTACCTTACTCAATTCACATCTATCACCATCAAATCCTTTCTTCATGCCTTCAATCTCACTCCTTGTTTCACCTCTCACCATTACCATCTAAGGTGGTCATGCGAGAAAGATAAATATTGGTTTGCAGGTACCTCCTTGAGAGCATTTCATTGCCTGAGGCCAATCTGCTTCATAAGGCTCATCTTCGACAATGGTTAGAAGGCACAAGTGAGATCTCTACCTAGGGGCATTCCACTTGGGATGTTCCCACTCATTGTACATACCATTTCCAAAATTGTTCAATTTACTTTAATTTTCTAAAAAAAAAACCAAAAAATTATATATCCAAAAAAATATAAACATCAAAAATCCCAAAAAATATGGTGTACATATATATATATATATATATATATATATATATATATCCTTTCAGAAAAAAAAAAAAAAAAAAGAGTCAATAGATTGGCAACTGTCTTGTGTCTCAAGTCATATATATGTTAAGGAGTAAGTGGCACTAGAGTGAACCAAGGACCTTGGTCTAGCAAAGTCATGGACATTTCTGTCTGGTGTCACAACCAGCTTTTGGAGAACAAATCAACATACACACACCACACATCTTAAAAATTTGAGTCGTCTCTCGAAGACAGTTATTTGTCCCAGAACACAACAAAGGTCACAATCCTCCTTCTTCCACTCGACTGATCAAGACACTCAGCACCCTTAACTTGTTGAGCTTAAAAGTCAAGACAACTTCCCCTAAGGTGAGACTAAGACACCAGAGCACGTGAAGAGGGTAATGTCCCCGCAGGCAAACAAAAGAAATGAAAAGAAAAAGAGTCTGATCGTGACCGTGCTTGGAGATAAAACCCCTCTACCCGATACAAAGTCAAAGGCTACATCGCTTGAGCTTTTTACTAGTCAAGTGCGGTAGGGCAATACAGGTGCTCGACAAAGTAGGGGTTGCCAGGTCCTGACCCTGGGGTCCATGAAACACCTCACCTTGAGCCCGCTAAGCCACACATGGCCAGGTTCTCTCATCCAATTAGCACCTTGCAAAAGTCTAGGGGCAAACAAGTCAAAAATTAGATAGTCTGAAATCACCTGAAGGGGCATGTTGTCAAGACTGTCTCAGCTCATCAATTTAATGGTTTTGTTGATCCTTCGAAAAGTTTATCCCCTTATTTCTTCCTTTCTCCCTTGAGGATTCCAAACCTCTGAGGTGTCTGAATGACAAGTTTCTTTTGAGGATGACAACTCCTTTTTTAAAATCACACTTCATGTTAATCTGTTCACAAGGGGCAAGGTTATTGCCATGAAGAATCTCCATATTTCTGCTAGGCCAATTTTCCTTTACTTCATCAGCCTCGTGCTCATTCATTACCATAAAGATAGTTGCCAGGTGTTGACCCAAAAAAAAGTGTTTTGATGTTTTAACATTGTATGTACATATTTGTTTCCAAGTTAGTATTTTGCTTTGCTTGTACATATTTTCTGTTCCTTTTGCTTTGTTAATAAAACTCAGTCCCTTGACCTTGCTTCTAGAAAGGTATGTCATTCTTAGGCAAGGGGCTGAAGTAAACGTCCAGAAGCTGACGAGAAACTGCATCACTAAAAAAAAATTGTCGAGAAAGGGATCGACCTAAGGAGCACTTCACTAAATCATCCGTCTGAAGTCCGCAGGTAGTCAATTCCCGTCTATCATGTTCAGGTATGTCTATCCTAGGGTTTAGCTTCACCAGAGGCTAATAACTTGGCAACCATGAACCCTGAGTTCCCCTTCACCAAAAACCGTGATGGGTTCGTGATCTCCCAGTTATTTGATTGGCCTTAAATAAATCCTCTAGTTTACTAACTTGCATTTAGATAGGGCAAACCCTGTGTGCATCATGCCATTTTCTTTACTAACTTTACTAATTAAGGAAGAAGGATTTTTCCCTTGTCCCATGTTTTAAAGTTATCCTGGTGGCTAGAAATGAGTTCTGCTAGTCTGTTCTTCAACTGAGATCAATCAAGTGAAATTTCAAGTCTATCCTGATCAAGTAGGTTGTTTGTTCACCCAGATCACAAAATGTTCCTTTTTACTGAGTCGATTCATCATGGCATAACCCCTTCGACTGGACAGGCATCCCAAAGTGTGTCGAAGTCTCGCAGTAGTGACCGGAGGGCCTCAGGGGCTGCGGTTATGTTAACACGTAAGACTCACCTTCCTTTTTCTTCCTTGCCTTTCAAACAACTTGCTTGGCTCAGTCTAGACAAGGGACTTAGCTTGAGAGTTCTCCTCATCCTCGGGGATGTTCACCTTCTGAGACTTCCTCCGAAGTTTCAGAATCTCCATCTTTGCGTCTCTTCTCTTTTCTGAGACACCAATCTATTAGTCCACTCCATTCCTCTGCAAGATCAGATGTCTCGGAGGGGCATTTGTAGACGCAAATTTGTGACCATCCCCGCAAGGCTCATTTTCTTAGCCCATTAGGCCCATTATTTGGTAGGTGCAATGTTATCTCCATTAAGATCTCTAGGGTAGCTCATGCTCTTGTCGGCGGCCCCGGTTGTCGTTGCTCTATTTATGATGGCAAGAGGTTGGTCACCTATCATTTTGAGTTGCAAAATTCACTGCTGTCAAGATCTTTTGGCGACACAGTCATATGTCACCTACACTTTTATTAGCGGTAGCCTCTTCTATCGTTATCACTTGCCTAGCCCGTGGTGCTTGTGTGCTTGCCATTTCCGCCACCTTCCAACTGTCCCCTCTGTGTGTTTACCCAGCGCCATGCTAAAATCTCACCTTAATCAAGTCCATAAAATATAATTAATTAAATAAAAAATAATTAAAATATAGCTCACACATAAAACCAATAAAACTCAATAAATAAACTAACCACACATCAACTAAAACCCCACTTAAAATCTAAATAAAATGAACTAAATAATAAAAAAATCACATAACCAAACCCACATTAATAACTCAAATAATAATAATAAAACATACTCTCACGTAAAATCCGTTCAACTAAAAACCAACACCAAATTCTTAAACTCAAACCCGAATTTAGCCCACCCACACTTAAAAATTGACCCACATAATTCTAATTAAAACTCAACAACTAAAAATAATTAAAAATCAAATCAATAAAACCTCAACCTCACCACTAACCGTAAACAACCAACCATACCCACATAACAAAATGATGATAATAAACCATATCCAACGTAAACATACCCACTTAAATAAACTTGCCGCACCCACAACATAACTTCTGTACCCCACCCCACTTAAATCCATTTAAAATCCATTAACAACCTGTGGAGGCTATTTTTAGCCTCCTAGGCCTATAGGCCCATCAAGACGGCTAGGCTTTGACCATCAAGCCACGTGTCCTCGTGTTCAGCCACTAGCTTCCGAACACGTTCTGCCCGTCAGGTGCCTAAGGGCCCTAAGCATGGACTCCGGACGCATCGCAACCTATTCGAGCAGGATGTGGTCTACCGAGTAGACCACGACCCTCTGTTCAAACCTCTTGTGGCTTATCACCTAAGATGCCGAACACCGAGCACCGCACAGCTTGAGCCCAGTAGACCCCTGCATGGCGCCCCTTGGTTAAGGGCATTAACCACGACAGTTAATGCGACGGCGTGGTACGCACCCCATGGTTAAGGACATTAACCACGAAGAATCCCAATAGGTGCCTCAAACGGACAACTCCCTGCCTAGGGACTCCAACCGATGCATCTCTTCAATCATCATTGAAGGACATGGTGTTCGGACCCTTCGTGTCCCTTGCCTATAAAAGGCACAGGTAACCCTCATGAAAAGGTACGAGACTTTCCTCCCACACACTCGCCCACACACGAACATGCACCAAAGAACCTTCCATTCCAACCTCCTCTACAGTCTGACCTGACTTAGGCATTGGAGGGTTCTCCCCAGTTCTTCAACCGGGCCCCCCTGATCCGTTTGGGTTCTGTTGGTCTTCGTCCGCACTGACGACGGTCCATTCCTTCTTTCCTTAGTGGAGGCCCGTTCGGCCCAGAACCGAATAGGAAACAACGTCCACATTTTTAGGCGCCGTCTGTGGGAATCGATGACTGCCATGGCTCGCAGACGATCCTCTCACCAGAATCTTGGTAGCAGGGCAACGCAGTCTTGCCAGTCACGCGCAGACTCGCGTGAACTAGCCCCTCCTGCCGTCGACAACACTGTCCCCGCCAGAGCAACTACCAATGGGCCTGTAGGCGATGCCCCGACATCAGCTTTGGAGGTAGCTGAGCTCCGGGGGCAATTGCAGCAGCTGATGGGGGTCTGTCAGGGATTCCAGGCTCAGCTGGCAAGGTAGCTGGTCCTGACGATCCCCCCGCCACCAGAACAGCAGGAAGAGTCACCCCAGCGACTACCCCCTGTCCTGTCGGTGCAGTAGGAACTACATGAGGAGTCGGCCCAACGTTCACGGTGAGCTCCGTCAGCCCTCCGAACACTAGAATGACAGGATGACTCGCCCCGCCAGTCTGCCACGGCTCCCCCTCCTCCACGCTACGTCGTTGGCACTAACTCTCATGGGTCCAGGCATGAAGGATTTGTGCATTCCGATCAGGAGTTGGCCAGATGCCTTCACCGCATCGTCAACCTCAAGCGCCAAATAGACGCAATGGTCCAGAGGGCTGAGGGCTGAGCTCTGGGGGATGATGACCTGGACTTCCGTTCCCCATTCTCGATAGAGATCCTGGAAGCCCGAGTCTCTTCGAAGCTGCCCCTACCTTCCATCACACCCTACGACGGTACCTCCGACCCAGCGGACCACATCCACAGGTTCGAGTCGCATATGGTGTTCTACAGAGCATCCGACGTGGCCAAATACCGGGCCTTCCCAACCACGCTAAAGGAGACAGCACGAGCATGGTTTGAAACCCTCCCCGCAGGCTTCATCTTATCCTTCCACTAGTTGAAGAAATCCTTTTGAGACAACTTTCTGGGTGGAAGGTCGCAGCCACGCACAGCGACCTCCCTTCTATCTGTTCGGTAGAAGAAGGGTGAAGCACTGTAGTTCTACGTCAAACGGTTCCAGACCGAGGTGCTCTGCATCCCACGCTTGGACATCCCCCTAGCCATCAGTGCCCTTATCCAGGGCACTCGCGATGGCTTCCTTCAGAGGATGCTTGGGGTGCAGCAGCCAAGCACACTCGCCGAGCTCCTCTCCACCGCCCAACGCCATGCCGTGTGCGAGGAGAGTTTGGCAACTGGCCGAGCCGAGTAGGGTGAGCCGGCAGAGAAGAAGAGACCTTCCGACAATGGTTCCGACTGAGAATGGAAGAAGGGCCGATGCAACGGGGACTCACCGAGCCGACCACGCCCCTTCACCGACTACACCCCCCTCACGGTGGCCTTGATAATTGTGTTGTTATTGATGATAATCATGTTATTTTATTATCTTATGGTCCTTAATTTCACACAAACTCATTGTCACTTTATTACAAAAAATGATAATTGATTAAATCTCTATTGTGTTGTATTTACAGGATTAATGGGCCAAGAAATAAAGTGTCAAATGGGCTAATGGATTGGAGTAGACCAAGAGAGAATAATGAGAGACTCTATTTTTTTAAATATTCCCTCTCTCTCTTCTTTTCAAAAACACTTTCTCATTTTTTAAAATCCCTCTCCTATTTTTCAAAAATCACTCTTTCCTTTAAACTCTCCCCCCTTCCTCTCTAACACTTTATAAAACTCTCCCTTTCTCTCTCTCATTCCATTATTCTTTCCCTCTTCTCTCCCCCTCTCTCCTTCTCCTCCGATCTCTTCTTCCTCCCTTCTCTTCTTCCTCCTCATCTTCTTCTCCCCTTCCTTCTCTTTCTCTTCCCCTTCTTCTTTCTCTTTCTTCTCTTCCCTCTCTCCCGGCTCCGGACAGCAGCAAGCAGCAGCACAGCACGGCGCCCAGGCGCCTGCCGGCCGCACCGCCCGGCCCGCCCGCGGTCGCGCCAGCCCGCACCCGCCTGGCCTGAGCCCGCCTGGCCCTGCACCCGGCTCACACCACACCAGGCCGCCCCGTCACTTGCTAGGCACCCACCTGGCCGACGTGCATGCGTTTGCATGCACGTTCTCCGCGTTGCCCTCTCTCCTCTCTCTCGCGCTCTCTCGTTCCTCTCTCTCTTCTGTCCTCTCTCTCTCTCACCTCTCTCGTTTCTCTCTCTCTCATCTCCCGTTCTCTCTAGTCTCTCTCCTCTCTAGTTTCTCTCTCCTATCCTCTCTCTCTCTCCTATTCTCTTCTCTCTTCTCCCAGCGCTCTCTCTCCTCTCTCTTTTCTCTTTCCTCTCTCCTCTCTCTCCTATTTCTCTCAACTATTTGTGCTCTCTCTCCTCTCTCTTTTCTCTCTCGTCCCTCTCTTTTCTCTTACTCATCTCTCTTTTTTATTTCTCTTGTTGATGTATTTTATTTAGGGTAGAACACTTTGTTGTTAATTTATTTTATACTTAGTGGATTGTTATTTTGGAATTGGTTACTGTTTATCTCTCGCTATCTATTCACTTAGTTTAGATTATTTCATGCAATATAATATCACCACATTATTTTCTTAACTAAAAACTCAAGGTTTTCAATTCTAAAATCTAGTTCTCCGTGGATTCGACTCGGCTCTCACCACTTAACTATTGTTAAAATCGTTAGTGTAAGCCGATAATTTTGAGATTGTTAGTCACGTGTTTAACGACGCATTCGTGGGCTATCAGGCCCCCAAATAGATCCTGGCTGGAATCCGGGATGAGTAGTATGTTCGGTGGCCGCCTAGGATGCGCTTTGACCCCCGCAGGTGCAATCAAGACAAATGATGTCGCTTTCAACGTGACCACGGCCACGACACCTCAGAATGCCAGCAACTCAAGGACGAGATTGAGTCTTTGATCAAGCGTGTCTATCTGGGATGCTACGTGCGCCGGAATGAAAACCACCCGAGACACCGAGAACGAACCCCCAAGCAGCAGCCCATCAATAACAAGCCGAATGGGCAGGAGATCAACGTGATCATAGGTGGTTTCGGCGTGGGCGGAGAGGGCAGTCAGAGTCGATGCGATTATGCTCGGCGGGTGCACCAGGTGGAACGACCCTTATCCCAGTCCTACACACGCACGTTTCAAGGAGGCTATCACTTTCTCAAATGATGACCTTATAGGAGTTACGACTCTACATACAGATGTCTCGGCCACCATCAATCATTGTACTGTGTGACACACACTGATAGATAATGGAAGCGCCCCTGATGTGTTGGCTTACGACTATTTTCTCATGATGGGCATGAAAGCCGACCACCTCTCCCCAGTAGAATTGCTCCTATTCGGCTTCTCTGGGGTCTCAGTGCATCCCATAGGACGGGTTAGCCTCCCTATCACCCTAGGAATAGCTCCGAAGAGCGTGACTAAGATGGTGGATTTTCTAGTAATTCGGAACATGCCAGGGTACAACGCCATCCTCGGCAGGGGTCTGATCGGTCGCATCCGAGCTGTACCCTCTTCCTTACACCAGAAGATGAAGTTCCCAACTCCTCACGGCGTTGGAGAAGTCCTCAGTAGCCAACGCGAGTCGCAGCGGTGCTATGTTCTCTCTTTGCGAGACAAACAGCCCACTGCAGACCCAGAAGTGCTGCCTATGCCGACCAGCGAACCCTCCACTAGCCGAGGAACGCCCGTTGAAGATCTGCTGCCACTACCGGTTGACGACGACCTCGAGCACATCCTTTACATTGGCGCACTTTTGCCAAAAGCCAAACAGCAATGCTACAAGGCTTTCCTGCTCACCAATTTGGACGTGTTCTCGTAGTCAGACGATGAGTTGCCCGGAATCCCTCCTGAGGTGATGACTCACCATCTTAACTTGGATCCAAGGGTGCCTCCTGTCCAGTAGAGACGACGATCGATCAACCGAGAATGGCAGACCGTGATCCACAATTATGTCGTCACAAGCCAAGCAGTTGGACTTCTCCGAGAAGCCCAGTACCCTTGATGGATTTCCAATATAGTCCTCGTATGCAAAGCTAATGGCAAATGGTGCGTCTGCATGGACTACAAGGACCTGAACAAGGTGACGCCCAAGGATAACTTCCCCCTGCCGTGCATCGACCAGCTGGTGGACGCTACCTCTAGTCACGAACTTCTCAGCTTCTTGGATGCCTACTCTGGTTATCACGAGATCAGCATGCATCCCCCCGACCAAGATGCCACGACGTTCATCACGGACCTCGGCCTCTACTGTTTCACTAGAATGTCGTTCGGTCTGAAGAATTCGGGCGCAACCTTCCAGCAGCTAGTCAACAAAATGTTCGAGTAGCAGATTGGGCGCAACATGGAAGTCTACATCAACGACATGCTGGTCAAGATGCACCCAAGTGCTGACCACATCGCCGACCTAGAGGAAACCTTTGGAACTCTATGAAGGTACAATATGAAGCTCAACCCAGTCAAATGCGCGTTCAGAGTGCGCTCGGGGAAGTTCCTTAGCTTCCTCGTGTCCAACCGAGGAATAGAGGGAAACCCCGAGAAGATCCGAGTTATGCTGGAAATGAGCAGTTCAAAGACCGTACGCGACATCCAACTGCTCATTGGATGCCTCGCGACACTCAATCGCTTCATCTCCCGAGCAGCAGAAAGAACATTCAATTTCTTGAATTGTTGGTGAGTCCCCAAGGGTGCCTCACTATAAGAGGGCCAAGTACGGTGGACTGAGGACTAAGAAGCATGTTGCCCGATTGGCGAACCCAGAGGGGGGGTGAATGGGTCTTTAAAAATATTTACTTAGTTAAAACCTTAACTTAAACAAACACAAAAAAAATGTTCTTGGAAGAGATTAGTAATGGTTAGTAAAAAGAACAATCACACAAAGAAGACAATCTCACAACACACAGATTTATCCTGGTTCGGATCTCCTCTCCTTAGGAGTCCTACGTCCAGTCCCTGAGCAATCCTCAGGATTCCACTATCTAGGGTACAGTCCCCCTATGGACGAAACAAACACCCAGCTCAGCTGGTCTTCCTTCACACTCGAAGGGAACACAACACCCTGGTACCACCAGGTCTTCCTTCACTCCTGAAGGGAAAAACACCACCCTGGAAACCACCAGGTCTTCCTTCACACCAGAAGGGAAACAAACAAGGGAATCTAAAAAAGGATTGACTAGCCCCTAGATCAAGTTTAACAGAACTCGATCTGAAGCTACAAGCACTGAGAGTTAAAGATCTACACAGGTGCTCTCTCAGAACTATTCTAGCTCTCTTCTGATTTTTCTCACAGCACAGGGAGCTAAGAGCCAAGGCGGAAAGGAATGAAAAATGCTGGCTCTAGAATTCTTGAGAAGACTTGAAAGACTGCAGAGTTGTTTTTGTCTCTTGATCTCTATCTATCTATTTTCAAATCTTCTGTCTTGTATATATATATCTTCATCTTGAATGTAGACGATGAGATAGCCGTTGTCTCACAGCTTTGGTGAACGTTAGACTGAAGGATTTGTGGAAGCTTCCAGTCAACAGTCTTTTGTTCTTTAGAGCACGCAAAGTGATGAGATCTTCTGAGGTGACTTGTAGTTCTTTCTATGTCCAACGTTGTAAGATGGTACAACTTCAAGGTTCTGCAAAAGTTGAGCTTTAATGGTAGACAGCTAACACTATCTCCAGATGTCAGTCAACGTTAGAGCAAGTAAACACAGATATAGTAGTGACAGTTTATCGTTCTAAAAGGATACATGCAGAGAATACACGATAATGGAAGATATGTTCTGCGTGCATGCAGAGATACGTTCAGTCTTCATTAAATGCATAGCAGTCAAACAGGTGAGATACGACTTTGACTATTCAACGTATTTCAAATCAAAGAAAACATTTATTTGATGGAAACATGACTTATGAAATCGTTATGAGATCATGATAGTCTAAGAGAGTCGTTATGAATCATAACAAATCGTTATAGATTCAGAAGAAGTCGTTATGATAACTTACGAAATCGTTATGAGAGGCAAGTCGTTGTGAGTTCTAAAGAAGTCGTTACGGTAGCTTATGAAATCGTTACCACAAGCAAGTCGTTATGCTTTCTAAAGAAATCGTTACGATAACTTATAGAGTCTTTGACGAGCAAGTCGTTACGCTTTCTAAGAAATCGTTATGATAACTTATAGAGTCGTTGCGACAGGTAAGTCGTTACGCTTTCTAAAGAAATTGTTATGACGAGCAAGTCGTTACGAGTTCTAAAGAAATCGTTACGATGACTTATGAAATCGTTATGACTGGCAAGTCGTTACGAGTTCTAAAGGAGTCGTTACGATGACTTACGAGGTCGTTATGACTGGCAAGTCGTTACGCTTTCTAAAGAAATCGTTATGACGAGCAAGTCGTTATGAGTTCTAAAGAAATCGTTACGATGACTTTTGAAGTCGTTATGACTGACAAGTCGTTACGAGTTCTAAAGGAGTCGTTACGATGACTTATGAAGTCGTTATGACTGGCAAGTCGTTACGAGTTCTAAAGGAGTCGTTACGATGACTTATGAAATCGTTATGAGATCGACTTGTTTGAACTTTAGAACTTACAAAGAAGTCGTTACGCTTTACTGGAATCAATGCATATATGTACTTACCATAAGTGCTTGATTTTCTTTGAAGATTTCCTGTGCTTAAGGCTAAATGAAATGTAGTTAGAAAACTTTTGACAGAGTTTTGTTTATCACCAAAATAAGTATGTGATGGATTTAAAATTACGAGGGGATGGACTGTTCATCAATCTCCCCCTTTTTGGTGATGACAAAACCTAATCAATATTTTAACAATACTTAACAGTAAGCAGAAATAAAAGTACTGAGAATATGTTTCAAAGATGTTTCAGACATATGTAAGTATTTTCTCCCCCTTTTTGTCATTAAGCAAAAAGAATTAGGACTGAGACAAAGAATAAGAGACAATGAGGAGAAGGAACACAATCTTTTCATTAAGCTTGAGGAGGTACAGGCAAATAATATGCAGGAGAGAGAAGAGAGGCAAAATGAGAAATGGCTTCCCAGGCCTGCTCTTCCTGCCTATCAAAAAATTGCCTAAAAGCTCCATCAGAAATAAAGAAAGTTGGTCCCATGGTAGAAGCCATCCGAGACAGGTAGATGGTGCGCTGCTTGGAGAGAAAGTTGGCATACTCATCAGCATCCATGGAGCACCGATGAAGGAGGTTTTTCCAAAGCTTGCACAGGCAAGGAATTGATCCATGGTAACAGGGTAGAAAATCTGTTTCTCCTTGAGGACTTGGCGTAGAGCTACAAACACCTTGTATCTTTCAGCCCATAGTTTGTAGGGATCAAGTACAAGATGGATGGAGTTCATGTCCAAGAAGGTGGCAGAGAGAGACAGGGGCTTTTCCTTCCCTGGCCTGAGCAGCATTGAGATGAGCTAGCTGCTGAGCAGACAAGGAATACAATTCGGACCATTCTGAGGAGTTTAGCCTTTCACATTCTGAGAGGATAGGAGCAAGAACTTCAGATGTCACAAACCCTCTGTGATATTCCCGGAATAAAAATCTGGGAAAACCAACTTGGAGAGTTTTCTGAATTTTGATTCTGCCCATGACCCTTGCAAAACGTTCAAAGATAATGGATCCAACAGAAGATTCCATGATCAGGAAGTGAATCTGAGGCAAGAGGATCTCTTCAGGCAAATGGAGTGTGGCAAAATCCACTCTCACTTCTTCAGATTGCCCAGAGCTGGATAGGACCTTGATGGCTCGCTTGAATTGGCTTAACTGAACTTCAGGTAATCTGTTGAGATACCTGTAGTTATTGAACATCTGAAAGTGCCTGATCATCTTGATTTCCTTCTGGATAAAAGAGGCCCAGGTGTTCTGGTGATGAAATTTAAACCACTCAGAAAGGGTCAAAGAGTGATCCCTGGGAGGAAATCTGGCTGCCTTAGCCTGAAGAAAGCGATTGTAAAGATCTTTTTGAGATCTAGCCCATTGCTCCTCAGTCTTGGAATGGGCAGAGGAAAAGATTTTGGATTTTTCGGTTTTGGAAAGAGGAGTGTAAGGAAGAATGACTTCAAGGTGGTCAGAGAGGTTGAGAAAAGGGAGGTTGACAAGGGTGGCAAAGACAACCTTTTGTAGATACTCTTTGTACAGTGATGTATGCTTGTGTGTCACTGTAAGAGAAAACCACAAAGGAGGGTAGAGAGGAGTGTCGGAGGAATTGAGTTTTCTTTTCTTGGAGACAGTACTGGAGGAGTCTGTCTTGGAAATGTGGTCTCCTACCTTTAGCACAGACCTAAGGATAGCTTCTTCAAACTCATCCTTAATTTCTGTAAGAAAAGGAGAGTTGATTTGAGCATTCCTAGGAATAATAGTGATAAAGGAGGGAGGTGCAGAAGGGTGAAGGAAATCATCAGTGGTAGAAATGCCTACTTCTGGTACTGAAGAAGGACCAGAAGAGGATGAGGCTCCAGTGGAGGATGCTGGAGGGGTCTCACGGCTAGGAGAGGAAGGAAGATGAGAAGTGGAGGAAGCAGGGGAAGAAGAAGTATTAGGAGAAGGAAAAGGTGTGGGAGAAGAAAAAGGTCTGGATCTAGGTCTTTTGAAGGGAGGTGGAGCAGGTGGAGCTGTGGAGGCTGTGGGTGGAGATGGAGGAATGGGAGTGTGGGTGGAAGTGGGAGCAGGGGGCAATGGATCTGAGACCACTTCTTCAGGCAAAGATTGCACAGAATCCAACACTTCTGGCCCTGATGGACCTGATTCCATCACAACTGGCCCTGATGGCCCTGGTACTTCAGCCTCTGCTGCTGCCTGAACTGCATCTGCTGCTTCTACAGGTGCTGCTGCTGCTGGGGTTGCTGCTGCTGGTTCTTCGGCTGGTGCTGCTGCTGTTTTTCCTGCTGGTCCAAATACACTCACTCCAGGTTCCTGAGCTGCTGGAGGAGAAGGAGCTTGAGCTCCAACTGCTTTAAAGATTTCAGAGATCATGCTCTTCATGGTGCCCATCTCTTGATTGAACCACTTCATAGCATTGCGAATCTGAACATACTCGTTGCGTGCTGAAGCCTGGCTCAGAAATATAGAATTCACATCTGATTGGAGTGTACATAGCAGTTCACCTTGCACATCCAGCCTCTCAATCACAGGTTTCAAGTTAATGATTATTTTCTGTTTGACCTGCCTTTCAAAAGGTGTGTCAGCTAAGAGAGGTACTTCAGGTGCAGTCTCTTTGTCCTTCTTCTTGCTCTCTTTGGCTGGAGGAGGTTGATCATCATCTTCATCAGAACTTGAGGAGCTAGCTGTCTCCCCTTCTCTGTCATCTAAGTTTGGAGAAACTCTGTGCATTTCTCCTGATCACCACTGGTTGGAGGTGCTTCTACTGGTTTTTCTTGTAATTGCTCCCCCTCAATAGGAGCATCTTCTTCAACTGGTACTGACTCCCCCTGACAAGGAGCATCCATCATCACAGAGTCACCCTGAGGAATTGGGTGCTCTTCCTCTAGTGGAACCTCTTCAACAATGTGGCCTGATGCCACAGTCTCCTCTGTAACTGGCATAATATCTTCTGGGAGAATATCCTCAATTCTCCTTTCAGCAAAAACTCCAGCTGGCACTTCTGGAATTCCTGGAGCTGCTGCTGACAGCCTTTCTCTTCTTCTTCTGCTGCAAACTCTGACTGATTTTCGGCCATAGATGGCCCTGCCTGCTCTGCTGCTACAAAGGTTGGAACAGAAACTGATTCCATTGGCAATTCGACATCTCAACAGCTGATTCCATCTGAGGGTGAGCACCTGAAGCATCGCCAATGTAAACTTCGCCTTCAGCAACTGAGGCCTTGGACCAGACCCCATTAACTACAGAGAAGCCACTCTTCTTCAAATTTCTGGACCTGATAGCTTGGCCCATTTTCTCTACAACTGCCCCAGAGAGATCAACACCGAAGTGTTTGAAAATCTTGGTAAGTAAATGGGCATAGGGCAGTGACACATTCAGCTTGCTCTTGGTGTCCCAAATTTGTTCTCTGGCAAATTTCATTCTTTCCATTATTACTGCGGCCACATTGATCTCCTTATTTTGAATGGCCCAGAACATTAGGTCAGAATCGGCCTTAGTGCAGGATGAGAAGGTTGCACTTCTGGGAACCAAAATCTGACAAACAATAAAGTGAAGGAGGCGATTGAAGGCATTCAGCTGATTTATATCAAGTTTGCCTTCCCTCAATTTGAAGCCCGGCCCTACAATTCCCAAACCCTTCTCTTGAGCGTCCTCAGTGTGAACCCCACTAAAGCCTGATGTTTTCACCTCAAACAACATTCTTAGGAGCTCAGGGTCTATTTTGATCAGGGTGCCCTTTACCGAAGAGACAAGGGACCCATCTGCCTCTGTTCTTAAGCAAACGTAGAATGCCTTTACCAAGTCCGGATAACTAACCTCTGAGTAAGTGGTAACGCCCTTCCACTGCATCTGGTTGATCTTTTCGACTATGCTGCTCATTCCATTCTTCTTCAGATCTTCAATGTCTACTTCTTTATGACCACAGAGCTTCGTCTTCACAAAGGTGAAACGCTCCTGCTGCTCAGGAGTGAGAAATTCGGCGCTGTAGCCACCCAAACTCCCGGCGATAGCTGGTGCGGCCATGGATTCAGGTGGGAAAAGTTCTGAAGGGTTGTGGAGGAAGGAGACGAGAAGGAACCCTCAAGAAATTTCGCGGGAAGAAGAAGAAAGCTTCAAACTTGCAGAGGATGGAGGTGAGAGTCGCTAGGGCATCGGCTCATGCGACGGAACGAAAGAGGGAAAAGAGGTGAACGAAGAAGAGGAATCGTTATCGCATCCATTTAAGGAAAAAATAAATGCTCCAAAAGGTGAGGCGACAGAAAACGACAAACGAGGTTGACCGCCTCGAACGACTTTAGCTTAAATGAAAGGAGCGCTTAAACAGAGGTATTCGAAGTCTTTTCACTTTACAAAAGAGAGAGAGAGAACTTATTTAAATTCTGAAATTCTTTATATCAGTTTTAAAAGAAGATCTTTTCACAAAATACACATGCCTAACTCCCTTCTAAGAGATGTAAATCTCTCTTCAGGTAGGGCCTTTGTGAAAATGTCTGCTAACTGATTATTTGTATCAATAAAGGATATTTCAATATTGCCATTAGCTACATGATCACGAATAAAATGGTATCTAACCTCAATGTGTTTGGTCCTGGAATGCTGAATTGGATTTTTGTGAGGTTGATAGCACTGGTGTTGTCGCATAGCAGTGGAATTGACTTGATTTTGAGTCCAAAATCTTCAAGTTGTTGCTTTATCCATAAGAGTTGTGTACAACAACTTCCAGCAGCTACATACTCAGCCTCAGCTGTAGACAGTGCTACTGAATTTTGTTTCTTTGAGGACCATGATACTAAACACCCTGCAAGAAACTGACAACAACCACTGGTGCTCTTTCTATCTACCTTACATCCAGCATAGTCAGCATCAGAATATCCTACTAAATTTACATCACAAGAATTTGGATACCATAAACCTAAATCATGAGTTCTGGCTAAATAACGAAAATTCTTTTTACAGAAATTAAATGTGACTCTCTAGGATCTGCTTGATATCTAGCACACATGCATACACTAAATAATATGTCAGGTCTACTGGCGGTTAAATAAAGTAATGAACCTATCATACCTCTGTAGACCTTTTGATCTACTTTCTTACCATCCTTGTCACTGTCCATCCTGGTTGATGTACTCATTGGTGTTGACAGTGGCTTGGTGTTATCAAATCCAAACTTCTTCAACAGTTCTTTGGTGTACTTTGCTTGACTGATGTGAGTTCCTTCCTTTCCTTGTTTGATTTGAAGTCCAAGGAAGTAGTTGAGCTCCCCCATCATACTCATCTCAAATTCTCCCTGCATTAACTTTTCAAAATACTTGCACAGGGATTCATCAGTAGATCTAAAGATGATGTCATCCACATAAATTTGAACCAACAATATGTGTTTAACTTTTGTTTTTATAAAAAGAGTGCTATCTACTTGACCTCTACTGAAACCATGTTTTAAGAGAAAGGAGCTAAGCCTCTCATACCAGGCTCTAGGTGCTTGCTTTAAACCATACAAAGCCTTATGCAATTTAAAACATGATTCGGAAAGTCTATATCATCAAAACCCGGCGGTTGTTCCACATAAACTTCTTCTTTTATAAAACCATTTAAAAAGGCAGATTTAACATCCATTTGAAATAATTTAAATCTAGAGCAGATGCATAAGCTAATAATATTCTAATGGCCTCAAGTCTAGCTACAGGTGCATAGGTTTCATCAAAATCTATGCCTTCCTCTTGAGAATAGCCTTGAGCTACCAGTCTAGCCTTGTTTCTTAAGATTGCACCAGATTCATCTAGTTTATTTCTGAACACCCATTTGGTGCCAATAACTGGATGATCTGACGGTCTAGGAACAAGTGACCATACTTGGTTTCTCTTGAACTGATTCAGTTCATCTTGCATGGCCATTATCCAAGATTCATCAGTAAGTGCTTCATTGACTGTCTTAGGCTCTATTTGAGATACAAATGCAAGGTAATCACAAGGGATCACATTACCTCTTGTTCTTACCCCTGCAGATGGATCACCAATGATGTTTTCAGGTGGGTGATCTTTCTTGTATCTCCATTCCTTTGGAAGAGTTTCATGAGAAATTTCTTCTTGTTGTAATTCTTCCAGAGGCGGATCATCCTTGTCCTCGATTGATGTGTCTTTTAGTTTCTTGGACAATTCATCTGCATCATCATTATCACTATCTGCTTCCTTTCTCAAGGAAGGGTTAGTTTCATCAAAAATAATGTGCACAGACTGTTCAATCAATAAGGTACGTTTATTAAACACTCTATAGCCTTTGGGTTTAGAAGTGTACCCCATGAAGATGCCTTCATCTGATTTGGCATCCAACTTACCAATGTCCCTTTTTCCATTGTTGTGAATGAAGCATGGACATCCAAAGGTTCTGAGATGACTAATCTGTGGCTTTTTCCCTTTGAACAGTTCATAAGAGGTCTTCTTAAGGATTGGTCTGATCATTGCTCGGTTGACAATATAGCTTGCTGTGTTAACTGCTTCAGCCCAAAAATATCTTGGCAGATCATATTCTGAGAGCATAGTTCTTGCCATATCTAGTAGGGTTCTATTCTTTCTCTCGGCAATGCCATTTTGCTGTGGTGTTCTTGGCGCTGAGAAATTGTGCTCAATTCCTTGACTCTCACAGAATCTAGCAAACTTTTCATTCTGAAACTCACCACCATGATCTGATCGGATAGACACAATGCTGAACTTTTGATCTTTCTGAACTTTCTTGCTGAAGCTGACAAAGTTATCGAAAGTGTCATCTTTATGCTCTAGGAATGAAACCCATGTAAATCTTGAATAGTCATCAACTATGACAAATCCAAAGTTCTTTCCTCCAAGACTGGTAGTCCTCATTGGCCCAAATAGATCCATATGTAGGAGCTCTAAGGGTTTTGAGGTGGTTACCACGGTTTTTGACTTGAAGGAGCTCTTGGTATGCTTTCCTTTAGCACAAGGTTTACAAACACCTTCCAATTTTCCACTGACTTTTGGTAGACCTTCCACAAGATTTTTCTTCAATAGTTTTCTTATGCCATCTATGCTGCAATGTCCAAGACGTCTGTGCCACAATTCAGTAGACTTGACTTTACTGGCTGCCAGACAGACGTTTTGCTCTTTGAGTTCTTCAAGGTAGAGTACATACAAATTCTTTTCTCTATTAGCTTCAAAGATGATTTCTCCATCCTTCAGTATGCTACACTTAGACTCTTGAAACTTGATTTGATGGCCTCTGTCGCACAGCTGACTAATGCTAATTAGATTGTGCTTCAATCCTTTGACCAATAATACATCTTCAATGACTGTTTTTCCTTTGTTGTTCACAGACCCGCTGCCTACTACTATGCCTTTCCCATTATCTCCATAGGTGACTGTCCCTTCTTCAGCTTGAAGGTGGGAGAATAACTTCTGGTTGCCTGACATGTGTCTTGAGCACCCACTATCCAAGTACCATTTGGATGCTCTAGGGTTAACCTGAAATAAAAACATCAAGCTTTAGGTACCCAAATTCTTTTGGGTCCTGATGGGTTAGTATCATTGATTTTGCCTTTTATTATCCATTTTTTATGTCTTGTTGGGCATGTAGTTATAATATGTCCTAACTTATTGCAATGACTACAGCAGGATAACTTAGTTACTTTTTCAATATATTTGAAATCAGCTTTGTATGCGATATCTTGTTCAGGTACAAATTTTGGTGTTGGATATGTTTTAGGATAAATTATGGTTTCTTCATTATCTGGGGGTGTATATCCTAATCCATTTTTCTTCTTACCTGATCTTCTAGCGCCTTTTAATATTAGTGAGTTTTTACCATTAGTAAATTTCTCTAATGTGCTTGATAGTTTATCATTTTCTTTATTTAAGTTATTAATTTCTTTTCTTAATTCATCTGTACTTTCCTATTTTTCCAATTTTGTTATTTGTTTATTCTTGGCTTTTAGGTCTTCACAAACCAGTTCATTTCTCCTTTTAAGTTCAGTTATTTGATTTTCTAGTTCCTCATTTTTAGTTTTTAGATCCGAGTTAGTATTTTCAAGACAGTATTATTCTTCTTACAAGCTTTTAATAGTTTGCATACATTTCTGTATTTGTCATATAGTTCATTAAAAGCTTCTTCTATGTTATCTGAATCTGAATCATTACAAGAATCAAAAGAGGAATCAGAAGTTACCTTATCCTCGGTATTTGCCATAAAAGCCAGGTTGGCTTTTTCTTCATCACTGCTGCAGCTTGACTCACTGTCTGAGTCGCTGCTGTTTTCCCATGCAGCTGCCATGGCTTTCTTCTTGTACCTTCTGAACTTTTTAGAGTTATCCTTCTTTCTAAACTCTGGCTTCTTGAGCTTTGGACACTCAGCCTTCATGTGTCCTGGCTTCTTGCACTCGTAGCAGAGTGGCTCATTTCTCTTCTGATCTTTTCCGTCTGGTCTCTTGAAATCTTTGTTTTTCTTGAAATACCTCCTACCGGACTGGAACTTTTTCTTCTTGGCCAAGATCCTTTGCAATCTTCTTGACAGCATAGCTTCTTCATCACTGTCTTTGCTGTCCTCACTGTTGTCCAAAGATTCTTCAGATGAGTCCTCATCAGCTTTGAGCGCATTGGACTGCTTCTTTCTACTGGAGGATTCTCCTAATCTCTCCATGTTTATCTCATGGGCCATGAGTGACCCAACTAGCTTTTCTAGAGACATTCTCTTCAGATCATTGGCTTCCTCAATGGCCGTTACTTTTGGAGTCCATGAGGATGGCAAGGATCTAAGAATTTTCCTGACCATATCTCCCATTTCATAGGTTTTTCCTAATCCAGCTAACCCATTAGTGATGTCTGTGAATCTACTGAACATTTGGGTTATGGATTCACCTGACTGCATTTGAAATCGCTCATATTGAGTTACAAGAATATCTATTCTTGTCTCCTTGACCTTATCTGTGCCTTCATAAGTGATTCTGATCTTTTCCCACATTTCCATCGCGGATTTGCAGGCTGAAACTCTGTTGAATTCTTTCTTACTTAGCGCACAACACAGCATGCTCTTGGCTTTACAATTTAGAGAAATTTTTTCTTGTCTTCATCTGTCCATTGAGCTTTTTCATTTGTTACCAGAAGATCTCCTTCTTCTATTATCGACCAAATTTGATAATCATGTCCTTGCAGGAAGTACTCCATTCTTGTCTTCCAATAGGTATAATCTTCACCATCGAACAAGGGAGGTCTGTTGACTGACTGACCTTTGTTGTGACGTTGGGCTGCCATGGATCTTTACTCTTCAGATCGTTGGATCTTGTTCTTTTTCGAAGAGACTCGCTCTGATACCACTTGTTGCCCGGTTGGAGAACCCAGAGGGGGGGTGAATGGGTCTTTAAAAATATTTACTTAGTTAAAACCTGAACTTAAACAAACACAAAAAATACGTTCTTGGAAGAGATTAGTAATGGTTAGTAAAAAGAACAATCACACAAAGAAGACAATCTCACAACACACAGATTTATCCTGGTTCGGATCTCCTCTCCTTAGGAGTCCTACGTCCAGTCCCTGAGCAATCCTCAGGATTCCACTATCTATGGTACAATCCCCCTATGGACGAAACAAACACCCAGCTCATCTGGTCTTCCTTCACACTCGAAGGGAACACAACACCCTGGTACCACCAGGTCTTCCTTCACTCCTGAAGGGAAAAACACCACCCTGGAAACCACCAGGTCTTCCTTCACACCAGAAGGGAAACAAATAAGGGAATCTAAAAAAGGATTGACTAGCCCCTAGATCAAGTTTAACAGAACTCGATCTGAAGCTACAAGCACTGAGAGTTAAAGATCTACACAGGTGCTCTCTCAGAACTATTCTAGCTCTCTTCTGATTTTTCTCACAGCACAGGGAGCTAAGAGCCAAGGCGGAAAGGAATGAAAAATGCTGGCTCTAGAATTCTTGAGAAGACTGCAGACTTGTTTTTGTCTCTTGATCTCTGTCTATCTATTTTCAAATCTTCTGTCTTGTATATATATATCTTCATCTTGAATGTAGACGATGAGATAGCCGTTCTCTCACAGCTTTGGTGAACGTTAGACTAAAGGATTTGTGGAAGCTTCCAGTCAACAGTCTTTTGTTCTTTAGAGCACGCAAAGTGATGAGATCTGCTGAGGTGACTTGTAGTTCTTTCTATGTCCAACGTTGTAAGATGGTACAACTTCAAGGTTCTGCAAAAGTTGAGCTTTAATGGTAGACAGCTAACACTATCTCCAGATGTCAGTCAACGTTAGAGCAAGTAAACACAAATATAGTAGTGACAGTTTATCGTTCTAAAAGGATACATGCAGAGAATACACGATAATGGAAGATATGTTCTGTGTGCATGCAGAGATACGTTCAGTCTTCATTAAATGCATAGCAGTCAAACAGGTGAGATACGACTTTGACTATTCAACGTATTTCAAATCAAAGAAAACATTTATTTGATGGAAACATGACTTATGAAATCGTTATGAGATCATGATAGTCTAAGAGAGTCGTTATGAATCATAACAAATCGTTATAGATTCAGAAGAAGTCGTTATGATAACTTACGAAATCGTTATGAGAGGCAAGTCGTTGCGAGTTCTAAAGAAGTCGTTACGGTAGCTTATGAAATTGTTACCACAAGCAAGTCGTTATGCTTTCTAAAGAAATCGTTACGATAACTTATAGAGTCGTTGTGACGAGCAAGTCGTTACGCTTTCTAAAGAAATCGTTATGATAACTTATAGAGTCGTTGCGATAGGCAAGTCGTTACGCTTTCTAAAGAAATCGTTATGACGAGCAAGTCGTTACGAGTTCTAAAAAAATCGTTACGATGATTTATGAAATCGTTATGACTGGCAAGTCGTTACGAGTTCTAAAGGAGTCGTTACGATGACTTATGAAGTCGTTATGACTGGCATGTCGTTACGCTTTTTAAAGAAATCGTTATGACGAGCAAGTCGTTACGAGTTCTAAAGAAATCGTTACGATGACTTATGAAGTCATAACCAAGTCGTTACGAGTTCTAAAGGAGTCGTTACGATGACTTATGAAGTCGTTATGACTGGCAAGTCGTTACGAGTTCTAAAGGAGCCGTTACGATGACTTATGAAATCGTTATGACATCGACTTGTTTGAACTTTAGAACTTACAAAGAAGTCGTTACGCTTTACTGGAATCAATGCATATATGTACTTACCATAAGTGTTTGATTTTCTTTGAAGATTTCCTGTGCTTAAGGCTAAATGAAATGTAGTTAGAAAACTTTTGACAGAGCTTTGTTTATCACCAAAATAAGTATGTAATGGATTTAAAATTATGAGGGGATGGACTGTTCATCAAAGTAGCCTTCACCGAGCTGAAGGCGTACCTTGCTGCCCTACCAATCCTTTCAAAACCGGTGCACGGAGAACCATAGTTCGTATACTCTCAGTTACCGAACACTCCATCAGCACGGTGCTGATCAGAGAAGAAGCGACAACGTAGCACCCCATCTACTACGTAAGCAAGGTGCTCCCAGAAGCTGAAAGAAGATATCCCCGAGCAGAGTAGCTCGCACTGGAGCTCATCAAGGCTGTAGGGAAGCTCAGGCCATACTTTTAGGCCCATCCGATCACGGTGCTAATCGACCAGCCGCTTAAGCTTATACTACAGCGCCCAGAGGCTACCGGAAGGCTCATCAATTGGGCCATCGAGCTCGAGGAATTTGACATTAGCTATCGACCAAGGATGGCTATTAAGGCACAAGCACTAGTAGACTTCGTGGCGGAATGCACCCTTCCGACCAACAAAGACCCTCCACTGGCAGATGAGCCCCAATGGGAGCTCTACATCGATCGCTCCTCTTGCTTCACAGGATGCGGAGCAGGTCTGGTTCTTACCTCCTCGGATGGTTTGGAATTCCAGTACGCCCATAGATTTGTCTTCGCTGCCTCCAACAATGCAGCCGAATACGAAGCACTCCTATCTGGCATCCGCATGGCAAGGCATCTCGGAGTGCTTCGGCTGCCGGCCTTCAGCAACTCCCAGCTGGTTGCCAGCCAGATCAATGGATAGTTTGAGGTGAGGAAGCCACGTATAGCACAGTACCTCCAACAAGTCAAGCGCCAAGTAGAAGGCTTCCTCTACTTTGAAGTTGTGCATGTCCCATGAGAGCAGAACATGCGCACTGATGCACTCTCCAGACTAGCATCTTCAGGTGACATCACCCCTTCTCGCTCCGTGTTTTGTAGAAGAGCTCGCCTTGCCGAGCACAGAAGTAGATGTTACGGCCATCGAAACCGACTAACTAGCTCTGAGCTACAAGGATCCACTTCTGGCCTATCTGCTTTGAGGAGAACTCCCCCCTGACCGAGCTGAAGCCTGAAAGATCATGCTGCGCTGCCAGAAGTTCACCATCATTGAAGGTCAACTGTATCGGCGTTCCCTCTCAAGACCCCTATTACAGTGCCTCAGTCCTTCCGAGGCAACACTGGCCATCGAGGAGGTCCACGAGGGTTGGTGTGGAAGCCACCTGGGTGGAAGGACTCTGGCACACAACATCCTCCGAGTAGGGTTCTGGTGGCCTTTTCTACAAAAGGACTATATGACCTACACAAAGAAGTGCCCGGAGTGCTAGAAGTTTGGACAGCTCATCCGTCAGCATGCCGAACAGCTGCACACCGTCTTTGCTCGGTGGGGAATTGACATCATGGGACTGTTCCTAGAGGCTCAAGGTCGGAAGAAATTTCTGCTCGTTGCCATCGACTAGTTCACCAACTGGATCGAGGTCGAGCCTGTAGCCACCATCACCGACCAGGCAGCTTGGAAGTTCGTCTAGAAGAGCATCCTTTGCCGATTCGGCGTCCTAAAGGTGTTCACTACTGACAACGAAAAGTAGTTCTACAGCACATTCTTCAAACAAAAGTGTTTGAAGCTCGGCATCTGCAACCACTTCACCTCAGTCACACATCCCTAGGCTAATGGTCTGGTTGAAAATGCCAACCAAACACTGTTGCACAGGATACGCACGAGAGTGAAGGCTGCTGGAGGATCATGGATCGAAGAGCTCTCCAACATGCTCTGGTGTCATCGAACAACTGCTCGGGTGGCCACAAGAGAGACACCCTTCCACTTGGCCTATGAGACAGAGGCTGTTGTGCCTCTGGAAGTCGCTCTCCCCACGATTCGAACAACTCACTTCAACGAAGCAGCCAACAACTGCATGCTAAGGGAGAACCTGGACATGATCGACGAACGTCAAAGTGACGCCAGCATCAGACTGGTCTCCTATCAACAGCGGCTCGCGTAGTACTACAACTCTCAAGTTCGAGAGCGGCGCTTCTTTGAAGGTGACATTGTTCTACGCCATTGCTCTGCTTCGGACCCCCGAAGAGCGACAGGCAAACTCGCCCCGAAGTGGGAAGGACCTTATAGGGTCACCCAGGTTCTCGGAAAAGGTTCCTACAAGCTGTCTACCCTTAACGACGAAACCATACCAAGAACTTGACATGTATCTAACTTAAAGACTAACTATTTATAAAAGCCTCTTGTTCGGCGTCCAACTTCTCTTCTTCTTGTTCTATCGGTTTGTGAAAGGGGTGTGCGGTATGACCCCTAGTCGAAGCTTTTCAGCTCGAAAGACTAGCGTGGTACCCAAAAACCCAAAATCATAAGGACACTCGGTACGACTCCTGGCTGAGAGTTTTTTAGCTTAAAGAGCTTGCGTGGTACCTACCCTAGAACATAGGTATTCGGTACAAACCCGTGGTCAAAACTTTTAAGTTCTAAAGACTTGCGCGGTACGTACGAGCCTCTAAATGCCAATGAATTGCAATTCGAACAGAACATAACAAGGAAGGAAGATAGAAGAAGGATGGTCTCTCATATCGTTGAAAAGATCTTTTCATTTCATTAAAGAGAGGTACATGGGCCCACTAGCTAGGTTACATACAAAAAGAAAAAGGAAGCTACATGGCTCAGGGTGCTTGGTCGGAGGGGCCGGCCTCCTCATCCCCCGAAGGCATCCGACCTGCTCGGAAGCTAGCGAAACAGACTCCATCCAGACAAGGATCTTGAGTATGCCTATGGCACTTCTGGAGGGCGGCTTCGAAGGCCTCTCGGGCATACTCCAAGGTGGCCAGCCGACGTCCTCGGTTTTCACTGACCTCGAGTCCAACCTTGTAACATGTTGTGCCATACTGCTCCAGGTCTTCTTGGAATTCTGGCTCGGCCTTGTACTCGGCGACCCCGCGAGCTTCGGCTTCATAAAGGACACCCATAAGGGTAGTCTTCTCTACCCTAGTGATGGTGAGCGCCCACTCGGAAGCCTTCAGCACTATCTGGAGGTTGTTGTTCTCCCACCGCAGCTCGGCTTCATGACAACGGTGGCGCCCCTCACGCTCCGTTGAGAATGCGATCTCGGCATCCCAGAGATGTCGTTGATCCTGCGCTCGCAATGCTAACCTTCGGAGCACCCCCACCGACCGTGAGATGGCACCGACCAGCTCGTCAATGTCAACATTGGCATCATCTTCCGAGTGGCTCCCCTGGCGACCACTCTCTTTCCTCCATTCAGGGGTCTCCTCCGAGCTCAACCCCTAGCACCGCATGAGCACCTCCAATTACTTTGTGGTAGGGTAGGGGGGCAGAGCCCGGGTCAAAGGGCCTACTCGGAGACTCTCTAAGGCCGCCTCCAGGTCTGCCTCCGAGGGCTGGGATGGGGTCTTCATCGTTAGCACCCTTGATAGGGGTGCGCGGTCCTCCTCAGACCCAATTCTAGTCTCGGCTGTGCCGATGGACTGCTCGGAGGCGAGGATGGACTCTTCGATCGCTCGCTCCAAGGCCACGCCTGTAGCCGCCACCTCCATGCCTTCGGTTTCTTCGGTAGGCACCTGTCACGATGTCCATGCCTCACCACGATCTGTCGATTGCTTGGCGATGGGTGCGTATGCATCCTTTTGCGACTAGCCCTCTGCCGCAGCGCTAGTCAATGTTGGGAGCTCCAGTGCTCCCTCTACAGCGGCCCCAACAATGGCTATCTAGGAAGTCGTCATGGGAGCGGGTAGCAGCTCGGAGGTCGTCCCCTTTGTGACCACTGTGCTCGGTGCTCCCCCCGTTACGGCGAGCACCCACTCCATGGTGCTCGGCACTCTCCTCTCGGAATCGACAACAGAGGCCAAGCGCTCCAGCGTCCCAATGAGCTCCTCGAAGGAGTCCTTGTCTGAAGGGTCGCTGATGACGACTTGGTCCTCTCCACCAAGACCCAGCACCGTGAGCATCCCCTCGACCGTTAGGGGCTTCATCGCAGCTGGGGTCATCAGCCTCCCCTGCTCAGCCGCCTTCTCCAGCTTCCTCTTCTTCCGAAGCTAGAGCTGAGGAACATCCTCCTCCTCCTCGGCCTCTTCCTCGGCCTCTTGCTGGTGGGCCCTCACCACCTTCGGGGTAGTAGCCTTCTTCCAAAGATGGATCTTCATGTTGGGTTGAGTGTGTATTTGAAACTTTTAATGATGACTTTAATCATGACTAACTGACATCACTAATAATTTGATTTTGATGATGACATTTGTACATATTAAAATGATGACTAATTAAACATGTTATACATTTTATACATATCACAACAATGCTTAAACAACATGTTTTTGATGTTTAATATCTCACATTTTAATGATAATATCTTGTATTAATGGTTTACACTTTATATTTTTCAGGTTTACACAAATTTGTCACAGTGGTGTTGACACAGTCCACCTGTGGTGTCGACACAGTGCCCTGTGGTGTCGACACTAGATGATTGTCCCAGAAGCATGTTCTGAAGCAGTAGCCAGTGGTGTTGACACAGTCTGCCTGTGGTGTCGACACAGTGCCCTGTGGTGTCGACACTAGATGACTGTCCCAGAAGCCAAGTTTAAAGACAATGCATGTGGTGTCGGCACAGTGTCCTGTGGTGTCGACACACTTCGACTAAAACTAAAAAACGTGAATTTTTCTGGAGACGTGGCTGCTTGGGAATCAAGGGATTTGACCTAGATTTTCATGCCCATGCACCTCAAGGCACCTTATGGACCTATGGGGCTATAAATACCCATGCTCCTTGTACCCCAAAGGCAAGCCAGCCCATACAACTCCCAGAAAATCTTTTTGGCGGCAAAAGGGGTCTCTCCAGTACCTTGCTTCATCTCCAGAAGCTGCATGCCATCCTTTCAAGAGGAAAGACGTGGGAATCAAGGGGAATCTCTGGAGAGAAGGTTGTTGTGCTAGGAAAGGGAGCAGATCCAACTGAAGAGGAGCAGTAGAAGAAGGATTTATGGCGTTTCAGATGCCATAAAAGCAGAGTATCGCCGATTGAGGAGAATCTCCATCGAATTCCATCAAGGCTGCTCAATTCAAGCATCTGCAAGACTTCTTCATCGAAGAACATCCAATTCATACCTCTTTCACCTAATTCTTGGAGTGTTCATCTTATTTCTTCTTGTGAGATCTATACATGAAGTTTTGTACAGATTTATGAGTTTATTGAGTCTGTGAATCAGATCATTGCTAGAGGATCTAATCTCTTTTGTGTTTGATCTAGCTTTTGTATTGTGAGTCGTCGAGCTCTGGTTTGTGAGTCGCCGCACTCACTGTGTGGTTTGAGCCGTCGTGCTCAATTTGGAGTCATCGTGCTCCGGTTGTTGTTTGAGCCGTCGTCCTCAGTTTGTGAGTCGTTGAACTCAAGGTTGTGTGTTGAGCCGTCGTACTCAAGGCTGTTTGGAGTTGTTGTGCTCCAGTGTGAGTTGTACTCTTTTGAGTAGTGGAGCCTCACTGTGTGAGGGGTGGATGTAGGAATCACTGGTGTTTCCGAACCACCTAAAAATCCTTTATGCAATGGTTTGATCTGCTTGTTTGCGCTAGATGCTTGCATAGGATTTCTCTTTCACAGTAAGTGTTTAATTGCTTCACACATAATCTACACACACCCACACTTCAGATTAGTAAATTGTTTGTCTGAATTGATCCCTGATTCGAAGTAATTTTGAATTGCTTAAGCTTCCGCATTAATTGGTGTAAGATCTATTCAACCCCCCCCCCTTCTAGATCTAATCCATCCACCTATTCGACCCTACACTTCAGGGGCCGTTGCTCGGTGGGTCGCCTGCTGGCGGGTCGGCTATCCTCAAGGGTCGACAAGGGCACATCCTCGTCCAAGCACACCAGGTACGCTCTGATGCTCATCTGCTCAGCATATAGGGCCATGTCTTCCTGGTCCCTGCCAGTAGCCAACTCTGCAGCATCTGTGGAAGGACGAGGCTCAGAAGCTACATTTCCGATGAAGTAATCGAGTATGTGAATAAGGAGACTTACCCCAAGCTCGGCTGAGCTTATACTTGACGAGCTAGAACTTTGTCAAGTAGTCCTCAGTGTGCTCCACGAGCACCGTGGACAGGTCCGTTGCATCCTTCACTGCCTCTCGAATCAATAGGGGCATCGTGTCCTTAAAGGGGTCGTGGATCTCGGTCGGGAACCCCATTTCGGTGCTCCAGCCCCCTTCTTTCGGCCAACGAAGAACACTCGGCTCATCCAGCCATTGTTGTTCGACTGCTTGCTAGAGAAGTTGATCTGCATCCTGTTCAGCCAGTGCTTGGTGTACAACACACCATTGCCGGACTGCGGCGAAGAGGCAAGGCTGAACTGGCTCGGAAGGTGTCCACCAAAGCGTAGATCCCCCGCTCTTCGCAGATAATGGAGAAGACACAGATGGTCCTCCATGAGTTCGGTGTGAGCTGGATCGGGGCTACCCTCCACGAACTCAATACGTCCCTCGCGACCTCCAGCAGCGGCAATCGGAACCCTGCGTCGAGGATGTCCAGCGATACAGCGAAGCAGTCCGGCTTGGCCAACATGTATGTCTGGTCCTCCCGGATCAGGACAATGTTGTATTCCTCTCCAATATGGTAGCGCTCGTGAAGGCCCTCGAAGCACCGATACTTCAACCTCCTTGTCGTGGACGGCGCCTTCCCACTCGTTCCTGTCTCTGCAACTGCCTTTCCCTCTCACTGCGCCATTGGAGTTGGGAGAGAAGGGCTGGAGAAGAAAGAGCAGGGAAGGCAGGATGGTAGGCAACAAGAAGCAGGAAAATGTTCTTATGGAGAAGGAAACCATAAGGCATTCTCTTCCCCCCTCCTCTTCCTTATAAGGAAAGAAGGGCGCGAAATTTGAAGGGAAGAATTGGTGGTTCGCCTGCTCACAACGGTTTGTTCAAAAGGGCCCTTCCGAACCAAGATCACGACATGTCTCCTTTGCCATCATTTAACGGCAACTCCGAGGGGAGCCTCAACGGCGTCGCCAAGGGTCGTACGCACCGCCATGGTCGACATCGCATTCAATGTGAGGGTGACGTTGAGCAGACATCTCCCCTCTCAAGTGCTCTTGATCGCATTCGAGCAGACTTGAGAGGGTGGGGGGGGGGGGGGGGGGGGGGGAAGTGTGGAGGCTATTTTCAGCCTCCTAGGCCTATAGGCCCATCATGGCCCATCAAGATGGCTAGGCTTTGGCCATCAAGCCACGTGTCCTCGGGTTCAGCCACTGGCTTCCGAACATGTTCTGGCTGTCAGGCGCCTAAGGGCCCCAAGCATGGACTTTAGATGCATCGCAACCTGTTCGAGCAGGACGTGGTCTACCGAGAAGACCACGAGCCTTCTGTTTGAACCTCCTGCAGCTTATCACCTTAGACACCGAACACCGGGCACCGCACAGCCTGAGCCAAGTAGGCCCCTGCAGGGTGCCCCTTGGCTTACAGCCCGGGGCGGCCCTTCGCCTACCAACGACAGTTAATGTGACGGCGCGGTACGCACCCGATGGTTAAGGGCATTAACCACGAAGAATCCCAACAGGTGCCTCTAACAGACAACTCCCTGCCTAGGGACTCCAACTGACTCATCTCTTCAATCATCATTGAAGGACATGGTGTCTGGACCCTTCGTGTCCCTTCCCTATAAAAGGCACAGGTAACCCTCATGCAAAGGTACGAGACTTTCCTCCCACACACTCGCCCACGTGTGAACACACACCAAAGAACCTTCCATTCCTGCCTCCTCTGCAGTCTGACCTAACTTACGCATCGAAGGGTTCTCTCCGATTCTTCAACCGAGCACCTCTGATCCATTTGGATTTTGTACACCTTCGTCTGCACTGGCGACGGTCCATTCCTTCTTTCCTTAGTGGACACCCGTTCGGCCTAGGACCGAACAGGAAACAATGTCCACACAACCCAACCCATTAAAAGAGAGAAAATAAAATAAATAAGCACCGTAACTCTCATATATTCATTTACAATTCACCCAACTAAAATATAGAGTAAGCTAAATCCCATCCAACCATGCCCATTAATTAAAACCCATTAATAATATATATATATATATATATATATTATATATATATATATATGTATATATCAACAAGCCATATATACCCATGTAACCATGTGAAGCATCCCATCCAAACCTAGCTAAAAACACGTAACACTTAAATCCAACTCTGCCCATTTAAAATCTTTAAATAAACCATCAACCCAACCCACGTAAAACAATGCAAATATGCTAAGTTTCACCAGCCATTTAAAAGTCCGCATAAACTCCTAAACTCTACACCATGCACACCAACACTTACACATGGCAACCACCCAAACAAATTAAATCCGTGAGGCCGGGTCCCCCACTCCCATGCATCCATGCACAAACCCCTCATCATTATCTCCTCCCTCATCCCACGCCCAGCAACGCCCACCATCCTTCTCGGCGCCCTGGTCGCCGTGAGACCCGCACAAGCCTCTCCCACTTTAACTGCCCATAGCCCCGTCACTTCAGGAGGGTGATGTGTGCGACCAGGTCATAAGGACCCCGCCTCCGTTCCATCAGGGGGAGGAGACTGATTTTTCCATCGCGGCAGCCACCTAGCATCCTACGCACACCGCACTGTTATCTCTCTCCTCGAGGACACTCACACCTAGGCTAGTGCTCCCATCTGCTGCAACTCCATCGTAAGGATCTCTTTGTTGGGTTCATATTCTAGAAACTAAGTGAATTCACATTCTAAATGATAAATGATAATCAAACAATGTTTTTAATGATGGGTGAGTTGAATTGAGGTTTCATACATGTCCATTAACATGATACAATATTTGGTTATCTATGTCTTCATTATACCTAACTATACATGTTTTATCATGTAGGTACAAGTGCATATAACCAAGCCTTCACAAATCATGAGAAAATGATCACATGAACATTATATACATGTACCTGTCGACAGACCCAAAGGCATATGTTGACAGATGCCACAGTTGTTATCAGACAGAAAAGTGCTATGTTCAGAAAAAGAGCACCTATCGACAGATGCTCAGAAACCTGTCGACAGATGTCACAGACAGAAATGCCAGAGTTCTGTGTTTTGGAAAAACTGACCTTGTCTGTCGACAGATGGATGTCGCCTGTCGACAGATGCCACAGGCCAGAGCAACCTGAAGTCTGTCTATTGCAAATCTGTTGCAATCTGTCGACAGACACTCAGCACCTGTCGACAGACGCAGAGGATCTTCAAATACAGAAACCTTCCTTCATATCCGAGATTGTGTTTTCAAGTCCCACGACTCTCCATATGAAAACACAACTATATAAGCATCCTTTTGAAGAGAATCTCGTACAGAAGCAGCCACAACCAAAAACCCTAAAGCCAAGTCCAAGAGAAAAGAGTTGCTACTGTTCTGCTTCAAGTCTGCAGTGCAGAGACCAAAAGATCTGTTGATCCTGCAGTACTGAAGATAGATCGTCGTGGATTCAACCTTCTCTATCAATCCAAAGCAGTCAAGTCGAAGTTTGAACTCCATCCAGACGTTCTCAGAAGAGTTCCACATCAGGATTTACTCCTATACTCTGAACTCTTCCTATTTCACAATTCTCATCAATCGTGTGTGTGTTTGTGTGATTCAAGCGTCTCTTGTGCATGAGATCACGTGTGTGTGTTGTTCTGATCGTGGATGCACATCAGAAAACACGTGTGTGTGTGAGTTGTAGTCACCGAACTCTGTCATAAGCAGTTTATTCTGTGTGTGTGTGTGTGTGCCGTGGACGTAGGATACACTATTGTGTACTCCGAACCACGTAAATATGCGTGTCTCGTGGTTTGATCATTTCTACGATAGATGTTTGATAGACACGTTGCATATTCACACGCTAGATAGGTTTCTACATTGTCTACACATAGTTTAGATCTTGATACTGTCTTGTTAATCTGTGCTTTAAGAAAAAGAACGTGATAATAGTTTTTAAAAGACAGTAATCTATTCAACCCCCCTTCTAGATTACCATATTGGGAATTCCGCAACCCTTCAATTGGTATCAGAGCCGAGTTTCTCCGATTTATTGCTTTATCTATCTGATCTTACGATCAGGAGATTCACGGTCAAATGGAATCTACCAAGGGGTATATGGCCGAGGGACACTCAGTGACCAGGCCACCCTTCTTTGATGGCACTGACTATCCCTATTGGAAAAACCGTATGCAGGTGTTTCTACGTGCACAAAACTTTGAACTATGGAAGATAGTCAGCAAAGGAGCGTACATACTACCTCAGGATGAAGATACATGGACCAAGGACTAGATTGCCAAAGGGACACTCAACTGGAGCGTCCTCAACATGATGCAGTGCGCAGTCCACCCAAAGGAGTACTCGAGAGTCTCCACATGCACCTCAGCAAAGGAGATGTGGGGCAAGCTCGAGTTGATATATGAAGGTACGTCTGAGGTGAGAGAATCCAAGGTAAGCATGCTAGTCTCAGAATATGAAATGTTTAAGATGAACCATGATGAGACAATTTTTGACATGTTTGCTAGATTCATGGTACTTATAAATGGATTGAAAGGTCTTAAGAAGGAATACTCAGAGAGCGATTTGGTGAGGAAGATACTTCGGTCTCTTCCATCCTCTTGGAACACCAAAGTCACTGTCATCGAGGATTCCAAGAATCTTTCAACAATGAAAGTGGATGAATTGATTGGATCTCTCATGACTTATGAACTAAATGTAAAAAGAAAAGAAACTGAAGAGAATTCAAGGAAGTCAATTGCCTTGAAGGCTTCCAACAAAGTATCTTCAGATTCCAAAAAGAGTGCCTAATAGGAAGGTTCTGAGTCTGAAACCTCTACTGATAGTGAGAATGACGAGATGGCCATGCTCACTAGACAGTTTAAGAAGTTCCTTAAATTCAAGAGAAGAGGTTCAGGAAACTCCAAACCTTTCCAAAAAGGCACTAACAAGTTTGACACGACCAATAAAAAATCTGATGTTGTGTGCTATGAGTGCAAGAAGCAGGGACACATGAGAGGAGAGTGCCCCGAGCTCAAGAAGAAACTGAAAAGGGACAAGTTCGTCTTCAAGAAAGCCAAAGCAATGCTGGCTACATGGAGTGATGAAGACGATGACGAAAAAAGTCAAGCTACCTCAGGAGACTCCTCTGAGGTAAATTCTTCCTTTGAATCATTTTCTACTACTGAATGGGAAGAAGCTTACACTGTCCTTTTTGAAAAATTCTGTCAATTCAAATCAAAAAATAAAGCACTCAAGAAGAGAGTTAATTCCTTGTTCATGAAACTGATAAAAATGATGAAATTGAATCTCTGAATAAGGTAATTGACATGATGAAAATAATGAACAAACACACAGTGAAGAGATGGATAGCATGAAATTTAAGCTTCAAGAAGTTCAAAAAGAGAAAGATGATCTAATGAACTCTCTTGAAACTCTAAACAGTGAGCATGCTGATCTAAAAGAGAAATTGGAAAAAGCTGAAAAGGAATTAAAAGGCAAATCAAAGGATCTATCTAGTTTTGTCAAGAGAAACAGAATCTAGATGCAATCTTAGGATCCAATGTGTTTGTTGCTAGACATGGGATTGGGTTTCAAAATCATAAGCCAAAGGAAATTGGCAAAAATCTGTTGACTGATTTCATTGATCCTACCTCAAGTTCTAGCAATCTAAATCCCTCAAAGAAAAGGAAAAATCAATCCAAGGGTAAAAACCAGGAACCTAAGGCTACCACATTTGTTCCAACTAAGCTTAAGGAGTTCACTTCTAACTCCAAACAGGGATGTCCCAAGGAAAAACAGCAAGTCCCTAAAGCTAAGTTCACTAGGCAACAAAAGGGTAAGATGCCTATGCATGCTCCTAAGAATCCAAAGCCCACTGTCATTCATAAGCCATCATCATGTAAACTCTGTAAAAAGAATGGGCACAATGAAATTCAATGCTGGAACAATCCAATAAAATAGAAATTCAAACAAATTTGGATTCCAAAGCATTTACTGTTTGGCATGAATGATAAAATGACACCCAAAGTAATTTGGGTACCAAAACCTCTTGTCTAATCCACATGTGCAGGAATGCCTAGCAGCTCACAATCAAAACAAATGGTACCTGGATAGTGGCTGCTCGAGGCATATGATGGGCGATAAAGAAAAATTCAGTTTGCTCGTGGAAAAGACGGAGGTCACGTTGTCTTTGGAGGTAACAACAAAGGCCAGATCATCGGCTCAGGTAAGGTTGGTAAGTTTGCCTCCAACTCAATAGATAATGTACTATTAGTTGATGGTCTTCATCACAATTGCTTAGCATAAGTCAATTGTGTGATAAGGGCCATAAAATTGTTTTTGAATCAGATTCATGTCAAATCCTTGATAAGGAAAGGAAGTCTCAAATTTTCTGGAAAAAGAATGAATAACATCTACATGGTTGATTTAGATGATCCGAAAATAATGATTTATGTCTTGTAGCAAATAAACAGGATGAGCTTACATTGTGGCATCGTAGGCTTGGTCATGCGAGTTACAATGTTTTGCACAAGATTATGAGGCTCAAACTTGTAAGTGGACTTCCTGAAATCCCATTCAATAAAAATGAAAATTTCTGTGATGCATGTGCACAGGGAAAATAGACCCGAAAATCCTTCAAATCGAAAGCACCGGTAAGTACTTCCAAAGCTTATGAACTGTTGCACATGGACCTATTTGGACCTACTAGAACACTGAGTCTCAATGGAAAAAGGTATGGCTTTGTCATTGTAGATGACTTTTCTGGTTCACTTGGGTGAAATTTCTGGCTCATAAGAATGATGCACTTAATGTTTTTGAAGAATTCTTCAATAAAATTGAGCATGGAAATGTCCACAAGATATGCTCCATCCGCACTGATCACGGGGAGAATTTGACAACAACTCTTCACTGATTTCTGCAGGAACCAAGGAATAGAACACTTGTTCTCCTCCCCAAGAACTCCAGAACAAAATAGGGTTGTGGAGAGGAAAAATAGAACCTTGGTGGAGATGGCTCGTACGTTTCTGGTCGAAAATCAACTTGCCAGAACCTTTTGGCAGAAGCGGTAAACACGTCATGCTACATTCTAATCGAGCCATGGTAAGACCGGTATTCAAGAAAACTCCCTATGAGCTTCTGAAAGGTAAAAAACCATCCCTTGGATACTTCAGAGTTTTTGGTTCAAAGGTGTTCATACATAACAATGATAAAACTGATTTGGACAAATTTGAAGCCAAAAGCGACAAAGATATTTTTCTTGGATACTCAGAACACTCTAGAGCTTATAGAGTGTTTAATCTTAAAACCAGAAAAGTGGAAGAAAATCCACATGTTGTATTTGATGAATCTCAAACCAAATCTAACAGTCTAATCCTTACAGGTTTCAAGATGACACTGAAGATACAACACATGAAGAACTGCAAAGCAAACCAAATACAATCTCTAAGTCAGTTCCAAAATAAACAGTGGCTATCTACGCAGGTACAATGATGAAGATGATGGACTTCTGTTCAGAACTGAAGATGAAGTACCTGCACAAGATCCACAACACGAGGATGAACTACAACATGAAAGTCCTCCAGCCACCCCTCCTCCAGAACAGTTTCTGAAGTGCAAGATCAACCCGGTCCTTCAACAATCACAATGTAAGGTACTCTAAAGCACATCCACTTGAGAATGTCATAGGTAACATAAATGATTCAGTTCAAACTAGGTCTCAAGTTAATCAAATAGTTGAACAGGATCATTTAGCCTTTGTCTCTCAAGTGGAGCCTAAAAATGTTGAAGAAGCCTTGAAAGAAAACTCATGGATTGATGCTATGCATGAGGAGCTAGGCCAATTTCAAAGAAATAATGTCTGGAGTTTAGTTCCTAGAACCCACGAAATTTCTGTAATTGGGACAAGATGGGTCTTTAGGAATAAACTAAATGAAGAGGGAAAGGTGGTGAGAAACAAGGCTAGACTGGTTGCAAAGGGTATAATCAGGAATTTGTGTGGATTTTGAAGAATCTTTTGCACCTGTAGCTAGGCTAGAAGCAGTCAGAATCTTGTTAGTCCAATAAGTTCAAACTATATCAAATGGATGTTAAAACTGCTTTCTTAAATGGCTTCATTAAAGAGGAAGTTTATGTCTCTCAACCACCTGGCTTTGAACTTCATGACAAACCAAACCATGTATACAAATTGCACAAGGCTCTCTATGGTTTGAAACAGGCACCCCGAGCTTGGTACGACAGGCTAAGCCAATTTCTGGTAAGCAAGAACTACTCTCGAGGTAAAGTAGACCAAACTCTCTTTACAAAGAAAGTTCGCACACACATCATTGTTGTTCAAGTCTATGTGGACGATATAATCTTTGGTTCTACCAACCCTTCACTGTGTGAAGAATTCTCTCATCACATGCACAGTGAATTTGAGATGAGTTTAATGGGGGAGCTTCAATTCTTTCTTGGTCTGCAGGTCAAGCAAATGGAAGATGGCTTCTTCATAAACCAAGAAAAATATGTCAAAGAGCTTCTCAAGAGATTTCAGTTTGAAACTGCAAAACCTGCCTCAACGCCGATGAGCACAAGCATTAAGCTAGAAAGTGATGCGAAAGGTAAACCGGTAGATGATAAATACTTCCGAGGTATGATCGGCTCACTCCTCTATCTTACTGCAAGTAGACCTGACATACAATTCAGTGTTTGCCTCTGTGCTAGATATCAATATAGTCCAAAGGAAAGCCATCTAATTGCAGTTAAGAGAATATTCAGGTATCTCTCAGGTACACATGATATGGGTCTTTGGTATCCAGCAGGTAGTAGCTTTAACTTAATCTCATATTCTGATGCTGACTATGCTGGATGTAAAATTGACAGGAAGAGCACTAGTGGCTATTGCCAGATGCTTGGTGGTTGCATGGTTTCGTGGGCATCCAAGAAGCAACATTCGGTTGCACTCTCCACTGCAGAGGCAGAATATGTTGCTGCAGGGAGTTGTGCAACACAAGTGTTGTGGATAAAAAGTCAGTTGTGTGACTACGACATTGACCTTGGATGCACACCAATCCTATGTGACAACACTAGTGCAATCAATCTATCAAAAAATCCCATTCAACACTCTAGGACAAAACACATAGAAATCCGTCATCACTTCTTGAGAGATGAGGTAGCCAATAGAAATTTGGAAATTAGCTTCATACCAACAGAACAACAACTAGCTGATATCTTTACAAAACCATTGGCTGAGGATAGGTTCACATCCCTTAGAAGAGAATTAGGCTTATGTAAAATTCAGTAACACAAATCCCAAGTCCTTGATGAATGTTCCTTGTAAGCAACAACTATGGGGTATATCAAATGGTGATTTGTGGAAAAACAAGTTCGGCTTGTTTGGAAACTTTCATTATGCGTGAGAAAATATTCTCCGCCAAGTACCCGTAGTTGGAGCCCATGAAGGGACATCCATGTTGGATAAAGGGGTAAGTTTCTTTTCATTAGCCAAATTACTCTGAAAAACAAACAAAAAAATCATAAATTGAAAAACACCAAAAACAGTCTCAATTCCATGAATGGTCTGCTGAATACATGTGTGCATATCTTGCTTGAATTGAATTGCATTGCTTAAACTTTGTGTCTTTTCATGAGCACACATCATGGGGGAGCTAGTTTAGATTAGATGGGTGTTGTTGTGAAGGACATTCCTTACGATTGATGTTCATATTCTCCTTCACCAATAATTATCATTTCACATTCCAATCTTCCTCTAAACTGGCCTTCAACAAGGATCTGTCGACAACCCTTTCTTCCCTTGTCGACAGATAGGCTTCCACAGAACAAAGGTTCTGAACTCTGTGTGCATCTGTCGACAGTCGACCATTCATCTGTCGACAGATTGCACAGGTTTTGTCCTCCCCGCACAGCCAACCATCTGTCTGTGTATACCTGTCGACAGACACAAATTTGCCTGTCGACAGATAACACAGTAATCACTACAAGCAGAACATTCATTCATCTATCTGTGTGTGACTGTCGACAAGCTCTTCTTAGATGTCGACAGACACACTTCTACTTTGAATTTCAAGCCTATTCAATCAAAAACTCCTTGAGCTGGTTTCTCTAATAATGTCTAAGGTGTCTATATGGTGTTAATTCATATATGACCACATCATGTGCATAAGATATTAAAGCTATTTTCAACAATCTTGTGATTTTACATACTACTCATGTTGAGTCTAGGTTCTATCATTCTGGAAACATTTCACTATTTTGAAAACTTAACACCTAACTCTTCTACATAATTTACAAGTAGGCAAACATGGTTCCCTTTTCTTTAAAGAAATTATGATCACTGAGTTTAATGTCTACAATTGATAGATAATCAATCACTACATTGATCTACGGTTATTAAAACAATACTTGGAGAAAAGCTACCTATTTCTAAACAATTTCATTCCATTAGCTTAAATGAATTAAATTTGGAAAATGCAGAGCAATGATGAGTTTTTGCTAAGTAACCGGGGAGTGAGCATCACAAATGTTTGCCCTCGCGTCAAAAGGCTCATTCATCAACTCTGTACAACGGTATGATGGACACTTTCACTGAGTAACTGGGGGTACGGGCACGTATAATGTCTACCCTCATGTTCACAGGGAGAAGTCTTCTTAACTACCACCTTTTCCCATTGCATAAAAGAATGGCAAATATAGAAAAATAATGGAATAGTGTGAAGCCTCCACTGAGTGATAATTCCCATGGGTCATTGATGTTTTTGAATGTCTTGGCATTTAGATATTTTTCTCCTTGATCATTTGAACCTCAACTACGAGGAATTTGTTGTCCTACACTCTAATTAATAAAGAGAAGAGTAAAAGTGTTTCTTTTTGATATCAGTAAGTGTTTTCTTCATGCTTCAACTTCAGACTAATTAAGTATTATGTTTGAACCATAAAGGATATTGAAGTGGCCTTCTTATCTCCATGTAAATGATTGGTTATTATTATGTCTTCACCTTCTATACACCTTAAGTCATCAGTCAAAAATCATTGCTCAAGAGTTTTCCTTTAAATTCCACATCAAACATCAACAAGCATACATTCTGCAGGGATCTGTCGACAGATCCAAGTTCATCTGTCGACAGACGCCGGCTGTTCTGTTTGGAAGTCCAACGGACACGCCGTTTGGGGCTGATTTGGTGGGCCATTGCCTTTTAAACTTCCCCCCATATCTTTAAATAGGCATCTCCGGCCCTTCCACCTCCAACACCACCCCAATCATCCCTCCTTCTCCCACATACATCCCTTTCCCTTTCTGGACGGGAAACCCTACCTCCATCTCCCTTCCTTTTCCTCTATCTCCTGCCCTTCTTCCCTTTCCTACGTCCTTGCCTCATCTTTTCCATGGCCCCAAGGCGAAGAAGTTGGTCTCACGTCGTCGTCCCGCCTCCTCCTCGCCCGGCGAAGGATCCAGGGCTCACGATGAACGTCGGACCAAACACCGGGATGATCGCCTTCCAGAGTTGGTCGTACCTCCCGTCTCCACCTCAAACGGGTTCACGGTACATTCACAAAGTTTGTTCCTCCACGTTATGTGGATTTCCACTCATTGGCCGATCTCTTCCCCAACCTCCAACCCCTGTTCGATATCAGGGTTGGACAGTCTTCCTCTATGCTCATACGGCATACTCTCCCACTGCCGTAACTGAGTTCTTCAACAACCTAGCTTCCTCCGATCAAGGGTTCTACACCTCTGTGAAGGGCACTCCCTTTAAACTCACTGCTAACCTTTTTAGCACTGCCCTCCAGATTCCTATTCTTGATCATCACCCAGACGCCTCTGTGTACTATCCCCTTCTTACTCTTCAACCCTATGATCCCACCAAGGAGATTGCTAAGCTCAATGCCAACACTTTCCCTCCCCTCAACCGCATGATCCACCAAATCTTCACCACTTGCATTGCGCCGAAGCATGGCAGTCGTGAACTCGTCACCAATGTTCACAAATCATTGTTCACTTTTTTCCTTGAGTGTGAACCCATCAATCTTCCTCTCCTGATGCTTCGCTTGATCACACAGTGCTTCTACCAACCCAGGAGATCTATGCCCTTCGCTTGCCCAATTACTTCTCTTTTGAAGTTTATTGGCATTCCTATTCCAGACAGTGAGTGTGTCTCACTCAACTCCCGCAACAGCTTTGATATCACTGCCGCAACACGCATGGGATACAAGCTAGTGGATGGGGTCGTGACCCGGGAACTTAAGGGCAAGGCACCTGCTGCTGCCGAGGATGAAGCCTACATCGGGGATGACGATCAAGCTGCTGATAATGAAGATGATGAAGAAGATGATGAAGAGAATGATGAAGACTCCCAGTCAGAGCCACTAGATGCTCCGGGAGATGCTGGTGTTGATGTACCTGCTCAGCCCTCCATTCGGGACTTGATAGCGCAGCTACAAGTGCAGATGACACATGGCTTTGAGAGGCTGAATGCAAGAATGGATACCTTGGACACACGACTTGACAGACTTGCCACTGAGCGTCATGACACCCATCAAGCTCCTGAAGATGATGCTGCATAGATAGATTTGATGTTTAGGAGTGGGTCATGTCATGTATTTTCATTTCAGTCTGAGTCATGTTGTTCCTTTCTGATGGTATTTCATGTATTTTATCCTTCCCTTCATGTTATTTCAGTCACACTTTTGTCATGTGAATGCTTCACTTTCCTATGAATGAAATCACATGTTTTGTCCAAATCTCAATGTGTGATTGTTGTCTTTACTTTTGATGTTGTCAAAAGGGGGAGAAGAAACCTCAATTGAATGAGCATTAATTGAATAATTTTGTCATCATCAAAAAGGGGGAGAATGTTGGGTTCATATTCTGGAAACTAAGTGAATTCACATTCTAAATGATAAATGATAATCAAACAATGTTTTTAATGATGAATGAGTTGAATTGAGGTTTCATACATGTCATTAACATGATACAATATTTGGTTATCTATGTCTTCATTATACCTAACTATACATGTTTTATCATGTAGGTACAAGTGCATATAACCAAGCCTTCACAAATCATGAGAAAATGATCACATGACACATTATATACATGTACCTGTCGACAGACCCAAAGGCATATGTCGACAGATGCCACAGTTGTGATCAGACAGAAAAGTGCTATGTTCAGAAAAAGAGCACCTGTCGACAGATGCTCAGAAACCTGTCGACAGATGTCACAGACAGAAATGCCAGAGTTCTGTGTTTTGGCAAAACTGACCTTGTCTGTCGACAGATGGATGTCGCCTGTCGACAGATGCCACAGGCCAGAGCAACCTGAAGTCTGTCTATTGCAAATCTGTTGCAATCTGTCGACAGACACTCAGCACCTGTCGACAGACGCAGAGGATCTTCAAATACGGAAACCTTCCTTCATATCCGAGATTGTGTTTTCAAGTCCCACGACTCTCCATATGAAAACACAACTATATAAGCATCCTTTTGAAGAGAATCTCGTACAGAAGCAGCCACAACCAAAAACCCTAAAGCCAAGTCCAAGAGAAAAGAGTTGCTGCTGCTCTGCTTCAAGTCTGCAGTGCAGAGACCGAAAGATCTGTTGATCCTGCAGTACTGAAGATAGATCGTCGTGGATTCAACCTTCTCTATCAATCCAAAGCAGTCAAGTCGAAGTTTGAACTCCATCCAGACGTTCTCAGAAGAGTTCCACATCAGGATTTACTCCTATACTCTGAACTCTTCCTGTTTCACAATTCTCATCAATCGTGTGTGTGTTTGTGTGATTCAAGCGTCTCTTGTGCTTGAGATCACGTGTGTGTGTTGTTCTGATCGTGGGTGCACATCAGAAAACATGTGTGTGTGTGAGTTGTAGTCACCGAACTCGCTCATAAGCAGTTTATTCTGTGTGTGTGTGTGTGTCGTGGACGTAGGATACACTATTGTGTACTCCGAACCACGTAAATCTGCGTGTCTCGTGGTTTGATCGTTTCTACGATAGATGTTTGATAGACACGTTGCATATTCACACGCTAGATAGGTTTCTACATTGTCTACACATAGTTTAGTCTTGATACTATCTTGTTAATCTGTGCTTTAAGAAAAAGAACGTGATAATAGTTTTTAAAAGACAGTAATCTATTCAACCCCCTTCTAGATTACCATATTGGGAATTCCGCAACCCTTCACTCTTGGCGTTACTGACCATCGAGGTCACCTTACATAGCCGGGCTCGCTGGGGTCGCAAGAGGCCAGTGCTTCATCTTTTGCATGCTCTCCATCGTGCGACCTCCTCACTGTAGCACGCCCGAACTCTTCCCGCTGTGGCGGCAACAACTCCTGCACATCACCCCGACGTCCATTAGCACACCCCCGCTCCAGCTCTGCCGTCGTCAATGCACTTCACAGAACACCATTCAGTGGGTACCTCGACGACGATCCATCCTCGCTCACGGCACATTGACGGCGGACTCTTAAAGGAGCTCATCGCCCTGAAGAACACCCACAGCATTGCGCCTATTGGATAGGGATTCCCATTTTTCGCCTCTCCATTAATTTAATTTTTTGTGGTACACACTGCATTCTCCATACACTTGTGCACACACTCACGTACAAGCATTCCTTCCCATACCCATTCTAAAGAGGTTTTCCATAAACAAAGGAGGGAGGGAAGGCGGTCATACTTTGGCCATCTTCTTTCTCAAGCCTCCAACTGGTAAGACGCCCCCGATTGTGTGTGCTTTTCATATATATGTGAGCATATGCTACCATAATTTCAGTCTAATGGGTCTTTTGGGCTTGTTTCTTTTGTAGGAAAACTGAAGTTACATCGTGGAGCCCTCACCCTTTGGCCAGCCGAAGGAGGAGGAGTGAAGAACCCATCATCTCCACATCGAGGCATTGCACGATCACATTTCCTCTGGGCAGAGGTAAAATGTCCCTAGTGATCACTCATAATTTCCCAGTTCACATCTTTTCGCCAACGTGACAGTGAAGTTTGTCATCGAAAAAGACCACTTCTGCTACTGTAGTTCTCAGCCTGTGCACAGGTAGACGTCAATCAATATTGATATCTACCCAGGTAAATGTCAACCTTCTTTGTCATTTATTTCTTCTTAACGTCAACTTCCCGTGCCTTCAACTTCTACTTAGCGTCCATCGATCTTGCCGTCTACTTGTTTCTGAGGAACTTAACATCGCAGTTGTTGCTGTTTACTTTCACAGAAGTTGTTTTTGCTTGTTTTTCTTTTTGTTTTCTTTTGTTTGCCATTTATTTGATCACTGATAGTCTTGAGTCACATGGTGGGTCTCTTTTTTCATTTGTTCTAGCCTCCCCACACATTTTAGGATAACCCCTTCTTGATTCACAATCTTTTACTTGGGGATTCTCTCTAAGGTAAATCGGATTGGCTTCAAGAAGAACTCCATAAGTCCCTAAATTCCATGGATTCCCTCATGGTACGGGGTAGGAAGACCATTACCCTCCCAGCTTGCTAGCCCATTCACCCGGTCTTGAGTGAGAGGTGAGGGAATCGGCCTTCACAAGTCAAGTTAACACACAACTTTAACATTTAAAAGATTTTTGGGACGTTGTTTGACAACATTATTTGTGTAGAAATGTGACGACTCAACTAGCAAACTAGCCCAACCATACTAGTTGGTAGACTTCCGAGGAAGGTCACCCATCCTGGGACTACTCCCAACTAAGCAAGCTAAACTTCAGAGTTCCTTTCCTGCTCGAGCTCTGAAAATGACTAGTCGAGTTGTTGGTAGTTTGCTGATTTAGTCCATTTAACATATTCTTATATGGGGTGTTACAATCTACCCCTTGTAGATGTGTTTTCCATTCCCTTTTTAGGGGGGACGAAGAATAGTCAACAAAGCGGGTGGTGATAAAAATAAAAATATGGTTTGTGAAATGTATGTGTAATGTGTGGTGTGTGGATATGGAGTGTGAAAAACGTAAAATAAAGAAAAATAAATGTGATCGCCAGGCACGCGAGGGTGCCAAATGGAGACGCACGGCGAGGGTGCGGGATGGAAGGAGTGATCGCGAGCGTACCTTATTAGTGGGGAGATTGCGCGAGGGATGATGTGGGTTCTATCTTCCTCTACGAACATGGCCGGCCGTGGTAGAGGGCATTTCCTCGTTCGATTACCCTGACAAAATACAAAGAATATGAAAAGGGATTAGTCACATAAGGCGTGCAGTATACAAATCCTAAGATAAAGAATGGAAAGAATAACATGGGGGAGGACTCACCGTGTGGTGGTTTTAAACCCCTAAAATGTAGGTGTGTGTGTATGCATGCATGTGTGTGTAAAAGAAGTAAAATGGGCCACGTGGGGCCCGGAGGAGATAAATGCAAAGACAGGAAAATGGAAGGGGGTTCTTCCCCAAACGTTGGTGTGGCATGACGGGCCGTTGCCGGTTGGACGGAGAGGAGGAAGACGTCGTCCGCCTTGCTCCGGTACGCGTGGACCGTAGGGACGCCGCTCCGAGGGTGGAATGGATTGTGCGACGTGGAATGTAGCTCAGAGTCGAGGCAGGAATTCGGCAAAGCTTCGCCGCTTCATGGAAACCCCCCTGAACAAATGACCCTCGGGTCCAATTTATAGGCAACAGATTCTTGAATCGCGTCTAAACAGGAAGCCGCGATTATGAATTGAATCGCGTCCGGGCGGCAGGCCACTATTAAGAAAGTCAAACCGATGTGACGGGCGCATGATGGCGTAGCCTCAGCTATGCTTTAGAATGGCGTCGGGCCAGGCCGCCGCGACTTGAATCACGACCGGTCGCCCGAACGCGATTACAATATGAGTGGTTCTGAGGCAACTGACTCATACACGCGCTGTCTGTTGACGTGATATTTGGATTTGACCTTCTGAATTGTATCTACTGACAAGGACGTGATTCAGGGATTTGTCATGATTGCTCAACGGTTCGACGACTTTGGGGGGCGTAACCTTTCTTATTTTGAACCGCATCTAACCAATTGGACGCAATTTCAATTAAACATAAACGCATCTTCCATGCACGACGCCTTTATGGTCGCGTCTTGCATGGCCGACGCGACAAGGTCCCACCCCTTGGAGTTGTCGCAACAAGGTTCCTGAATCGCGTCTGCCAGTCCGGACGCCTTTTAATGAAGTTGTTCATGGGCCTCTGTGAACCAAATTTAGCACCCGAAAAGAAGAATGGGTGAGATCCAGAAATATTGGAAAAACACTCTTGCGAGGCAAAAAAGAGGGCCATTGTGGCATTATGGCGCAATGTGAAATTTACCCGCGGTGGAGTTGAATTCGCATGTCAATACCCCTCTTATATAAGCGACGTCCTCGTCGCTGCTCACATATAGCACACAATCAAACCCCAGACAAGCAAGATTCTAGAGCTGGCCCCCATAGGCTCCCACTATGTAGCACTTTGCGCCATTATGGCCTCAAGAGGTGGCTCCCATAGTGTAACACTTTGCCCTGTGTGGCACTTAGTTCCTGCATTTCCGACTGGGCAAGGCTCTGATACCATTTGTGGTGACTCAACTAGCAAACTGGCCCAACAACCATACTAGTTGGTACACTTCCCAGGAAGGTCACCCATCCTGGGACTACTCCCAACTAAGCATGCTAAACTTTAGAGTTCTTTTCCTGCTCGAGCTCTGAAAATGACTAGTTCGAGTTGTTGGTAGTTTGCTGATTTAGTCAATTTAACATATTCTTATATGGGGTGTTACAAGAAATCTATATTTCTCCTAATAATAGTGTAGTTAATTGGCCTAATCATCTTAAAATCAGTGGATTGTGTGCTAATGGACTCTTGGTTGAATTTTGTTAGCATGTCTGACAATCCGGCTTTTGAATATGATGATAATGTCAATGATGAATTTGTCGGAATGGTTAACTCTAACATTCAGCCTGAAAAATCAGTCCAGTCCTTCTCTCAAGATGATAATGAAGAGGTGAGTTTGAGGGTCAATCCCACCTATGCCTAAGAAACCCAAGATGACCCTGAACTCTCCCAACTCTTGTCCTGCTATTCACCTGAGGACATCATTTCCATGCTCTCCAAGCATATGGTTCGGGCAATGGCTTCCCCCTCTTCACCTTCTCCTTTCAAGGCCTCTTCATCCAGGCCCACTCCAAGGCCTATCACCCCATCTCCACTCTTTCTCCCACACCTCCTGCACCAACTCCCATTCTAACTCCTCCCTCTACCTATCCACCCTATGTCCAAACCACACCCCTCACTCAATCTGAGTCCATCTCCAAGTCTGAGATGAAAGGTTTTGTTAGGAAACTCTTGGCTAAATCATTGTCCCTATCTAAGCCTCATTCCCTCCAAAACTACTGCAAGCTCCTGAATGCCTACTTTCCCCCGGGTCTCAAGGCCCCAAAATACTACAAGTATGACGGGACCTCCGACCTCCAATTCCATCTCGCCGGCTTTCTCATAGATTCCCACCGGTGGCTATATGATCGGGTCCTCATAGTTCACCTCTTCCAACAATCATTAGAAGGGGAGGCTTTGAGATGGTTCACCTCCTTACCTGCATCCGATTTTCTTAACTTTAATATTGTCTCCGAACACTTCATTTCCCACTTCTCTTACATGGCCACCCAAGTTCCCACACTACTGACTTGGTGGCAAAAAAGATGAGGCCAGATGAAGACTTTGTCACTTTTGCCAACCGCTGGAGATCCATGGGTTCGAGGGCCGATCTCCCCATCCTGGAGTCCCAAGCCATCACCATGATAGTGACCAACACCACCCCCTTGCTCAAATTCATATTGATGCTTAGTGAGTTTCCCTCCTTTGCACATCTTTACAAGCTAGGGTGGTTCAAAACCAAATCAAGGACTCCTCTCTCCCGCCACTCTTTGAAGGGAAGCCTAAGGGACGTAATGTAACGACCTTGGTGCCCGGATCCCCAGCTCCCACCAAGAATCCGAACATCGGGACCACCGCCCACGGGTCCGGAGACCCGGAAGGGCTAATGGAAGGGTCTAACCAGATATTTAACAGAAATAAATAACAACAAACGTACTAAAGTGCACCAAAAGTGAACGAAAAGTGTCCAACACTAAGTAACAGTCTAGTATAGTCCCAAAGTAAATAAAGTACAAGTGCTGAAATAAACGGGATGGAACACGTCCCTTACGGGCATACCTCGAGGGTGAAGTACAAGAGCTGGGGAAACACTGCCACTAGAGACGCCGACTACTGTGGGCCCATCTCCTCAGTCCGCCGTGGAGGGAGCTGCTGTGAAGCCTCACCTGAAAGGAAGGGCATGAGCTTCACAAAGAAGCTCAGTAGGGACTACCAACCTCCCACTGGTTCTAACAGCAGAATAGAACTAAGTGCAGTATTTAAATAAAGCAGTAAATTCTATTCTACTAAATAGAGTAAAGTGCGGAAGCGTGAAAGAAACTACACGGTCGTAGTCTAAGTTACACGGAGGGACCGGAAAACCCGTGTTAACCGAGGCACCACAAAAAAACCTAGCTGTAAACGTAGACAGTAGGCGCTGCCTGGGTAAACACACTACCTACAGTACGCTACACTAGTCAGCCAGTCAGGTGCGCCACGCACCTTGCCCTCAACCAATAGTCCATGTCTAGTACCTCCCATCGGAGTGAGACACGGAACTAAAAGTAACCACAACCGCTATAGTCTGGCGGTACTACGGTCTCACGCCTGGCCCCTCCAAATGGTTCCAGAACCATGTAGAGTAAGACAGTGAGAAATGGACTAGCTGATCTGTGTCGTACGAGAAACCAACTACCGGCATCCAAGACTCATCTAAGAGAGCTCTACAAACGACTCACGTCACTGTCCCCATCGTTTTCCCCTCCGCTCCAAGTCTGTGACTCGAGCACGCCCGCCGTCCGGAGAACTCCCCTCTAACGGATGCCCGAGGATGGGGGTCCCAGGTAACGGTAACAACCTGTCTCGTGGACAAGCCCACAAGTGCCTAGCACCAGGCGAAGAGAGACTTGTAGCAGCACTGTTCTAGGAACAACACAGGTGCCAGGAAACTAGAGTCACAGCGGGAACAGAAACACAAATAGGCTGACAGACATCTCTCGGTTCGAGAGGCAACCTATCGGCCTGTCGCGACCAGAATGCGATGGTTCTACGGGTCGCGACAAGGAAAAGAAAAGGCAGCTCTTGCACACGTCGCGATTGGATTACAGCCGCCAAAGGTACTGCAATAAACCTAGGTCGGCTGAACCCCGATCGCGACGGGGACGGAGGTCGCGATCCAATGAGACCCCTATCTCCTGAACGCTGGCCACGTACCCCGTCGCATTTTCTTGACGTGATGGGTTCCGAGGCACATTCGCAGAGATCACGACACCCCAATGCGTCGCGACCAGGTCGCGACTGGAAGACCCATCGTGACCTGAACCGAGCACCTTGCGAGATAACCCCAAGTACTCCAAAAACCTCCAAAATGAACAAGACAGGAAGGGAAGTAGGAAGACGAGGGAAACACTTCAAAAGACATCAAACCACCCTCATGGAAACCCTATTCATGCATAGAAAGCAAGGCTACACTCACATGAACCTCACACAACCACATGCAACCTTCACACCCCATCATCAAACCAAACATGCATCCATCCAAACACATCATGTAATCAACCACATGAACGTGGATATACGTTTGTCACATAACTCATCATCTTAAGATCATGAAGGCTAAGAAGTTTGGATTGGCTCTCTTTGACCTTTCTAGGACTCGGGGCAACGGGGTTATCAATGCTTGCAAGTTTGCACTTTGCTATAAAGTATAGATAGTCATGTCAAGATAGGCCACTATACCTCTTGGTGTTCAAGAGTGTGGGCGGCCTGGCTTTTCATGTAACCATATTTGACAAAAGTGCATAAAACCCTCAATAATGATAATCGTGTCCTAGCTAGCCAAAGGGAAAGCCCAGAACAAAAATCTGAATGTCGATGAGGGCAAAACGTTAAAAATAAGGGGGGAAAATATAAAAGGAGATGCTCAAGTGTAGACAAACGTCACACTTGAGCAGCTAGCAGGCTCCAACAATAATAACGACCCAATTTGGAAGGAGTCAAAACTGTCGGATCTCCTGATTAATGCCTTCAAAAAGCGTCCACAAGTGTGGACGCGATTCAATTTGAAAGGCCTCCAGACACTTGGCCGCAATTCATAGGTAACATTATTTACAGCTCTTGCCATGTTACATGTTGCTTGTCAGTACTGATCTATCTTTGAGTGCAGGTTCCGGACACCGTTCTTGCCGTGCAACTCACGAATATCCTCGGCAGCCACCATCACCCGGTATTGTTTATATTGCATTTTACTATATGATATACTCTATATTAGAGCACATCAAGGACCTTGAGGCTCTGATGAAACTGGAATTTGAGTTCCCCTCCACTACCAAAAATAGTGATGATTCCAGAGGATTCCTATGCCTTAAGGATAGGCCGTTACGCTACAGAAGGACGACGGTTCCCTCCGGTATCCTGACTTCCATGGCGTAACAATATTGTCATTGATTATTTTATATTTTCTTTTGATTTATGTTCTTCTTTTAGCCCAGCATGCATCATATAGGACTTTGAGCATAACTCTGGATAATCACTCTTGTTTTTAACTGAAGAGAGTCGTTTGTTCCTCAATTCCGAGTAACATGAAATATTCCACTCCAAGTTAAGTACTTAGTCCATTATGTTGTTGTTTGAGGATCGTCGCCTAAAAAGCTCGCTGCTTTGGATTTCTTTCAATTTAATTATCCCCCCAAAAAGATCCACTTGCGACAGTGGCAGACGCCCCCAAAGGTGAAACCTAACGGATTGTGTCCTTAGGTACTTCCCTGACGTTGGAAGTTGATAATTCCCTTTTCCGTGCCCACGTGCACACTCTTTTCTCTAAAGCAACAAGTCTTTCTTGAGATTGTTAACGAACAACTCCACTATGAACTAACGAACAGCTCCTATTGTGTGTTGTTGAAGCGTGTCTCATCACACCTTGGCGTCTACTTTTCAGTCATTCCACTACATTCCACCTGATTCACGCCACTCCGTTTCTTTTATTTCGTATCATTTCATTTCACTTCCTTGCAAAGCAGACGCCAAGACAAGGCAGCTGTAGACACGCCAATTTGGCTTCACATTGAGCAAATTTCATGTTATGCTGCGATGCCTCAAAGTGGCTCTTTTCAGTTAACCTCTTGAGTGGTGTTCCTATTTTTCCAGATTATTTTAGGATATTTTTAGAAATTTCCCCAAAGGGTCTGATGAACTTCATTTAAACGCGTCCAAGGCAGCGGACGTCTTTTGTAGGATCGATGCGCGGCGGCGGTTACCGACGCGTATCGAACCTGCAATTAGGCACATGGTCTATTTATGAACCGTGTCCTGCCGGCTCGCCGCGATTTAAAAGTCAAGGATTCTGACCGTGCCCTGTCAGCTCCATTTAATGGATGTCATGTCAGCAATCATGATGTTCCTTGAAAATGCGTTCGGGCGACTCGCCTCATTTTATAAACATCAAATCAAGATTCGAATTTCGTCAAAGATTCAATTTGCCTAAAAAAACGCGGCCGGCCACCCAGATGCGATTTAGAACCTACCTTACAGCTACAAGCATGATGAAAATGTCAAATGCCCGCAAATCAAGTGGATCTTATAAAACGTGCCTTGTCAGGCGGATGCCTTTTAGTCCTAATAGACGTACGCAATATTGGATGTGATGTTGGCTATAAATACAAACCCGAGGGTCCCTCATTTGGCATCCATTCTCAACTACGGCGAAGCCTTTCCGAATTCTCCCCATGACCTTCGACCTCTCATTCTTCCGACTCTTTGAGGCGGGACTCCGACGGATCGGGAGTTCGTGTTCCGGAGCCAAGGTGAGCACGTGCATCACTTTGGTCTTCCTCCTCACGTGGCGGAGTTTCCGAGTGTGGGAGCACGGTGAGAGGATTCCCACCGGCGTGCCTCATGTTTTCTTCTTCCTCCGTCATCGCCGGGCTACGCCGCCATCTCTTCTCCCACCATCCTCCATCTTCACTTTCCATTAGAACATACATTCATCACACCCACCACACACACACACATCATTTTCTTATCCACCACTCCTTAGGGGTTTAACACTACCTCCACGAGGTGTGTTAGCATCCGTTTGTATGTTTTATACATTTCTCTCCCGTTTACATTTGCTACACAACACAGTCTAATCTCCTTACACCTTTTCCTTGTTGTCGTCATTTTGCAAGGTAACCGGCATCGAATCTTCTTCGTCGGCCGGCCGGCGTAAGAAGGAAGGAGGACCCACCACCAAAACTCCCATGTTTTCTACGGGTAAAGGTAAGTACACAATCTTTTCCTTTTCACCCGTTTCCTTTGGCGCCCACGTGCGCCTGGCGATCACACACATCCATCGTGCACACATATATGTATTCCCTTTTCTTCCAATCTCCCCATTTTCCCGCTTATCCATTCCCCCACCGCCATAATTCCATCCAGTAGTAAAAAGTGTTTTCCGAAGTAGTCGGGGAAAAAACGCCGTCTACATATATGAGAACTCCACCAAGGGAAGGTGCGACTCCCATGTGCCGCCCAAGTCTAGGTAACACGCTCTAAACAAGTCCTCGAGGGTCTGTATGGTCCTCTTCGACTGCCCGTTTGTCTGTGGGTGGTAAGCCGAACTCAGCCTCAGCTCTGAGCCAAGTGCCTGCTGAAAGCTGCGCCAGAAACGAGAAGTGAACCTCAGATCTCTATCTGAGGCAATAGAGACCGGGGTTCCGTGCAAGGGTACCACTCTGTCCACAAACAACCGAGCAAGTTTGTCTACTGACCACGCTGCTCTGATAGGAAGGAAACGAGCGGTCTTCGTCAGCCTGTCGACGATGACCCAAACACTGTCGTGCCCCTGTGAAGTGCGAGGTAATCCAGAAACAAAGTCTATGGTGATATGCTCCCACTTCCACACTGGAATGGCAAGTGACTGCAACTCACCACCAGGATGCTGGTGCTTTGCCTTCACCTGCTGACAGGTAAGGCAGCGCGAAACAAACTCAGCAATATCTCTCTTCATCTCTGGCCACCAAAAGAGTACCCTCAAGTCATGGTACATCTTGGTAGAGCCCGGATGAATAGAGTATCGCAATCGGTGCGCCTCAGCAAGTACCTCCTCCCTGACGTCCTCTGGAACGTAAAGTCTATCTCGGAACTGCACCTCGCTGTCCTCGTCTAGTGCTACCTCGGGCAACTGCAACATGTCTGCCAAGTCCTCATCTTCACTCTGCACCTCGAGCACTTGTTGATATATCAACGGGCAAACTGTGATGACGGCTGCCACTACTCTCTCCCGAAGGCTCGACGGTGTGAACACACTCTGAGTGGCATTAGGGCTGCCAATGGATATCCGTTTTCCGACTTTCCAACCCGTTTCCGACCTTTCCGTATCTGTTTTTCTGTTTTCGATTATTTTCCATTTTTCCGTTTCCGTTTTCGATAAGAGATAATTTTTATTTTATTTACAAAATATATGCTTTTAAAATCTTATTTCTTAATATTAAAAAGCTCTAGACTAAGTTTTTAGCTTCTACTTAATTTGTAAATAGAATCTAATTAACTTGTCTCTCTCGTAGCATTTATTATACCTATTCAAAGACATCTCTTTTACCATTACTCCTAATGCTACATACATCTACAATTTGATCATACCAAATGTTTCCGATTACTTTTGTTTCCGACCCATTTCTGATTTTCTTATAGGAAATGGATGCGAAAAGTGTCATTTCTGATTCCGACTCTGACCCGTTGGCAGCCCTAAGTGGCGTCCTCCAGGAGTCTCCACTGTCTAACCAACAAAGAACTCAAGTGGGCTCTCCTACTCAAAGCATCTGCTACGACATTAGCCTTTTCCGGGTGATAGGAAAGGGTAAAGTCGTAGCCCTTCAAGAACTCGAGCCACTTGCGCTGCCTGAGGTTGTGATCCCTCTGAGTGAAGACATACTGTAAGCTGTGGTGATATGTGAAAACCTTGAAGACCTCACCGTACAAGTAGTGCCTCCACAACCTCAAAGCAAACACGACTGCTGCAAGCTCCAGGTCATGCGTCGGGTAGTGCTACTCATGCTTCTTCAGCTGACGAGAAGCATAAGCAACTACTCGACACAACCACCACCCAAGCCAGTCCCTGATGCGTCTGTGAAGACAACAAAGCCACCAGTGTCTGAAGGAACAACAAGGATCGGAGCTGAAGTCAGCAGGCTCTTTAGCTCCTAAAAACTCTGCTCGCACTCTGCTGTCCACACAAACCGGGTCTCCCGCCTGGTCAATCGTGTTGGGTTGAGTGTGTTTTGGAATTTCCTAAAGTTATATTTTAATGATATCTAATGAACATCACTCATACTTTGATTTTGATGATGACATATTGTGAATTTAATGATGACATATTATGATTTTAATGATGACATGTTGTGATTTTAATGATGACATGTTGTGATTTTAATGATGACATGTTGTGATTTTAATGATGACATATTGTGATTTTAATGATGACATGTTGTGATTTTAATGATGACATATTGTGATTTTAATGATGACATATTGTGATTTTGATGATGACATGTTGAATATGTTATACATTTTATACATATCACAATAATGCTTAGACAACATGTTTTTGATGTTTAATATCTCAAATTTTAATGATAATATATTGTATTAATTATTTACACTTTATATTTTTAGGTTTACACAAATTTGTCTCAAGTGGTGTCGACACAGTCCACCTATGTGTTGACACGGTCTGCCTGTGTGTTGACATGGTCTGCCTGTGTGTTGACACAGTCTGCCAGTCGTGTCGACACACTCAATGGTCAGGTCGACACTAGTCCCAGATTCCAGAAGACCCAGTTGCGAGACTGGGACAGTGTGTCGACACAGTCCCAGGCAGTGTCGACACTAGACCCAGTTCCCAGAAGACCAGTTTTGTAGAATTGGGACAGTGTGTCGACACACTCCATGGTGGTGTCTACACGCTCCGGCTGAAACTCAAAAATGTGAATTTCTCTAGACACGTGGCTGCTTGGGAATTAGGGGATTTGACCTAGGTTTCCGTGCCCATGCACCCCAAGGCACTTTATGGACATATGGGGCTATAAATACCGATGTTCCTTGTACCCCAAAGGCAAGAGAGCCCACACACTTCCAGAAGAAGCTTTTTGGCTGCCAAAGGGGGCTTTCCAGATCTTGCTCTATCACCAAAAGTTGCAGGCCATCCTTTCAAGAGGAAGGATGTGGGAATCAAGGGGAATCTCTAGAGAGAAGCTTGCTGTGCTAGGCAAGGGAGCAGATCTAACTGAAGAGGCGCAGGAGAAGAAGGATTTCTGGCATTTCAGATGCCATCAAAGCAGAGCATCGCCAACTGAGGAGAATCTCCATCGATTTCCATCAAGGCTCCTCAATTGAAGCATCTGCAAGGCCTCTTCATCGAAGAACACTCATTCTACATCTATTTGTCTCATTTCTAAGTTTGTTCTTCCTTATTTCGTCAATGAGATTTGTGCACGAAGTTCTGCACAAATTTATGTGTACGAAACTGTCTTGATCAGATCATTGCTAGAGGATCTGATCTCTTTTGTGTTTGATCAAGCTTTTGTACAGTGAGCCGTCGAGCTCTGGTTTGTGAGTCGTCGCACTCACTGTGTGGTTTGAGCCGTCGTGCTCAATTTGGAGTCATCGTACTCCGGTTGTTGTTTGAGCCGTCGCGCTCAGTTTGTAAGTCATTGAACTCAAGGTTGTGTGTTGAGCTGTCGTGCTCAAGGTTGTTTGCAGTCGTCGTGTTTCAGTGTGTGTTGTACTCAAGGTTTTGAGTAGTGTGGCCTCACTGTGTGAGGGGTGGACGTAGGAGTCACTGGAGGTGATTTCTGAACCACCTAAAAATCTTCTGTGTAGTGGTTTGATTTTGTATTACGCTGGATGCATGCATAGGGATTTCGTTCACACTACTAATTGATTTGCTCACACACACTAATCACACTTCAGATCAATAAATTATTTAGGTGAATTGATCTCTGATTCTAAGTAATTTTGAATTGCTTAAGCTTCCGCATTAATTGGTGTTAGATCTATTCACCCCCCCCCCCTTCTAGATCTGATCCATCCTCCTATCCGATCCTAACAATTGGTATCAGAGCAGGTTAATGTCTATTACTGATCTGATTTGATTGCTTTTGTTTGATCTTTGGGTTAATTGCTTGAACTGTTTGCTTGATCTTTCACTGTCTCTGTAGGTTAACCACTCTAATTGTTAGATCTAATTCCTTGTCAAATTGATTCACTGTGATTTGATCTAATAATCTTTTGAGTTTTGGTATAATGGAAAATCTCTTTAATCTACATGAATTTCCTGTTATAATTTCAGAGAAATCCCTAGTCTCACTTTCATCAAGTTTTTCAAAGGAAGCACAAAGAAAAGGAGCAAAAGAAATTCACAAGTACTTTATGGCAAAGAAGAGCCTCAATGAATCCAGAAAATCAACAATTCATAAGGATGTTGCTCTCACCGCACATTCCAACAGCTCAGAGCATTCTGCATCCTCTCCAGAAAACAAGAGTTCAAATGGGTCTACAAGATCAGGTAAATCAATTCCAGATCCATTTATGAATTCTAATTCTGATTCTGATGCAGATGAAGGCATGTCTTATGCTGAATTGGTTGAGTTCTATGAGAAGATACAAAATCTTAATGCAAAGCTGAACACTAAGAATAAAGATTTGAAAAAGACTTTAAAACATTGCCATAAAGAAATTGAAAATTTGACAAATACACTTGAATTGCTCCAGAACAATGATAAAGATTTTTTAGAAGAAAATGAGAATTTGAAAATTGAAGCTCAGAAACTGAATTCTGAAAAAGAAAGTTTGAAAGATAAAATCAAGATTTGTGAAAACAAGTTGTCCAAGTTGAAAGAAAATCCTGATCAGTTGGAACATGAAAATCTTGATTTGAAATATGAAAATGAATAATTGATTGATCTCAATGAAAACTTCAAATTTGATAATGATCAATTAAACAAACAGATTTCTAACATGGCTCATGATCATCAAATAAATGAAAGATGCAAACAACTTGTTGAAGAAAATAGTCATTTAAAGAGGAAGATTGAATGCTTGTTCCATGACAAACCATTGGACAATGAATGTAGCAATTTGAGTAATAAAATTTCCGATTTGGAAAAACAAATTGCTCAATTTGAAAATGAAAAGAACAAGATGAAAAATGGTTTGGATGTCATGCTAAACAAGCTTCAAATTTCAGAAAAAGAAGTTGTTGCATTAAAAGCCGAAAAAACAGAAGCTTCAACATGAATTGAAGAACACTACAAACACAAGTCTTACTTCTGTGAAAACTAAGAAAAATGAAAAGAAAACCACAATAACTTCTGTTAAAACTGTTGTAAATAAGAACTCTGCTATTTCTAATAAAAGATTAGTGAAAGTTCCTGTTCAGAAATAGACAGAGGAAAAGAAAAATGATGATGTCAAGAAGAATCATCTACTTCCTCCATCAGTCCAAAAAGCTCCAAGGCAAGTTCCAAATTCACATCATGCTAAGAGCCACCAAAAAGTACCTCCTTCTCCTCATGGTAAGCCTCCTCACATGAAAAGGAGATTCAAACAAATACATACATGCCAAGGTAAGTACCAGGTAAGAAATGCTCTCATTTGCTTTAACTGTAATAAACCTGGTCATCTTGCCAAACATTACTGGATTAGAAATCAAAATTTTAATAAACATGCCAAATCAGTCCAATGCTTTCATTGTCATAAAATTGATCATATTTCTAGGGACTGTTGGTACAGAAATGATTTTGTTGTGCATGCTCAGAAATTCCAATCTAATGCATATGCTCATACACATAGGAATAAATATCATGTTCATACTGAAAATGTTCAGAAATTTCATGTGTATAGACATAGAAATGTTGCACAAAATCATTCTATTTCTGCTTATATTAAAAATCCAAAAATTAGAAAACTTCATGAAAACATAGATGCATTGAGCAAGGCAAAAAGAAAATCTGGAACTAATTCTGCTCATAATTCTATCAATGAAAAAAAATGCATCTATACCAAAAATAAAATCACTTTGGATTCAGAAATCTTTATTGCACTCTAACATTGATTTCATTGCAGGACCCAAGCAAGTGTGGGTCCCAAAACCAGCTTGATCAGCAGGCTAAGGAGTCGTGCAGCCATACATTGTAAATGGATTCAAGATATTGGCTGTGCAAGGAAGAAATGATTGGAGAACATAGGTAAAATTTTTGAAAAGCAATTGAAGTCCTTTCAGGTAAAACTTCTTTATCATTTCAAATTTGAATTGCCTGAATTGAAATGAATGTTTAATTTTTATCTGAAAAATGAGAAATGTGTTTCAATGGTACTCCCAACAATGAACTTTGTGTCATAACAATTGGAATCATGTTTGTGTTATCATGCTTGCTTAACTGTGCCCATGATTCTGTGTGCATATCAACTACTTTGACTTATTGGTATATCAAATGATGACATGTGGAAAAACAAGTTATGCTTGTTTGGAAGCTATCATTATGCGTGAGTAAAATTCTCCGCCAAGTACCAGAAGTCATGTTATGCTTAAGGCTAATTGTGTGCATAATCATGTGTGAATTGTTTGCTAGCTTTTTCATTCCATGCACATATTAAGGGGGAGTAAATTTGAAAAAATGCAAAAAATGTTCTTGAAAATGTAATGAATTTCATACCAAAACTAAAGAATATGACCTTTTTGCAGTGACTATGTGGTATATCAAATGGTGAAATGTGAAAGGACAAGTTAGGCTTGTCTGGAAACTCTCATCATGCGTGAGAAAAACTCTCCGCTAAGTATCAATAGTTTTTTCCTGCATAAAAGGTCATCAAGAAAAATGAAAATCTCAAAAACTTTATTTTAAGTCTTTGAAACAATTTAGAGTTTTTTGAAAAACTTTTCTCCTTCAATAAATTGCATGTTAATGCATGCTTGATCATGTTCATATTCTTTCTGTGCAAACTACTTTGAATGAACATATCTGAATTGCTTAAATGATCATTTCATATCATGCATATCTTATGGGGAAGTGAGTCAAAAGAATCTTTGAGTGAAATGCTGGAGAAATATTCTTTCATATCTGATTTATCAACAACTCCCATTCAGTTTATTGACAAATGTTCTTGCAAAAGAATTCCTCACTCTCACAATGCATTGGCATTCTTAGTATATCAAATGGTGAATTGAAGAAAGACAAGTCAGGCTTGTCTGGACTCTTTCACTATGCGTGAGTATATGTCTCCGCCAAGTATCAAGAGCCTCATATGCAATTGTTGAGGGGGAGTTTCTATTTTTCAATAAAACATTCATGTTCATTCTGCTTTCACTTCATTCCATTCCTATTCCTCCTATAATCTTCATGTTCACCTTGTGAGGGGGAGTTACATAAAAGGGGGAAGTCAATGTTGCATTCCTTGATCTTACTTGTCTATTTTGAACCCCAAAATCATCATAATATTTGAGTCCTTTTACTATTTTCTTATGAGAGAATTAAAACATTGAAACTAAACTCATTGTGCATTTAGTTTAATTTCAAAGATTTAGTATCATTTCAAAGTTAAGCAATATTAATACTGAATGTCTTTAAAATGACTTGCAAAACAATTGTAGGCACATGAGTGGCTTTACTATTTATCATGTGCATGTTTAAGCTTCATTTTTATCACGTGTTAAGAATAATTTATCTAAATTCATAGTCATGACTTGTCTGGTCAAAGCAAACATATTCCTACAAAACATCAAAAGAAAATGATCAAAATGATCAACAATCTGGAATGATACAAACAGAGCAATGCAAATTCTTGAACCACTGAGTAACCGGGTCATTTCACCTAAAAAGTGATTTGTTTCGTGTCAAAAAGTGGAAATCAAAGTTTTCAACTCTGTATAAGATAATGAAAGTTAAACCACTGAGTAATCAGGAGATCTTGCATCTGATCAATGTGATCTCTTGCACTGAAAAGTGAGATTTAACTAATTATTCTTGTACTCTTTCCCAGTTAAAAATGAAAGAAAATCAAATTGTCAGGATGGAAAAGCTTAAGACCTTAATAAAGTTCATGCATACTGAGTTTAGACCTATTATTCTACATTGTGATAAAATTAAAGCTCCTAACATCCTTGTTAAATATTTCTGCTCATTCATATAGGTCACTTTACTTGACATTTGCATCATTATTTTAACTACATTCAGATCATTATATCTTGCAATACCTTGTGTTGAGTGTGTCTTTGTGATTAAACTTTGTGGCACAATACCAAAAACACAATCATTTCTCTCATATGTCAATATCACTTTGTCTCATTTATTTTGATCATTTCTGGCCATTCCTTTACTCCATTTCATTTCTTGATCTCCTACTATTCTTTGTTTCTCTCTCTTATCTATCTTTTTGATGTTGTCAAAAAGGGGGAGAAAGGTCTCTAGGGGGAGAAAGGTCTCTAGTGGGAGAAAGGTCTCTAGGGGGAGAAAGGTCAAAGGGTGTATATGGTCAAAGGGGGAGTTATTATAGTCAAGATATTGGGAGATTGTGCATATGTTTTGTCATCATCAAAAAGGGGGAGATTGTTGGGTTGAGTGTGTTTTGGAATTTCCTAAAGTTGTATTTTAATGATATCCAATGAACATCACTCATACTTTGATTTTGATGATGACATATTGTGAATTTAATGATGACATATTGTGATTTTAATGATGACATGTTATGATTTTAATTATGACATGTTGTGATTTTAATGATGACATATTGTGATTTTAATGATGATATGTTGTGATTTTAATGATGACATATTGTGATTTTATGATGACATATTGTGATTTTGATGATGACATGTTGAATATGTTATACATTTTATACATATCACAATAATGCTTAGACAACAAGTTTTTGATGTTTAATATCTCATATTTTAATGATAATATCTTGTATTAATTATTTACACTTTATATTTTCAGATTTACACAAATTTGTCTCAAGTGGTGTCGACACAGTCCACCTGTGTGTTGACACGGTCTGCCTATGTGTTCACACGGTCTGCCTGTGTGTTGACACAGTCTGCTAGTCGTGTCGACAGACTCAATGGTCAGGTCGACACTAGTCCCAGATTCCAGAAGACTCAGTTGCCAGACTGGGACAGTGTGTCAACACAGTCCCAGGCAGTGTCGACACTAGACCCAGTTCCCAGAAGACCAGTTTTGTAGAATTGGGACAGTGTGTCGACACACTCCATGGTGGTGTCTACACGCTCCGGCTGAAACTCAAAAATGTGAATTTCTCTAGACACGTGGCTGCTTGGGAATTAGGGGATTTGACCTAGGTTTCCGTGCCCATGCACCCCAAGGCACTTTATGGACATATGGGGCTATAAATACCCATGTTCCTTGTACCCCAAAGACAAGAGAGCCCATACACTTCCAGAAGAAGCTTTTTGGCGGCCAAAGGGGGCTTTCCAGATCTTGCTCCATCTCCAGAAGTTGCAGGCCATCCTTTCAAGAGGAAGGACGTGGGAATCAAGGGGAATCTCTAGAGAGAAGCTTGCTGTGCTAGGCAAGGGAGCAAATCCAACTAAAGAGGCGCAGGAGAAGAAGGATTTCTGCATTTCATATGCCATCAAAGTAGAGCATCGCCAATTGAGGAGAATCTCCATCGATTTCCATCAAGGCTCCTCAATTGAAGCGTCTGCAAGGCCTCTTCATCGAAGAACACTCATTCTACATCTATTTGTCTCATTTTAAGTTTGTTCTTCCTTATTTCTCCAATGAGATTTGTGCATGAAGTTCTGCACAAATTTATGTGTACGAAACTGTCTTGAATCAGATCATTGCTAGAGGATCTGATCTCTTTTGTGTTTGATCAAGCTTTTGTACTGTAAGCCGTCGAGCTCTGGTTTGTGAGTCGTCGCACTCACTGTGTGGTTTGAGCGTTGTGCTCAATTTGGAGTCATCGTACTCCGGTTGTTGTTTGAGCCGTCGCGCTCAGTTTGTGAGTTGTTGAACTCAAGGTTGTGTGTTGAGCCATCGTGCTCAAGGTTGTTTGGAGTCATCGTGCTCAAGTGTGTGTTGTACTTAAGGTTTTGAGTAGTGTGGCCTCACTGTGTGAGGGGTGGATGTAGGAGTTACTGGAGGTGATTTCCGAACCACCTAAAAATCCTCTGTGCAGTGGTTTGAATTGTGGTTTGATTTTGTATTACGCTAGATGCATGCATAGGGATTTCGTTCACACTACTAATTGATTTGCTCACACACACTAATCACACTTCAGATCAGTAAATTGTTTGGGTTAATTGATCTCTGATTCTAAGTAATTTTGAATTGCTTAAGCTTCCGCATTAATTGGTGTTAGATCTATTCAACCCCCCCCCCCCTTCTAGATCTGATCCATCCTCCTATCCGATCCTAACAAATCGGGTCAAAGGCTCTTCAACTCTGGCGAAGTCCTGCACGAACTTCTTGTAGTAGCCTGTCAGCCCCAGAAAACTATGAACCTCTGCAACTGTAGTGGGCTGGCCCCAAGAAACCACGGCCTCAACCTTGGCGTGATCAACCGCCAAACCTGCACCAGAAACCACGTGCCCCAAGAAGTGCACCTCCTTTAGCCAAAATTCACACTTTCTGAATTTGGCATAAAGTTGGTGACTCCTCAACGCCTGCAAGACCAGCCTCAAGTGGACCTCATGCTCCTCTGCCGTCGTTGAGTAGACCAGGATGTCGTCGACGAGCACCACCATGAAGCTGTCATGGTACTCTCGGAAAAAACTGTGCATCAGCTCCATGAACGCTTCAGGTGCATTCGTGAGCCCAAAAGGCATCACGACAAACTCGAAGTGACCGTAGCGGGTGCGAAAAGCTGATCTCGGAATGTCTGACTCTCGAATCTACAACTAGTAGTAACCCGACCTCAAGTCGATCTTTGAGAACACTGAAGCTGACTGCAACTAGTCGAACAAGTCGTCGATCCTGGGCAAAGGATACTTGTTCTTCATGGTCACCTGATTTAGCTACCGATAATCAATACACATCATGAGGCTGCCATCCTTCTTCCTTACAAACAGAGCAAGTGCTCCCCACGGCGAACGGCTAGGACGAATGAAGCCCAACGCAAGCAACTCCTCAAGTTGGCGCTTCAACTACCGCAGCTCCATCGGCGCCATCCGGTACAGTGCCTTGGACACAGGCATCATCCCCGGAAGCAACTCAATGGAGAAATCTACCACCCGCTCAGGCGGCAAGCCAGGTAGATCCTCCGGAAACACGTCAGCAAACTCACAAACAACTGGCACATCAGAAACAGTCAACTCACCAGAGTCCGAGACACAAATAGAAGCCAGAAAAACAACACAACCTTCTTGGATAAGGCGTCGAGCTCTACAGAAGGAGACAAAGGGTCGGTAGACTGACCGTGTACCTCGAAAGCAAAGCATAGGTGCTCTAGGTATCTCGAACCTCACGGTCTTCCGCTGAAAGTCTACCAGTGCAGAGTGTGCCTCTAACCAGTCCATGCCCAAAATGGCATCAAAGTCGTGGATCTGCAAGGCAAACAGTCTGGCTGGTAGCTGGTGGCCCTGTACCTCAATGGTGACACCCTCCAAGTAACCAAGGGTACGCACAAAGTTACCCGTCGATAGCTCAACTGCAAGGTCACCGGCCCGCTCCGTAGCAAACTCAGACACGGAACCAAAGAACTCCTCAAAAGCAAAACAGTGTGTGGCACCCGCATCAATCAAAACTCTCGCAGCTCTACCAAGGATGGGAACTGTACCGACGACCAGATTAGAGGCCTCCGCCTCCTTTCTGGTGATGATCATCACCCGACCGTGTCCATGTCCTCACTGAGGCTGCTGCTGCTGGTGCTGCTACTGTTGCGGCTGCTGGTACTGACCCTGGTACTGCTGCTGGCACTGCGTTGGCTGGGGTGGACGGTACTGAGGTCTGAGGTGCCTGCAGCTGCTGCTCCTGCTGCAGCCTCAACGAACACTCTCGCCTGAAATGTCCCTCCTACTTGCAGTGGTAACAACCCGTGCCCTGCTGGCTCTGCTCCGCTCCCTGATAAACAGACTGCTCCACTGGGTGTTGTTGTGCCTGACGCCTTTGCTGCTTGTACTGCCACCTGCCCCCACCACTGAAAAGCTTCGTCAACCTCGAGGTTAGGCCGGCACCGCCTGTCCCTGAAGAAGAAGAAGATGAAACACTCCCCCGATTACCTGAGGGATGCTGGTATGGAGAAGACCTCCCTGATCCTCCACACTGTTACGGCTGAAAATGACACTCCCACTCCAAAGCCATAGCTCTCGCCACTGCCACTGACAAGGTGTCATAGAGGCGACCAGCCATGGCGCACCTCAAGTTTGAGCATAGCCCGCTGATGAACCACTCAGTGTGAGCCTTCTCACTAGAGGCCACGTGGGGAACGTATCGAAGAAGCTACAGAAAACACTGGTGGTATTGCACCACGGTCAGGTCTCCCTGTACCAACTCGTGGAACTGATCCCTCCTCTCACGGAAAGCATAGTCAGGGAGGAACTCACCGTGAAAGGCCACTAGGAACTCCTTCCAAGTGATCTGGACCAACCTCCTGCCCTGGAAACTGGTCTGCCTCACTGCCCTCCACCACTCGTGGGCTGACCCCTTCAGCTGATATACTGCCAACCCAACCTGATCTTGCTCTGCACAGTCCATGGCCTCGAAGGTGCGCTCGAGCTCATGGACCCAACTCTCTGCCCTGTCAGGATCATGGTCACCAGAAAAAGTAGGAGGTCGAAGATGAAGAAACCTCTCCAGAAGCACTATGCTGTCTTCAGGTGCTGCTGCTACTACTGGAGTCTACTGTCGTACCACAGGGGTACCTCTTGTAGAATTGGCACTGCCTGCGGGGTTGGTGGTGGTTGCTCCTCTGCTGCCATCTCTGCAAACTGCTGACCTCCAGCTGGCATTTGCTGGTATGGCTGGTACTGAGGATACTGCTGGTGAGGCGGGTACTGCCATGGTCCCTGGAACATCGCTCTCCACCACTGCTCCATCACGGCCGGCGGGGGTGTAGGTGGAAACCACTACTGCTGCTACTGCTGCGGTTGTCCCTGCTGCAACGGCACGCCCTGTGGCAACAGGCCCCCAGGCTGCTCAAACTGCTAGGGCGGAGCGTCAATCGGCACGTGCTCGGCTGCAACCGACCCATCCGAATCAGTCCCCTGACGCTCTACCAAGTCCTGAGCCTACCTGCGAGTGCATGGAGGCATGTTCTGCAAAACAAACACAATAAGAGGTTAACAGTTAAATTCCAGCGGCTTAGCAGTGTTACTTGTACTTTCTAAGGGACTTTACGTTATTACTTATTTCTATCACAAGTCTTGATAAACCCCTTGCTCTGATACCACTGTAATGACCCCGGCGTCCGGATCCCCGGCTCCCACTAAGAATCCGAACATCGGGACTGCCGTCCACGGGTCTGGAGACCCAGAAGGGCTAACGGATCGGTCTAACCAGAAATGTAACAGAAATAAATAACAACAAACGTACTAAAGTGCACCACAAGTGAACGAAAATTGTCCAACACTAAGTAACAGTCTAGTATAGTCCCAAAGTAAATAAAGTACACGTGCTGAAATAAACGGGAAGGAACACGTCCCTTAGGGGCATACCCCGAGGGTGAAGTACAAGAGCTGGGGAAACACTGCCACTAGAGACGCCGACTACTGCGGGCCCGTCTCCTCAGTCTGCCGTGGAGGGAGCTGTTGTGAAGCCTCACCTGAAAGGAAGGGCATGAGCTTCACAAAGAAGCCTAGTAGGAGCTACCAACCTCCCACTGGTTCTAACAGCAGAATAGAACTAAGTGCAATATTTAAATAAAGCAGTAAATTCTATTCTACTAAACAGAGTAAAGTGCGGAAGCATGAAAGAAACTACACGGTCGTCAGTCTAAGTTACACGGAGGGACCGGAAAACCTGTGTAAACCGAGGCACCACAAAAAAACCCAGCTATAAATGCAGACAGTAGGCACTGCCTGGGCAAACACACTAGCTACAGTATGCTATACTAGTCAGCCGGTCAGGTGCGCCACGCGCCTTACCCTCGACCAACAGTCTATGTCTAGCACCTCCCGTCGGAGTGAGACGCGGAACTAAAAGTAACCATAACCGCCTTAGTCTGACCATACTACGGTCTCACGCCAGGCCCCTACAAATGGTTCCGGAACCATGAAGAGTGAGGCAGTGAGAAACAGACTAGCTGATCTGTGCCGTACGAGCAACCAACTACCGGCGTCCCAGACTCAACTAAGAGAGCTCTACAAACGACTCACGCCGTTGTCCCCACCATTTTCCCCTCCGCTCCAAGTCTATGACTCGAGCACGCTCGCCGTCTGGAGAACTCCCCTCTAATGGACGCCCGGGGATGGGGGTCCCAGGTAACGGTAACAATCTGTCTCACGGACAAGCCCTCAAGTGCCTAGCACCGGGCGAAGAGAAACTAGTAGCAGCACTGTTCTAGTAACAACACAGGTGCCAGGAAACCAGAATCGCAGCGAGAATGGAAACACAAACAGGTTGACAGACATCTCTCGGTCTGAGAGGCGACCTATCGGCCTGTCGTGACCAGAATGCGATGGTTCTACGGGTCACGACAAAGAAAAGCAAAGGCGGCACTTGCACACGTAGCTATCGGATCGCGGCCGCCAAAGGTACCGCAACAAACCTAGGTCGGCTGAACCCGACACGTACCCCATCGTGATCTCATCGCGACAAGGATGGAGGTCGCGATCCAGTGAGACACCAATCTCCTGAACGCTGGCCACGTACCCCATTGCGTTTGCTTGATGTGACCGGTTCTGGGGAGCGTTCACAGAGATCGCGACGCCCCGATGCGTCATGACCAGGTCGCGACTGGAAGACCCGTCGCGACCTAAACCGAGCACCCTGCGAGATAACCCCAAGTACCCCAAAAACCTCAAAAATGAACAAGATGGGAATGGAAGTAGGAAGACGAGGGAAATGCTTCAAAAGACAACAAACCACCCTTATGGAAACCCCATTCATGCATAGAAAGCAAGGCTACACTCACATGAACCTCACATAACCACATGCAACCCTTCACACCCCATCATCAAACCAAACATGCATCCATCCAAAACACATCATGTAATCAACCACATGAACGTATAAAGCTGAGAAAACACCTAGCATGACATCTAGGCTTGGAATTGGGGGGAGGAAACCTAGCATGAAGAACTAGGTGAAGGTTTTGGGGTCCCTACCTCAAGTGGAAGATCCACCCACAATGGGCCTTCTAGTAGGATTGCACCCCTCCACCTCCGAGCTCCAACGCTCCACGAGCCTCCTCCAACGAGCCGAGTACGGACTCCTCCTTGATCCGATGGAGAGATGCACAACAAGCAAGAAGAACTAGTGAGAAGAGGGAGGAGAAAAGAGGAGAAAGGAGAGAATGTGAGGCACATTCACACAACCATACTTACCAAAGCCCAATCTACACAAGAGATCTCACAACAAGTCCACCCAAGTTCCCCACGGAATGACCAGGCCTCAGGATCGCCGAAGGAAGAAGAAACATAGAGAAGAGCCAAATGGGGCTTCGGTTCTCGGGCTGAAGCAATTAAACACAGACATTAAGAACGCGAAGAACCTGGGCGGTACGACATTGACGTTAACGCGGCCCCTGCTACGTCGTGATCTTAAAGTCTGCGACCCTAACGGTCAAAGCTAACACGTGGCTTGCATGCAACATTGACAGCAGATCGCGATGGGTCAGTATGTCGCGTTCATTCCTGTAAGCCGACACGTGTATGCACCGCTCAGACAGCAAGACTATAGGATCGAATAGGTGGATGGACAGATCTAGAAGGGGGGGTTGAATAGATCTAACACAAATTAATGCGGAAACTTAAGCAATTTAAAATTACTTCGAATCAGAGATCAATTCAGACAAACAGTTTACTGATCTGAAGTGTGGGTGTGTGTAGATTATGTGTGAAGCAATTAAACACTTAGTGTGAAAGTGAAATCCTATGCAAGCATCTAGTGCAGACAAGCAGATCAAACCATTGCACAAAGAATTTTTAGGTGGTTCGGAAATCACACCAGTGATTCCTACATCCACCCCTCACACAGTGAGGCTCCACTACTCAAAAGAGTACAACTCACACCGGAGCACAAGACTCCAAACACCCTTGAGCACGATGGCTCAACACACAACCTTGAGTTCAACGACTCACAAACTGAGCACGACGGCTCAAACAACAACCGGAGCACGACGACTCCAAATTGAGCACGACGGCTCAAACCACACAGTGAGTACGATGACTCACAAACCAGAGCTCGACAGCTCATAATACAAAAGCTAGATCAAAGACAACAGAAATTAGATCCTCTAGCAATGATCTGATTCAAGATAGATTCGTACACAGAAATTTGTGTAGAACTTCATGCACAAATATCATAGATGAAATAAGGAAGAACAAACTCAGAAGTGAGAGAAATGGATGTAGAATGAGTGTTCTTCGATGAAGATTTCTTGCAGAAGGTTGAATTGAAGAGGCTTGAAGATGCTCCCTATCAATTGGAGATGCTCTACTTCAATAGCTTCTGAATCGCCAGAAATTCCTCTTCAATTACTGTGCTTCTGCTGGATCTGCTCCCTTGCTCGGCACTTCAAAGCCCTCTCCAGAGATTGGCCTTCACTCCCTTGTACTTTCTCTTGAAAAGATGGATCACAGCTTCTGGAGATGAGCAAGAATTGGAGAGATCCCTTTTTGCCGCCAAAATGCTTTTCTGGGAGTTGTATGGGCTGGCTTGCCTTTGAGGTACAAGGAGCATGGGTATTTATAGCCCCATAGGTCCATAAGGTGCCTTGGGGTGCATGGGCATGGAAATCTAGGTCAAATCCCTTGATTCCCAAGCAGCCACGTGTCCAGACAAATTCACGTTTTTGAGTTTCAGTCGAAGTGTGTCGACACCACAGGGCACTGTGTCGACACCACAGGCAACTACTTCAGAACAGGCTTCTGGGACAGTGAACTAGTGTCGACACACAGGTGGACTGTGTCGACACCACTGGCAGACTGTGTCAACACACAGGCAGACTCTGTCGACACCACTGGCTACTACTTCAGAACAGGCTTCTGGGACAGTGATCTAGTGTCGACACCACATGGCACTGTGTCGACATCACAGGCAGACTGTGTCGACACACAGGTGGACTGTGTCGACACCACTGTGACAAATTTGTGTAAACCTAAAAATATAAATTGTAAACCATTAATACAAGATATTATCATTAAAATGTGAGATATTAAACATCAAAAACTTGTTGTTTAAGCATTGTTGTGATATGTATAAAATGTATAACATGTTCAATTAGTCATCATTTTAATATGTACAAAATGTCATCATCAAAATCAAATTATGAGTGATGTTCATTGGTCATTATTAAAATATAACTTTAGGAAATTCCAAAACACACTCAACCCAACATTCTCCCCTTTTTTGATGATGACAAAATATATGTACAATCTCCCAATAGCCTGACTCCCTTGACTGCAATGACTCCCCTTGACCATATTCACCCTTTGAACAACTTTCTCCCATAAGAAACTTTCTTCCTTTTAAAGAACTTTCTCCCCCTTTTAAGGAACTTTCTCCCCCTTTTTGACATCATTAAAAAGATAGATAAGAGAGAGAAGCAAAGAATGGTAGGAGATCAAGAATTCCAGTTGTGAAAATGAAAGTTCAGGAAGAATCAAAATAAGTGAGGCAAAGTGATATTTACATATGAGAGAAATTATTGTGTTTTTTTTGTATTGTGCAATAAAATTTAATCACAAAGACACACTCAACACAAAGTATAGCAAAATATAATGATCTGAATGTAGGTAAAATAATGATGCAAATGTGAAGTAAAGTGACCTATATGAGTGAGCAGAAGTATTTAACAAGGATGTTAGGAGCTTTAATTGGAACACAATGTAGAATAATAGGTCTAAACTCAGTAAACATGAACTTTATTAAAGTCTTAAGCTTTTCTATCCTGTCTTTTTGATTTTCTTTCAATTTTAGCTGGGAAAGAATACAAGAATAAATTACATAAATCTCACTTTTCAGTGCAAGAGATCACATTGATCAGATGCAAGACCTCCTGATTACTCAGTGGTTTAACTTTCATTATCTTATACAGAGTTGAAAATTTTGATTTCCACTTTTTGACGCGAAACAAATCATTTTTTAGGTGAAATGACCCGGCTACTCAGTGGTTCAAAAATTTGCATTGCTCTGTTTGTATCTTTCCAGATTGTTGATCATTTTCTTTTGATGTTTTGCATGAATATATTTGCTTTGACCAGAAAAGTCATGACTACGAATTTAGAAAAATTATTCTTAACATGTGGTAAAAATGAAGCTTAAACATGCATATGTTAAATAATAAAGCCACTCATGTGCCTACAAGTGTTTTGCAAGTCATTTTAAAGACATTCAGTATTAAGATTGCTTAACCTTGAAATGATAATGAATCTTTGAAATTAAACTAAATGCACAATGAGTTTCGTTTCAATGTCTTAATTCTCTCATAAGAAAATAGCACAATGACTCAAAAAAATCTGATGAGTTTGGGGTTCAAGATAGACAAGTAAGGTCAAGGAATGTGACAATGACTCCCCCTTTCATGTATCTCTCCCTCACAAGGTGAACATGGGATTATTGAAGAAATAGGAATGGAATGAAGTGAAAATAGAATGAACAAGAATATTTTATTGAAAGACAAAGACTCCCCCTGAACAATTGCATACAAGACTCTTGATACTTGGCGGAGACATATACTCATGCATAGTGAAAGTGTCCAGACAAGCTTGACTTGTCTTTCTTCAAATCACCATTTGATATACCAAGAAGACTAATGCAATGTGAGAGTGAGGAATTTATTTGCAAGAACATTTGTCAACAAACTGAATGAGAGTTGTTAATAAATCAAATATGAAAGAATATTTCTCCAGCATTTCACTCAAAGATTCTTTTGACTCACTCCCCCATAAGATATGCATGATATGAATGATCATTTAAGCAATTCAGATATGTTCGTTCCAAGCAGTTTGCACAGAAAGAGTATGAACAGACAATTTATTGAAGGAGAAAAGTTTTTCAAAAACTCAAAATTGTTTCAAAGACTTTAAAATAAAGTTTTTGAGATTTTCATTTTTCTTGATGACCTTTATGTAGAAAAAGACTATTGATACTTGGCGGAGAATTTTTTCTTACGCATGATGATAGTTTCCAGACAAGCTTAACTTGTCCTTTCACATTTCACCATTTGATATACCACATAGTCACTACAAAAAGGTCAATTATTCTTTAGTTTTAGCATAAAATTCATTGCATTTTCAAGAACATTTTTGCACTTTTTCAAATTTACTCCCCCTTAATATGTGCATGGAATGAAAAAACTAGCAAGCAATTCACACATGATTATGCACACAATTAGCCTTAAGCATAACATGACTTCTGGTACTTGGCGGAGTATTTTACTCACGCATAATGATAGCTTCCAAACAAGCATAACTTGTTTTTCCACATGTCATCATTTGATATACCAAAAAGTCAAAGCAGTTGATATGCACATAGAATCATGGGCATAGTTAAGCAGCATGATAATACAAATATGATTCCAATTGTTATGACACAAAGTTATTGTTGGGAGCAATATCAAAACACACTCTTCATTGTTCAGATAAGACTCTAAGAATTTTCTTTAGCTTAAGCAGTTCAATCTGGAAATGATATGAGATTTTACCTGAACAGTCTTCATTTGGATTTTACCTGTGATTTCCAATTTTTCTTGCCTTGCATAGCCATTGTCTTGATTTCAGATGGAAAGGTATGGCTACAAGGCTCATCAACTTGCTGATCAAGTTGGCCTTAGGACCCTTACCTTCTTGGGTCCTACAGTAGAGCAAGAGTTAGATTGCAGCAATGAACCTTTTTGAATCCAAGAGCATTTTCTTTTTAGTATAGATGCACTTTTGACATTAATGGAACTATGAGCAACATTAGTTCCATAACACAATTATTCTTTGTTTAATGCATCTATGTTTTTCATGAAATGTTCAATTTATATTCACATGGAGTTTCTGAGCATTTTCAACAAAATCATGATTCTTAGTTACATGTGCATGATGTGAAAATTTTTGCAAGTAATTCAAGTAAAAATCATCATGGAAGAAATGAAATAAACAAGCAATCATGTTTCAATCACAACCATTTTTTTTTTAATTAATGACTCTTACACAAGGAAGATCATTGGTACTTGGAGGAGGTTATTCCTCACACATAATGATAGTTTCCATACAAACCTGACTTGTCCTTCCACAGTTCACCAATTGATCTTTGCATAAGAGTCCCAATTGATTTCAGTTTTTATTTAGCAGGGAATCTCTCAGAAGTATTTACTTGGTGAGATTTTCATTTTCTTTCATTCTCTTCACTTACTTTCCTTGTAGCCTTAGTCATGAAGCCTTCATCTTGAAATTGACTACAAGGATCCCTACATCCAGCATTCAAGCAGCACATTTTAGAACCCAAACTTGTTTGGGTCCTAAGGATCTTCCATGAATCTGCAACAACAATTTTTGAATCCAAAAGGATTTGATATTGGGTGCATTTTTCTGAAGACTAGAAACACTAGAATCTTGGTTTCTAATCTTAGAGTTATTGGTATAGAATGCACCACTGACATACTGAACAATTTGTTTTCTATTTTTTAGATTTTTATCATTGAGATTTTTAACATGGAATTCAGAAGAGATCTTTTGTGCAACAGTTCCTTTTTCATGTACATAGAATTTCTGAGTGTTTTCAGCATGAACATGATCTTTATTCTTATGTACATTAACATGAAACATGGGAGCATGCACAAGATTATCAATTCTATGCCAACATTCCCTAGAAGTATGCCCAAATTTATGACATGTGAAGCACTGGACTAATTTGGCATATTTATGGAAATGTTGATCTCTATTACAGCAAAATTTAGCTAAATGACCAGGTTTATTACAATTAAAACAAGTGAGATCATTTCTTACCTAGTACTTACCTTGGCATGTATGCATTTTCTGGAATCTCCTTTTCATGTGAGGAGGCTTACCATGAGGAGAAGGAGATACCTTTTGGTGGCTCTTGGCATGATGTGATTTTGGAACTTGCCTTGGAGCTTTTTGGACTGATGGAGGAAGTAGATGAATCTTCTTGAGAGTAGCATTTTTCTTTTTCTCTATCTATTTCTGAACAAGAACTTTCACTAGTTTTTCATTAGAATTAGCGGAGTTCTTGTTCGCAGCAGTTTTAACAAATGTTAATTTTGTTTTATTTTCATTTTTCTTATCTCTTAAAGAAGCAAGACTTGTGTATTTAGTATTCTTCAATTCATGTTGAAGCTTTTATTTATCAGCTTTTAATACAACAACTTTTTCTGAAATTTGAAGCTTGTTTAGCATGACATCCAAACCATTTTTCATCTTGTTCTTTTCATTTTCAAATTGAGCAATTTGTTTTTCCATATCAGCAATTTTATTACTAAAATTGCTACAATCATTATCTAATGGTTTGTCATGTAACAAACATTCAATCTTTCTCTTTAAGTGACAATTTTCTTCAACAAGTTGTTTACATCTTTCATTTATTTGATGATCATGAGCCATGTTAGAAATCTGTTTGTTTAATTGATCATTATCAAATTTGAAGTTTTCATTGAGATCAATCAATTTTTCATTTTCATCTTTCAAATCAAGATTTTCATATTCCAATTGATCAAGATTTTCTTTCAACTTGGACAACTTGTTTTCACAACTTTTGATTTTATCTTTCAAACTATCTTTTTCAGAATTCAGTTTCTTAACTTCAATTTTCAAATTCTCATTTTCTTGTGAAGGATCTTTATCATTGTTCTGGAGCAATTCAAGTGTACTTTTTAATTTTTCACTTTCTTTGTGGCAATGTTTTAAAGTCTTTTTCAAATCTTTATTTTTAATGGTCGGCTTTACATTAAGTTTTTGTATCTTCTCACAAAATTCAATCAATTCAACATAAGACATGCCTTCTTCTGCATCAGAATCAGAATTAGAATACATAAATAGATCTGGAATTGATTTAGCTGACCTTGTAGACCCATTTGAACTCTTGTGTTCTAAAGAGGATGAAGAATACTATGATCTCATGGAATGTGCTGTTAGAGCCAAAGTCTTTTGAATTGTTGATTTTCTGGATTCATTGAAGCTCTTCTTTGACATTAAGTACTTGTGAATTTCTTTTACTCCTTTTCTTTGAGAATCCTCTGAAAAATCCGATGAAAAAGAGCTTGGGGATTTCTCTAAAATTATAACAGGAAATTCATGCAGATTAAAGCAATTTTCCATTATACCAAAACTCAAAAGACTATTAGATATAATCACAGTGAATCAATGTAACAAGGAATTAGATCTAACAATTAGAGTGGTTAACCGCTTTGATACCAATTGTAGGATCGAATAGGTGGATGGATCAGATCTAGAAGGGGGGGTTGAATAGATCTGACACCTATTACTGCGGAAGCTTAAGCAATTAAAAATTACTTCGAATCAGAGATCAATTCAAACAAACAATTTACTGATCTGAAGTGTGGGTGTGTGTAGATTATGTGTGAAGCAATTGAACACTTAGTGTGAAAGCGAAATCCTATGCAAGAATCTAGCGCAGACAAGCAGATCAAACCATTGCACAAAGGATTTTTAGGTGGTTCGAAAATCACACTAGTGATTCCTACATCCACCCCTCACATAGTGAGGCTCCACTACTCAAAAGAGTACAACTCACACCGGAGCACAACGACTCCAAACACCCTTGAGCACGACGGCTCAACACACAACCTTGAGTCCAACGACTCACAAATTGAGCACGATGGCTCAAACAACAAATGGAGCACGACGACTCCAAATTGAGCACGACGGCTCAAACCACACAGTGAGTATGACGACTCACAAACCAGAGCTCGACGGCTCACAATACAACAGCTATATCAAAGACAACAGAAATCAGATCCTCTAACAATGATCTGATTCAAGATAGATTCGTACACAGAAATTTGTGCAAAACTTCATGCACAAATCTCATAGATGAAATAAGGAAGAACAAACTCAGAAGTGAGAGAAATGGATATAGAATGAGTGTTCTTCAATAAAGATTTCTTGTAGAAGGTTGAATTGAAGAGGCTTGAAGATGCTCCCTGTCAATTGGCGATGCTCTGCTTCAATAGCTTCTGAATCGCCAGAAATTCCTCTTCTATTGTTGTGCTTCAGCTGGATCTGCTCCCTTGCTCGGCACTTCAAAGCCCTCTCCAGAGATTGGCCTTCACTCCCTTGTACTTTTTCTTGAAAAGATGGATCACAGCTTCTGGAGATGAGCAAGAACTGGAGAGATCCCTTTTTGCTGCCAAAAAGCTTTTCTGGGAGTTGTATGGGCTGGCTTGCCTTTGGGGTACAAGGAGCATGGGTATTTATAGCCCTATAGGTCCATAAGGTGCCTTGGGGTGCATGGGCACGGAAATCTGGGTCAAATCCCTTGATTCCCAAGCAGCCACGTGTCCAGACAAATTCACGTTTTTGAGTTTCAGTCGAAGTGTGTCGACACCACAGGGCACTATGTCGACACCACAGGCAACTGCTTCAGAACAGGCTTCTGGGACAGTGAACTAGTGTCGACACACAGGTGGACTGTGTCGACACCACTGGCAGACTGTGTCGACACACAGGCAGACTCTGTCGACACCACTAGCTACTGCTTCAGAACAGGCTTCTGGGATAGTGATCTAGTGTCGACACCACAGGGAACTGTGTCGACACCATAGGCAGACTGTGTCGACACGCAGGTGGACTGTGTCGACACCACTGTGACAAATTTGTGTAAACCTAAAAATATAAATTGTAAACCATTAGTACAAGATATTATCATTAAAATGTGAGATATTAAACATCAAAAACATGTTGTTTAAGCATTGTTGTGATATGTATAAAATGTATAACATGTTCAATTAGTCATGATTTTAATATGTACAAAATGTCATCATCAAAATCAAATTATGAGTGATGTTCATTGGTCATTATTAAAATATAACTTTAGGAAATTCCAAAACACACTCAACCCAACAAAGACGACAAGGAAACAGTCTGTTGTCAGAACCCTGTCACGACAGGGGCGGCCGACACGTTCTCAACCAGAACGCGACAGTCAGCCACGTCGCGTTCAGAACGCGACTCACAGGCCTATCGCGACCTCAACCGAATAGCAAAACCCACAAGGGAAATAGGGATGTTACACGTAAGGCTTCTGCAGCACCTACCACCGAGGGGGTGACCGTCAATGAGTCCATCAGTGCCTGCAGCCAGCCACTGAGGCCCCCTAACAAACCCTCCATCTTTACTCCCATCTCAAATCCCCACCAATTCCCATCACATCCCTTCAGACTCTATTCAGCTGTTCTTCCACCTTCTGGGTACACCCATCCCAGTCCTAAGAGATCTCACTATCCTGCCCTCCCTGAATCCCTCGCGGGCATTTTCTTTGCTCTCATGTCTTGTGATGCCATCCAACTTCACCACAGAAGGAGGGTTTGCATCCAAGGGCCGACACCTCAAAATACTATCCTTATCATAGGGCCCCCGGTCATGAAATCCACAATTGTTTCACCTTCCGTGACTAGGTGTATGACATGAATGATCAGGGTAGGATCAATTGGGACGATGTCAAGGTAGCCATTTCCAAGTCTAGGCCGACCAGAAGGGACCTGGGTATAGTGCAGAACCCCCTCCCCAACCACCAAAATAACAACCCCACCACCACTAAGTCCCAGGAGAAGGTCAACACCATGACACATCCAGGACTCTAGATTGTGAGAAGGGAACAGCATTGAGGGGTAGAAGGTTTTGAGGAGTGGTACTCGTGTCCCTCAGTAGAGTCCCACGAACCCTCCACCACTGTTGATGCTATCCTGGATGAGCGGCCCTTAGTGCTCATCAGACCCACTCGCCAGGATACCCAGTCCATTCCTAGTTCCTCCACCTATGAGTCACCCACCTATGGCTCCCAACCCCTCCAACTCATTCTCCCTAGGTCTCAGGACAACATCCATGTTACTCTCCGGAACCGCATTGTTCCCCCACTCTTACGGCCATCGCAAGATGAGGAAGATAATGGACCCCCGCCACCTGTCGGAACTGAATATGATATTCTTCAACACTTGGACAAGACTCCCGCAAGAGTTTCTATCTTAGAATTGATTCGGAAGTCACAGTCCCATCAGTCCACTCTCCTCTAATTCCTCCAAAAGATCATTGATAATGATGATCTTCATGCTAGTGGAGTGGCCAATGCGATTCTTTCCCTTACCCAAAGTCCCTCCATCTCCTTCTCGGACAAAGATCTTGCAGCCCTTTGGTGTCGTTCACTTCCTCTCTGTCTAACTATCACCCTCAACGGGGTTTCGGTGGACTCCACTCTCATTGACACAGGGGCATCCATCAACGTTTGTCCAATGAAGACCCTTAAATACTTGGGTTTAGGGAAGATAATCTGGAGAAGATCTGCTCGACCATTGCTGCCTATGACAATTCCAAGAGGGTTGACAAGGGAAAATTTTCTCTTCAGTTGGAAATAGGACCTGTTACCATGTCTTCAGAGTTCCTAGTCTTAGACGTCAATCCGGCCTATAAGGCCATTCTCGGTCGTCCTTGGTTAGAACAAACTCTAAGGGTCCCTTCCACTACCCATCAATGCTTCAAGTTCCCATTCAATGGGCGAGTCATCAAAATCAAGAGCATCCATACTGTGGAAACCCTCAACTCCATCACATCGGAGTAGATGCCACACCCTTTTATTCCAGACAAGGGGAAAAAACCTATCATGTCAATCATTGATCTTCCATCTCCCCTTGATTTGAACCAACCTTCCTTCATAGACAAAGAGTTTGAGACTGCCACATGTCCTCAAGGGAAAGGTTGGGAGGTGATGGCAAAGATCAACTATATCCATGGCCGAGGGTTGGGTAGAGACAGGCAGGGTCCCGTTAGTAGTGTCCAGGTGAAGAGATTGTTAGCTAGGGCTGGTCTAGGATTTCATCCAGACCGTATTCATCCGGATCCATTTATACCCTATACACCCCTCACCCTAAAAGAACATTTCATTCAAGGACCAATCCAACCGGGAACAAGGGAGCCTGTTGTGGAAGAACTATCTGAGTCAGAGAGTGAGGAAGAAGAGGAAGTTGCTAAAATTGAGGAGGTCTGTGAGGACTTCGACCTTCTCTCACTCTTTGCTTCCGACCTCCATCTCCATCTCCATCCCCATCTCCTTCACCTTCTCACTCCTCAGCTGATGTCTACTCAGCACATGAGTGTTCCGCTCCAGCCGCTTCCCTCCCCTTTCTTTTCCAACCCATCCTCCCTCCATTACTCACCTGGTCAGTCAAGGCAACAACGAGTCAACAGCTCATGGTTTTAAGCCTTGACTCCCAAAAAATGCCAATTCTCAAAGGTGGGAATGTGAGGTCTCCATCGAGCACCCTTACTTTGTGGAGTCTCCTTCGATCGGCTAGGGGCCAACTCTCTTCAGCTTAAACATCCACACTCGCCCGTCTAGGTGCACTTCTCCTGTACATAGTAGTTTAGATTGAGGTTTAGAATCAAGTCTAGGGTGAAGTTGAGGTTTAGAGGAGTCTGTTCCCTCTCAGCCATGCATTCATAAGGAGAAGGGTGTAATCATGGGATTTGCTCCCCAAATAATGATGATTAAAATTAAAGAAAAAGAGACCGTGATCGCCACCAAAGTAGTTGCAAAGAGATGAATATGTGAAGGGACTGCTAACTACCTTGAAAAAGGAAGAAAGTTGCAGAAGAGTACCTAGTCCTGTGAACGCGACAGGCACGCCGTCGCCTTAAGGTGAACGCAATGCGGGAGGTGTCGTCTTCTTGTTCCTGAACGCGACGCGCCGACTGTCACCTTCCTTAGATCGCGACAAGACAAATGTCGCCTTCTGCAACTGAAGATGAAGACTGTGGGTTCTGTTCTTCCTACTCCTCAGCCGGCCAAGGGGCAAGAGCCTCGTGCTGCTACTGTCTTCTAACACTTTCCAAGAACATCAAAACAATGAAACACCTATTAGAAACTCATTTGGTGTAGAATCTATCCCAAAACAACAAGTAAACATGAAATAATTGGGAGGAACTCACGTGGGGTGGTGTTTTAACCCCTTTGGGTGATTAAAAGTGGTGTGTGTGGGGTGTTCTAATGTAAATCTACAAAGAAAACAAATCTAAACATGCATGTATGATGAGAAAAATCAAGAAGAATAGGAGAGAGAAAGTGTAGATGGGAAGAAAATGCCCTGGGGGGCACTTCCTAGTCATCTGGAGGCTGAGAGGACTTCTGAGAATTCGCAGCTCTCTGGGAGAGGAAGAAGCAGACGCCAGCATTGTCTTAAACCGTGCCCTATGAAGAGTTTTATATATAATTATTCTTGGATGGAATGGGAGAGGAATAATGAGCTAGAGTCCGACTCTGGGCAAGTATGCTCGTGCAAGGGGAGTCAGAACGTGGTAAGGAAGGCCTAAGGAAGGTCTCCTCTGAGTTTGGAAGGATTTGGACGCCTCTAGACCAACTAAAAGACGGATTATTCATGAATAGTAGGGGTCCAAGTGGGAATAGGAAAGGCCACATTGTATGGTTCTGTGAAGGAAACCAGAACGCGACAGGCCTGTAGACACCCGATTCTAACTTATAAGTTGAACTATATTTCTTGCTATCCTAGTGAGCCCCTAGTTGGTCACTCACCTTAAGCCCATCATCAGCCTTGTTTTGAGCCCATTAACAACTCAAATTTCCCGCCCATTGTCAATTAGAGAGAGTCCTTAGGCCTAAATAACTCTTATCCTTTCATGTGATAGGCTGATAATTCACAAATAATTAATTTTCTTGACGCGGTGTATCGTAGCGCCGCGTTCCTGTATTGCGATGCCAGAGGCCGCCGCGACAGCCCATGCATATTCATGCACGTGGGCATACTGTCGTGACGCCTAGGGCTGTCGCGTTAGCAGGTCGCGTCCCTATGATACGACGCGACTGCAGCCGTGTATGCAGGCCTCCGCAACTACCTCCTATTTTCCCTCCTATGTCTTTATCCCTATCTCCAAATAATATCCCAACCCCTTGGGAGAGGTTTGGGGCTAGGGGACTCTTTAGAAGGCCTATAGGACTATCCTACACGAATTTTAATGGGATTTATCTCTTATTTGAATTATTAATCATTTTAAAGGGATAATATCTCTCAAAAGTCTATAAAAGCAAGGCCCTCTCTTCATGAACAGGAGAGCCCCATTTTCTACCCCGAAGGGCTGCCGAAATCTTCTCTGATCTGACTTAGCCTCACAGCTCTCCCATTTCCTCTCATTTTCCTCACAATCCCACCTCAAAATCTTGCTCATTTCACATCCATGGAGCGTGGAACGTGAGGACGGCGACCCCCACTTCTTCAAGGAGCTTTTGCATGAGACTTGGACGCCATCACAAGCTAGGGAGTCGCCCCACATGGGGCTCATCCATTCCTTCCTCCCTTTTCTTTCTTTATCTTCATGCATTTTATTTCATTTCTAGATAGGTTGCATCTCTTCCCATTCCCACATTTTTTATACACCCTAGGGGTTTAAAAACAACCCCCAAGTTCGTTCCCACCATGCTCCATCTTTTCTTTTAATTTTTGAATGGATACAACACTTAACTTATTCTAATAGGGTTTTTATTGTTTTCTCTTTGTTTTGGCAAGCTCCCAAGCAATATTCCACGAGGAGCTCTTGTCCTCTAGTCCGGCTGGAGGACGGGAAGAAGGTCCCATCCATCATCTCCCGCACAGAAGAGAACGCAACGGAGGAGGGCGACACGACAAGGAGACACATCCTCCAAGGGCGACGCGTTATCAGTATTGTCGCGACAGGTAATCCTGCCGCGATACCAGGTCCACTTCTATTCTCTATCCCTTTCCTAGCATAGTTAGCCCACATCTTCGTCGTTTATTAGGCAACTATCTAGGTGACAATCACATTCCTCTTTCCATACTATTAGATTTAATACTTGCTTGTGTATTGGTGGGGGGCGCACAATCCCCGTGATTGCACCTTGGACCTTCAGTGCTACCCTCGTGGATTGAGTTTGCTTGCTTTTCATGTTTCCTTCCTTAGTTATCTTCTTAGAGCCCTGTTAGTATTTTGTTGTTTTGTTTTCTGCATTTTTGGCTCTCTGTTAGTGTCGCGGCATATCGCGGGGACGCGATACGATCGTGTCGTCCGAGGAGGACACGATAACAGGTCAGTATATTTCTTCTTCTATCTACCTTATCCTACTTCTATGAGTTCATGTATGCCTGTTCTATGCTTCTCTGCCATGTATTTTTGTGTTTGTGAATGCTAGAGTGCTGCTAGGGTTCGGGTTTTCCTTTTCTTTCCGTTGTATGTTTTCGGGCTCTGTCGTGGTGTATTGTGAGGACACGACAATGTCGCACCGTGGATGAGCGTCGCGTCTACAGGTACGCTTTGTTTGTTATTGCTTTCATCCATGTATTGGTTTCTGGGTGATTCATGATCTCTGCGAGATTAATCTGGTGATTATATGCTTATATCATCTGCTAGGTTAGTCTGTTTTCTTTGCATTTGTGACTGACTGTTGTTCTCGGGGTTCTGTTCATACCGCGGCAAGCTGCCCTGTCGCGATAGGGTCGCGGTGTACCCTGCCGCCGCGACTCTGCCCGAGACTTTGTTGGTCATCCTGTTTGGTCATTAGCTACTTTGCATACATGTTGGGCACTTAGGCCCATGCATACGCTATTAATCCCATTGTTTAGGTTCTCCCCCTCGGTTGAGTGAGCCCTCTCACCTACGAGCACTCGTAGGTTGACTCGGGCTGCCTTCTAAGGACTTCCGTAAGTCCTCGTGATCGTACGCACGTTGCGGTTCACCAGGCCGGTTGTACTCGTCGCACCCATAGTTTGAGCCACCCCTCACTTGTGAGTGTATCCCATCCCCAGTCACACCAGAGGACTCGAGTCCACACCTATCAGGGTCCCACTTGGCTGAGTGATATCCCATTAATCAATTCATTTAAAAGTCAAGTGCAAATTTTAAATCCAGACGTTAATCATGACAACTTGAGTGCTTTGGTTCATCCCTTCTCCTCTCAGCCCTTCTTATTGTGCTAGAGTCTAGGTGTTGTCTGCGTCTTGGTATCACCCCTAATTGTAAGGGAGGTGCATGCGTCATTGTCTAGGAAGATCGAGTCAATCCCCTCCAATCTTTGTATCTTTTCATAACCCTTTGTTCGACATGGACCAATTCCAGGTCCTTGCTGACGATGTCCTGCCCATTGGGCTCCTCAAGGATGTGGCCCAACCTTCTGTAGCCATTCTCTCAGGCACATCCAACCCCCTCTCGTCATTGGGAGTCGGTCCCGTCCCCCTTCTCCTCCAGGGGCAGACGACCCCCACTCTCAGTTCAGTCAGCTTCTCCCACATCTGACTCCGGACAAAGTCCGTGAATTTCAGGCCGCTGCCAAAGGCAAGCGACCCCTGTCTCCACTTGCTCACAATTCAGCCCAGCCTACGGTTTCCTCAGCCCATGTTGCTTCAGCACCACACATATCTTCCTCAGGGCAGATCCTACACCCCTCCGTCCTCGGGCCTTCCAATTTTCAGAACCGAGCTACCTCCCAGCACGAGAGGTCCAGCCCAGATCCCCTCCAACCTCAACATACTATGCAACCGAACCTGCTCCCCTGCCCCGTGAGAGGTCTCATTCTTTTGAGCAACCCCGCTCCCTTGTTCCTACCCACCATGTCGCGACCCCCTCCGATTTTCTTACGGAGTGGGCAACTATGAAGAAGGAGCTCCATGACCTCAGAAGACAAATAGATCCTCAGAAGGTAGCTGACATCTCCCTCCCATCCTTCCAGTATCTTCGGGTTCCACCCTAGTTAGAGCTCCCTGTTTACCGACGGTACTCTGGGGTAGGGGACCCTTATGTTCACTTGATGGATTTTGTATATGAGTCTGTGCCGCACAAGTATGACCGTCACCTTATGGCATACTTGTTCAGAAATTCCTTAGATGGTCCGGCCCTCGAACGGTTTTATTCCTTACCCCCTGAGGAAGCCGAAGACTTCCAAATTGTCCAAGAAAGGTTCCTACAGCAGTTCCAAGATCAAGTTGGACCCGAATATTCTTTTGTTGATCTTGTGGCCGAAAAGATGAAATCTGATGAAGAGTTCTCAGCCTATGCCGACCGGTGGCGCTCACTGGCTGCCAAGGTCCGTTGCCTTATACCAGAGGAGGAGAAGGTCAAGTTGTTAATCTCCAATGCCACTCCGACTTACCGAGCCATCTTAGCCATGAACGACATTACTACCATGCACCAACTATATAGTCGAGCCCGTTTCATCCAAACCCAACTCAAGGACTTGCCAATCCACTCCATGTTTGAGACTCCTAAGTCCCGTTACCCTAAGAAGCCTCAGGGCCCAGTTACCGAAGGGATCCAAGCTAATGAACAAGTGGGTGCGGTGAATAATCCCCAAGGCCCAACAGGTAGGTCCCCCTACACTCAGCAGCCCCAGCAACCATGGAACACCAATAGGTAGCCACCTCCTCAGAGCCAAAATCCTCAGCAAGACCACTGCCAATACAACCAAGTCCCTCCACCCCAAAATGGCTATGCCCCCAGAAAACCCAACGGACCCAAGAGAGCCCAATATCCTCCTCTGCCTGAGACCTTGGCCGACGTCTTTGCAGCCCTCATGTCCTTAAATGCCCTTAGACTCCCTCTTGAGAAGCCGAATTGGAATATGGCAGCGGACCAGACGAAGTACTGTGTGTACCATCGCCATCCGGGCCACAATGTGTCGAACTGCTTCCAATTTTGGCACATCATATATGATCTCCATGAGCAGAATCAGATCGACTAGGCAGAGATGAAGAGGTTGATCCAGACATTGAGGGACCAGCAAGGTCAGAGATAGTAGCAACAACAGCAGAGGCGACAGCAACCACAACAACAACTCCAGCCTTTGCAACAACAATACCAGCAACAGCAACAACCACAACAGCCGCAATAGCCGGCCAATGACCTCGGCATAATCCGCAATCCTATGCCACAACACCCGCCTGCTCCGAATCCCCAACCTGCTCCACCACCTCCTCTACCCGCGCAAGTTAACCCAGTCATCCACCACCCACCACCAGAAGCTCCATAGGCCTTCGATGATGAACACGAAGTGGGCCAGCTTTTGGTCATTTCCCATATCACACCCACTACCACCACACCTACATCCACTGTACCTACCTCCTTCACACCCACCATTGCAACAATCACCTCCCCATCTTACAACTCCCCCGTCATATCACCCATTATCCCTTTGCCCAGCAACATCCCTCTCTCCCCTACGCCAGCACCATTATTAGCCAACCCCTCCATCCTTGATACCTCTCCTTCTCCACTCCACCAGAACCTCGCCTTGCAGAGCGGGTGGATGTTTCACCGGATGTACCCCAATGCATCCATGTCTATGCCAGGCCAACCGGCACAGCAGTCCAACGCTCAACAGCAGCAAGACACGGAAGAGATAGATCCTATCCTGGGGACTCAGTACGATATTCTGAAGCATTTGGATCAAACTCCCGCCAAAATATCCATCCTTGAGTTAATCAAGAGGTCACAGACTCACCAAGATGCCCTAAGAACCTTCTTGCAAAGGGTCATGGTAAGTGAGGACATGAACCCCGATAATCTACCTTCTGTGCTCTCTATTGTGAATAGGGGACCCGCAATTACTTTCTCTGATGGCGAGTTAGCCTCCCCTGAAGCCAGAAAGATGCCCTTGTGCATGACGCTCACGATAAATAAAGTGGCCATTGACGTAGCATTGGTAGATACAGGAGCTTCCATCAATGTATGTCCACTGAGCACCTTAAGGGCCTACAACATTTCAGAGCGCCAATTACAGCCTACCCCTACCACCATAGCCACCTACGACAATTCACGGCGGGCCTGCCATGGGGTTATCTCTCTGCAAGCAGAATTCAGCCCGCTCGTCATGTCTGTAGAATTCTATGTGTTGAATGTCGATCCTACCTATAAGGCCATCCTAGGGCACCCGTGGATCGAAGCACTAGGGGCAGTACCGTCTATAGCCCATCAATGTTTGAAGTTTCCGTTCCAAGGGCGTATAGTCAAGGTCAAAAGTGCAACAACTACTCACATTGTGGAGGCTATAGAGAAGATCATGCCATCAGTCTAGCCATCCAATAGGCCCGTTATTTCGATGCTTGATATAAACTACCCCTGGGCGTATACTTTCTCTTCCCATCGCCCAATTGTGCCTCCATCAGTGACAGCCATTAGAACGGATGCATCAGCAAATGCCGAAGGCTGGGATATCATGTTCAGGATTGGCTATCAAACAGGAAAAGGTTTGGGAGCCCATCTCCAAGGAAGAACTAAGGCAGTTGCTAGCACAAAGAAGTTTACAAAACACGGCCTAGGATACACAGAATGGGCCGCATTCTCATCTTCTTCACAATTAGACTGTGGCCCTCTTACCTGGACGTTATATGACCACTTTGTTAGAGGACCTATACAACCTGGGTATAATACTACAGTGGAAGAGGCACCGAGGTCAGCATATCAAGCCCTAGAAGCTCAGCAACCCAGCAAGAAGAAGAAGGCGCAGACAGAAACAGGAGAACCAGATCTTGAAGATCTAATTTCGGCAGTCAGTCTGTTGTTCAACGAGGATAGCAACATCTCATCCCCAGAAGCCGAGACAGAGGGGCCAGAATTAGAGGATCTCATCTCAGCAGTCAACCACTTGTTTAGCAAGGATGATATTTCGCAGTCCCAGGCAGCAGCACCATCAGCACCAGCAGCCACCACCAAGCGACAGTTGCTTGGATTCGGTGAAGAAATTGAGAACTTGAATTCAGTTGATTTGACAGAGGAGCTCTGGCCAGGGTTTTCCTGGCCTCCCAACCATTTCATTTCATCCATTCTTGTCCATAATTTTGATTTTATTCCCTTGTCTCCCCGACTTATTCTCCAACTCTCCCCTGACGCTATTAAAGCATTCACCTGCCCTTCACCTCTCTTCACTATCTTCCTCAATGGCTCAGTTCTGTCTCTTTCTCGACGCCCCCTGATGTAATGTAGTTCTTTTCCTTAAAAAAAACAAAACAAAACAAAACAAAAAAAATGTGTGTTTCTCTTCTCCCCAATCCCCCTTCTTCGGACGGCGATCCCCGTCCTTCCTTCCCCCCTTCTTCGGACGGCGATCCCCGTCCTCCCTTCTCCTTCCAAGCATCGATTCCACTCCCATCCTAACTCATGACGGCGATCCCCGTCGTTCACCACTGGTGGCCTTCTGCCCTCAAGCTCCCTTGCTCTCGACGGTGATCCCCGTCACCCTCACACTCCTCTCTGCTTTGATGGCGATCCCCGTCACCCCCCCCCCCCCGCCGCGCTCCTCTCTTTTCGACGGAGATCCCCGTCACCTTCGCACTCCTCTCTGCTTCGACGGCGATCCCTGTCACACTCGTGTTCCTCCTTCCTGTTGACGGCAATCCCCGTCACTCCCTTTTTTCACCTTGGCAGGCGATCCCCTCCGTACTCCTCTTTCTGCTCAAAACAACATTTTTTTTTTCGTCCACTGACCACCATGGTCACTCTGGGCGATTTGGGTGTGGGGCCTTCTGTTCCCCTGCACCCCAGCTCATTTGCGGGCACCCTGAGCTTGGGTGGCCCGCCTCTTCCTCCAGACCCATCGGAGGGTTCCTGTGGCCCCGCCGCATCTCTCTCTTCCCATTTCAATAAACCTCTGGACACTCCTCTAGAGCCTTCTGTAAATATCAGGCCTAGTTTAGATTCAAGGGTAGAAGCTAGCAAGTCCCCGTTCCCGTCTAGGAAGAAGAAGGGTAGTGGCATACCCCGTAGGTATTTGCTAGATCTGATGCAAAGGCGTGGCGTTCTTCTAGATGTTGAAGAGTTTGTCCAAGAAGCAGTGGTTCTGAACATAGAAGCTCAGCATGAAGAAGAAGGGCTAGACGACGGAATTTGGAGTATATGAGATCTTAGTTGAGGATGACCCTGTAGACGAAGGAGATTGTGAGATAGAGGATGCTGCCGAGATGTATGCAAGTTGCATGAGGAGATTCGATGAACCCACCTCGGTAGTAGATGAACCCACCAAGGAAGTAAATGTGGGAACAGAAGAAAACCCCAGGCTCTTGACTATAGCTTCCAGTCTCCCTCCTGAGGAAGAAGTGGCGCTTATAGAGATGCTAAGGGAGTTCAAGGATTCCTTTGCCTGGTCTTATGATGACATGCCCGGCATGACCTTGAGTTGGTGGAACATAGGTTAATCTTGAATCCAGGGGCAGTTGCTGTTAAACAGAAGTTGAGAAGGTTCCTCCCCCACATTGCGTTGAAGATGAAAGAGGAGATCGATAAACTGCACAAGGCCAAGTTCATTCGTGTAGTCCTCTATCCATTGTGGGTGGCGAACATAGTCCCGGTCATGAAGAAAGATGGAAGGGTGTGAATTTGCATAGATTTTCGGGATTTGAACAAGGCATGTCCAAAGGACGATTTCCCGTTACCCCACTTGGATGTCTTGATTGACAATACCGCTGGGTATGAAACTCTATCATTCATGGATGGGTACTTAGGCTATAATCAGATTCGTATAGCCCCGGAGGACCAAGAGATCCTTCACCACACCTTGGGGAACTTATTGCTACGTGGTCATGTCCGTTTGGATTGAAAAATGCCGGCGCCACTTATCAAAGGGCAATGTAAGCTATCTTCCACGATATGATTCATATTGATGTTGAGGTGTACGTGGATGATATTGTGGTGAAGTCTCAGACTCGAAAAGAACACTCCTCCGTGCTTGCCAAAGTATTTCGCCACGCACAAGAATACCAATTGAAGATGAACCCAAAGAAGCGTGTGTTTGGGGTTTCTTCAGGCAAATTGCTAGGTTTCATAGTCAGCAAACAGGGGATTCAAATAGACCCGCACAAGGCCAAAGCAATCAATGAGATGCTTCCTCCTAAGAATATATCTGAACTTGGAGGTTTGATCGGTCGGCTACAGTTCATAAGGAGATTCATATCTCAGCACTCCCAAAGATGCCGCCCCTTCTATGAACTGCTAAAAGGAGGAGCCAAGTTTGAATGGAACGCTAAGTGCCAAGAGGCCTTTGATGAGCTCAAGAGTTATCTCATGAATCCACCCGTGCTGCATGCGCCCGTCCCGGGGAAACCTCTGATCCGATATCTGTCGACCATTGAGGACTCACTAGGAGCTGTCCTTGCACAACATGATGAGTCTGGCAAAGAAAGGGCAATCTACTACCTATCTTGGCTCTTCAATCCTTCCGAGCTCAAACTCACCACAATGGAGAAAACATGTGCAGTGCTAGTATGGGTAGTGCATAAATTGAAGCACTACTTTCTAGCCCATAAAGTGAGTTTGATTCCTAGAATGGACCCCATTAGGTATCTCCTAGAGAAGCCAATCCTCGCCGACAGATTGGCGCGTTGGCGAGGCTTCCTATCTCAGTTCGATATCACCTTTATAGTTCAGAAGGCTATAAAAGGGTATGCCATTGCTGAGCACCTTGCTCACCTTCCTCTTCCTCACAGTGATACGGTTCAAGAGGATTTTCCCGATTAAAACCTATAACTTATCTCTCGTGATCCCTTCTAGTCCCTCCATTTTGATGGAGCTCTCAATTCTAGGGGACGGGGCATAGGAGCTGTGTTGCTCACCCCAGAAGGGATCACCATTCCACTTGCTATCAGCTCCAGTTCCCTGCCACCAATAATATTTTGAGTATGAGGCTCTCCTAGTGGTCTAAAGCGTGCCTATCTCTTAGGCGCGCACCATCTCAAGATCATAGGAGACTCTCAGCTCGTTCTTCGCAAGTCCTTTCTACCTACCGCACTCGTGACCCCAAGCTCAAAGCCTTATCAAGATCTGGTCACGCTCCTAGCCAAGCAATTCTGCAAGCTCATCTACATCATACTCCTCGCTCTCAGAATATCCTGGCCGATGCCCTGGCATCCCTGGCCTCCTCTCTCTCCTTCCTCTCAGCCGCGCGCTGAGACAATCACTGTCCAAAGGTTTAGGAAGCGCCCTCCACTCAGGATCCTTGGTTCATTAACCTTAGGAGCTCATTGGTGTTGAAGGCAGAGAGAAAAGAAGTGAAGGAGATAATGCTCGTGGAACTAGGAGAATGATGAAGAAGAAGAAAGGCCGTGTATCACGAGATCGAGCAATACTGCAAGGACGGTACCTTCCTTGAAGAGGCTGAACCTGAGGATAGGAGAGCCATCCGTAGAGTGGCATTAAGGTATACCATCATCGGAGAAGTGTTGTACATACAGGCTCTAAATGGAATGCTCCTCAGGTGTTTGTCAAATGAAGAAGCCTGGAAGGTAGTGGAAGGATCTCATTCCAGTGAATGCGGTGGGCATGTGAATAGCCAAATGTTGGCTAAGAAAATTCTTAGGCAAGGCTACTACTGGCCGACCCTAGAAGAAGACTGTGCCATCTACGTCTGTAGGTGTGTTAAGTGCCAAGTCCATGCTGACAAAATCCATGCTCCGTCTTCCTCTTTGCATCCACTATCTTCTCCTTGGCCTTTCTCCATGTGGGCCTTTGATATCATCAGGCCGCTTGGTGATCTTAATGCTCAAATCAAACAGAAATCTTTCATTCTCACTGCTACTGAGTACTTCACCAAGTGGGCCAAAGCTGAAGCATTTGCAGAAATCAAAGGTTCAACCTTGTGCAGATTATCATGAGGGAACATCATCTCGCGGTTTGGAGTACCAAGTGACTTCATCACAACAACGAGTCGCAGTTCACATCTTAGGAACTTCAGGATTTGTGTAAGAAATTTAATATTGCTTTGCATCATTCGTCTTCGTATTATCCACAGGGCAACGGCCAAGCCAAAGCCACGAACAAAACACTTTTGAAAATTTAAAGAAAACTTGTGAGTCCTATAAATTTTCTGATTGGCTAGAGAAATTGATTGAAGCTCTATGGGCTTACCGTACCTCCATCCGTGCGCCCACTGGGCAAACTCCATTTTCACTTACATATGGGATGGAGGCGGCATGTCCACATGAGATTCTCATTCCTTCACTAAGGGTACAATTGGATAAAGAACTTAATCTCGATGAACGTCGAGAGGCATTGCTTACACAGTTGGAGCTCTTAGACGAACGGCGTATTGCCGCGGCCGATCATGTACTTTCATATTAAAATAGGCTCTCAAGATCTTTCAAAAGAAGGTGATTGAACACAAATTTCAACAAGGAGACATGGTTTTAAAGCAAATTTTCATAAAACCTGGAGGTCCTAGGTCCAAGCTGCAAGCTAATTGGGAAGGTCCGTACGTCGTTAAGGAAATATACCCTGGAACGCATACAGCCTGATAAATGCTGATGGGAGGAGCTCTCTCACCTGTGGAATGGTTTGTATTGAAAAAATTCTACCCTTAATAAAAGGTTATCTATAGGGGCACCCTTTTCTAAAATATTATTGACTATTTTGAGTTTCTCTCCTCCTTTATGACTGTTGGATCACCCTAAGTTTAGTCACCACACATACACGTCGCCCATAGCCGAAGTCCTTAGGCAAGAGTGCTCCGGCCTAGTCCTTGCATAGGAGGGGTACAGGTCTGTTCTCTTCTTATTCAGACAAAGGTTTACGGGTAAAAGGATTGATTGGTTGTAGACTAGGTAAGGGGGAGTTGATCATGTGCGAATGAACTGTCAAATAGAGACGATCTATGAAAATGTGCCAAAGAAATATGCAATGAAAAAGAACAAAGAGCCAAAATATGAGGAATAGGAGCATGTCAAAGAGTGGCAGTATAGTTCCCCGCGGGACGCCCTTGAGCCCGGTCACACGCATGCCCTAAAATAAATGACCATAAGTCTCTGGACAACAGACGGATTTCACATGAAACACCCCCCCTAACCGGATCACACAAACCAGCACCCTGCACCTCGGTGCCATGTCTTTCTACCTATACATCTTCCTGTCTTCCTAAAAGACCGAATTCCCCTCTACACTTGGTCTATGTAGGAACACTGATGACTAGGGGCAATCGGCTATGGGAGGTCCAAGAACAAATGCACACTGCACCTAGGGGTTGTTCGACAGTCAGAAGAAAAGGAGACTCATAATTACTTACTCAAATGCGAAGGGTTCCACTTCAGAAAACTCAAAAAATAAAAAAAAAAACCAAAACCCCCAAAATCCAAAAACAGAAAACCCCAAAATCCAAAATCAGAAAGCCCAAAAATCCAAAAAAAAAATCAGAAAACCCCTAAAAAAAAACAGAAAACCCCAAAAATCTAAAATAAAATAGAAAACCCCCAAAAATCTAAAAAAAATTAGAAAATCTAAAAAAAATAAAAATAAAAATAAAAAATCACAAAATCCAAAAAAAAAGATGTACATTCATTTTCTTTTAGCATACATTATTTCTTTTAATTTCTCGCCTATTTAATAAAACTCAGCCCCTTGACTATCACGAAGATCGAATCACCCCTTTATTTAGAGCAAGGGGCTGAGCCAAAGAATAGATCTAACCTGTTTTGCTAAGTGTGCAGGGACAAGAGATTGAAGAATGATACAAACGTTGTACTCAGTTCATTTTTCCACTCTCTTTCTTACTCTCGTTCATTTGGATCTCATCTCACCGCGTCAGTCACATCAAATACACACAACACTGACATCAAATGTAAAAAGATCCACTAGTAGAGCAATATGTACAAAGATAAGAGGGAGGTGGCTCAACATCTCCTCACTTCCACCCCCACTCTCCCCAGATCCCTCATGCCTGTCGGGTGGTGGTGCATCTCACCACCACCCGCCGCTCCTGGCACTCGCCTCCTCTGCCAGGCGTCTCTCCTCCTCCTCTCCTCTGATGGCTAGAGGAGTCACTAGATATTGCCTCACGGAGGTGCCCGTCGCCTGGCTAGCACTGCTCATGCCGCTCCTGCTCCTGCTCCAGGACTGGCCGATCATCGTAATCATCTCCTGCAGGCTCCGAGCTAGGGTCTGCTGCGCGTGCAAGTCGAAGCGAAGTCACGTCAACTCCGCCTGATCCGCTGTCGGTCCTTACGTACGCAACCTAGCTAGCTCTGCAGTCATCTCGATTGTCTGGGAGCGTAGCTGATCTCTCTCTGCTGCTACGCTGTCCCTCTCCCTCTCCAGCTCAGCCGCTCGGTCAGTAGCGGTCCTCAGTTCATCCTCCTGTAGGAAATCAATTCAAGGTCAGTGTGAATAAAATCTCAATTTTCAAATCACTAGGCACACTTACCCGCTTTGCTAATGATGCCTCTGCTTCCTTAGCTCTCCTCAATGCACTGGCCAGTCGGTCTGCTAGATCCGACTGGGAATCATCTGCTGCTCTGGAAGAGGAGGCACCTCCCTGTGTCCTCCTCGCTCGATCTATCTCTCCCCGCTGCACATTTAACACACGTCAGTTTTATTTTTCCCAAATCAGCTATGAAATTGGTAAAGTGCCGAAGTCTGAGTAAGTACTTACCAGCTGCTCGGCCTCCTTCTGCGCCATCTCGCGATCCTGCATCACTGAGAAGAGAAGGGCCCGGAGTGAGGCAGTCTCTCCAGTCACGTCCACCTCCAATTCATTTATAAACCATTAGCTCAATTCCACTAAGGTGAATTCACAAAGTCATGGTTTAGGGGTTTTACCTGGCGTCGGGCGCTCTTGTACACCTTTCCACCATACCTCAGGGCATATGCTTGACGGTACACGTCATCCGAGGTCCACTAGACCGGACTCCCCTTGCCCGCGCTCCCAGTTCTGAATCTGTTCCTTTGCTCGCTCGTGCCAATCGGTCGTGTAACGTCGCGTGCTTTTCGGATCCTTATGGATCATGTGTGTAATGGTTGTGATGGCCATTGTGAGGCCAACGTGGTTGGGACGTGTGGTGTGTGCAGGTGTGGTGCAGGTTTGGTCCTGAAATAAAATAGGACCTGCTGCAGTTGAGTAGGAGTTGGCGGCCAAGTGTGGTCGTTGACTTGTTGGCGTCCATATGTGTTGACGTTTACTGTATGAACTTGGCGACAAGGGATATGGACGTCTAACCTTGGCGGTCTGATTGGCGACAGCCTTGTTGATGCCAACCTGTGCGACCTGTAGAATATAGGTCTGCCCGAGGACAGTTTCCTCAGCCCAATTCCCCTCTCCCTTGCCCTATTTTCATGCCCTTGCTTCCCCAATGCTTCTAATGGTTGCGGAAGGCTAGTTGGAGGATCGTGGAACGCGAGCCGGTGACGAATCGGCCAAGGAAACGTCGGACCGTGGTGCAATTGCCGTAGGAGCTCGCGGAGGATTCGGTCTGGATCAGGAGAATTTAGGTGGTTTAAGTACGTTTTGAGGTAGGGAATGATCCCTTTAGTTCCTATAGTTGTGTTAATGCAATTGGAAAGCATGAATCTGCATCATAATTGTGTTTTTGGGTAATGGGATCCATGCGGTGTACATGAGTGGTTTGAGCAATTTGAAGAATAAAACATGTTGTTTCAGTTTGATTAGAATGCATGCATGTTTAGAGAAGTGTTTCCTCGTGTTTTTCCCCGCAGGTTTAGGGCCGAGGACACTGTGGAATCGGCCCTAGGTTTCTGTGAGAACTGGTAGCTGCGGAGCTTGGCGTCAACATCGATTGATGATATCGAGTGGTGCAACGATAATGTGGTGCACCCAGTGCTCATTTTCTGAGACTAGCGTATTCGGTACGCAGGTGGTTGGTTCTTTACGTGCTTACGTCGTGTTCACCTGTAGTGGACTACTAGTGCACACGGTTTACGTGAGTCTTCACGTGTTTGTATGTGATGTGCACGTGGTTTTGTGTACGTGACAAGTAGTACGACGCCTACCGTGGTTACCTCTCCAGTTGGGTGCCCCAGGTTCTTTGTGAGCCAGGCTGTTAGCTCGGGCTTTGTCCGAGTCTTCACGTAGTTTGTATGTGATGTGCACGTGGTTTTGTGTACGTGGCAAGTAGTACGACGCCTACCGTGGTTACCTCTCCAGTTGGGTGCCCCAGGTTCTTTGTGAGCCAGGCTGTTAGCTCGGGACTTTGTCCCGGTACTTGTGTTGTACCGTCGAGGTCTGTGTCGTCTAACCTGGACACCCTCACTCTTGTGTTTGAGTTGTACATTTGCTGAGGGAAAGACGACAGTGGGACAGTGACTGCCGTACTTGTCTTTTAGTCACTTGTAGCGCGCTCGTAGTTGGCGGTACGGACACCAGTAGTCGACACTGGTCCCCAGCTAGTCCTTTTCTAGTGCCTCACTCTAGCGAGCCCAGGCCAGGGTCTCTAGAGGTGCCAGGCATGGGCCTGTGACCGTGTGGTCCGCAGGTGGTGGTGTTTAGTTGGTCTCCACAGTTACTTGACCTTTTCACGTGGAGCGGCAGCTGGACCGTTCGTCCGTGGCTGCGAGACTGAGAGGTAGACCTGTGTTATCTTGTCCGAGTCAGTCACTGGTGTCGCGAACCAGTTTACGTGACTCGTGTTTGGCTGTCTCTACTTTAGCTCGTACTGGTTTGCCATTTAATTATTACAGTTGTTTCTGTTGTCGACAGACGGTGAGTACTTTTACAGCTTTTATATCCTGCTTAGTTGTTCTATAAATTGTTGGTACTGTTTACTGCTTTCATATCCTGTGTTGGGTTTGCTCGGTGTTGGGGGAGTTCCCTACTGAGCCTGTGACTAGCGAGGCTCACCCCTACCCCCACAGGTGAGAGCGAGGAGGACGTTTCTCGACCGTCGTCCAGTTCAGAGCCGCGTCGTAGTGGTGCAGGGTCAATACCTCCAGCTGTGTAGTAGCAGCTCCAGCAATGTAGTCTCAATAGAGCAGTGTAGCAGTAGTAGTGTAGCTAGTTGTTTACTTTCTTCAGTTGTACCTCGGGATATGCCCCAGGCTCGTGTACTTTCTTTCAGTTTTGTGCAAATATGGCTATGTAAACTTGTGGAATATATATATAAAATGGTGTGTTCCTTTGTGTTTACACGGACTGTGGTTTGGTATCCCTTGCGAGGCTCGGCCCATTCTCGGGAGGCGGACTCCGATCAAGTACGTTACCTGTTTAACAGGCTTGGCTGAGGTGTTCCGCCATAGGTCGTGTCATGGAGTCCTCGAAAGCTCCAACCGAGTCTGCAGAACCGGTCTCGGGTGGGGAGTTCCACCGCACTTTGTTAAAGCCCTAGGGAGTGCTGGCACAGGAACAGGTGCAGAGGTAGCATAAGGTTGAGTGCATGCACCCACACCGACATACCAAAGTAGGGGCGGGCCTACACCAACCCTGGCTGTCCCTCGTCGCTCTCCTCCAAGTATGGCTGCCACACCACCTGCACGCCAAAGCACAATTAGTTACCAAGTAGTTAAATCAAACATAGACCTAGAGGGAGGGAGATTAGAATGCTCACATCCAACTGAGGATAGCAGTGAATAGCCTCCTGGAGATGCGCCATCTGGTCGCCCAGGGTACGGGTGTCCCGGCACGAGTCCCATCGGCGAACTATGGGCACGAGGCCCGGTCACGCGAGGATCCCCCTCCCTAGGCCTGGGAGGTGGAGGTAAGTCCAGACCTGCAAAAGAGAAGGCAATCATATCACAATTCAAAGCAATTGCATTTGAGTACAAAGGATAAGAAGAGGGAAGTATACTTGGAGAAAAGGGAAGAACCCACTCATAGATGTCTGCCGCTTGGAGACGCTCAGACTGTCAAACTGGTGCGCCAGGAATGCTGCACCCCAAGCGTAACTCCCCACCTTGCTCAGGTCCTTCAGGAGAGGCAGAAAGCGGCAATGGACTGCATCACCCCTCGTGGCAAACAGAAGCCTACCAAGGAAGAGGATGAGGAAGCGACGCAGGTCCATGTCCGCCTCTGCCCCTGGCTCATCTGCTTACCCCACCTGGTAACCCCGGGTCAACCTCTGCAGCTGGTCATCCGTTGTCTCCCCTACTCTCTTCCCCACATCATACAGTCCCAAGCTCTCCTGAAGTGCTACCCGGGGAACAAGGGAGGACCTCTGCCCTACGGGCAACCCTAGGAGTCGACCGGCTAGATCTCGGTAGCAGGGGTAGGTGAACCCGCTCACAGGCCGCCCATACACCCTCAACCCCGTGATCCTGCTCACATCCTCAAGGCTGGGGATCATATGACCCCATGGGAATACGAATGCAGTCGCCTCCGTATCCCACCTGCTCCGCAGAGCCTAGGTGAGCGCGGGATCCGCCCGCATCCTATCCATTCTCAGGACCTCCCCAAACCCCATCTCCTCTAACCTATCTCTCTGAAAGGTGGGAAAGGCCAGATAAACGGCTAGCACTAAAAGCCAGGACACCCGGGCCCTCATTTTACCCTGCATGCACAAGTTAACCAAAAAAAGCAGTCAGGATTTAAGCCGCTCGGTTCTAGTCATGACCTCCTTGTAGGCCGCGACCTTGTCGCGACGGCGCGGTGTGCCGCGACCAGGTCGCACTACCCCCTTGAGTCGCGATCAGGTCGCGTCGGCGCTCGCCGACGCAACAAGGTCGCGTCTCCTTGGTCGTCGCGACTACTGGTGTCGCGACGGATCGGGATGTCGCGTTCTTAGGCACGGACCGGCCGGAGCCTCCCCTGTCCGATCCTTTTCCCGTTTGGGGTCATGCCCCACGCCATCTAGGGGCCTCCTCTCCCTTTCCCATTCATTCATACAAGGTTTTTAGGGTCGAGTTACTCACAGATTTCATCGCTTTCTCACGCTCCTTCCTCGCCTTTTCCACGTCGACGATGGGATCTACCTCTTGTTCCTCCACTTCCATCTCAATCTCCGGGTCCACCTCTTCCACCGGGGGTGCCTCTGTATGGCGCCGAGAGCTCCTCCTCTCCGCGTGCCTCTTCCCCCGAGAAGAACCCACACCGGCATCACCTCCTCCGTCCATGGGATTGATGAGTGATTAGGTTCGAATTTAAGGGAAAGAGTGAGTCCAGAAGAGCAAGAAGCAAGGGAATCCAAGAGGGGGGGGGGGTTCGAAGGCCTCTCTCGGATGGTTTGAAAGCACAAGAAGGGGGGAGAAGAAGGGCGCCTTGTAGTTTTGAATGTTCGGTTCAAGACGCGACGTAGCGGGCCGTCGCGTTAACATCGCGACGCTCTGGGTGGCCGCGACCATGTCGTGACTCACCGCTCTGACGCGAAGCTAACGCGACTGCCATGATTTTCGCGTTACAAACAGAGCCATGTGCAAACAGGACAAAGTTCAAGTTTATTCATCCAAACTATTCAATACATTACTAAATCATCCCTACATTCAATCAAATGGAAATTTCCTGCCCTAGCTACCATCTAACATCAATGTAGCTATCCTCAAGTCTCCGCTGCAGCTGGCTGAATCTCCTTCAATGCCTTGAGGTATTCCTTGATCACATCTTTGTCTTCTACCACTGTGACCTGAAGAAGACCCATCGCGCACCCCTCCCAATGGACGACGGTGCTCCGCACATCCCATTCGTCCTGTTCGTCACCCCTCTTCCTCTCTTGAATAGGTGGGTAATGTGGAAGATAGGGAACCACTGTGCGAGCCGCTCCACACTAAAGGTAGCAACGGTCTGGATTGTAGAGAACTAATGCTTCATTGCCCAGCAGTCGCAGTGCCAATCCGGAACGCTGAGGCAGGTGGATCATTCTATTGTGGAGGAAGCGCGGACGCATCTCGAACTCCGCCACTGTCATCTTCCTGAGATAATTACGCCAGTCCTTCAACCCTTTCACTTGTGCTGTCTTGCACCACGCCTATGGTGTCATGTAGAGAGGTGCACCGACGAATGCAAGGGGATGATGCAGCATGGTTTTCCACTCTGTAGAGATGGTGTCCATGGCCCGAAACTGTATATGCATGCCCATCCAGAGTTCGAGTGCAATGACGGAACCGTAGAAGGGGCCTCCGATGGCTGCAGAAGTAAGTCCAGCATATAGATAGCCAAGCACGGCCTGTCCTATGCTCATACCTTCAGAAACCGAGCAGATTATGCTCAGATTGGCGAAGGAGATGGCGCCATCCATCGCTGGGAAGAGAATAACACCACAGATGCAAATGGCGGCCGTCTTGGCAATGGCAGTGTGGTTCCCGGTCTTGCACTTGCATTGAGAGATGACCCACTGCGCGATGGGGAGGAGGTGCACGTGCATCCCACTGGTCATGGAGTGAGGTCGGTCTTCTTCATGGTGATCTCTGCAAGGATACTCTATGCGTTAATGGGAGCCACTGCGTAGGAAATCGCAAGCTCCTCGCCCCTCTGATACCGTGAGAGACCTAGCATTATCTCCAACTCCTCCAGCAAGATAGTAGCCTCAAACATAGGGAAGATGAACGTGTGGGTTTGGGGATGCCACAGCTCTGCCAACACCGTGATGGTATCCCACACATGCACGATCTTATGATATTGCTTGGCCAGTATGAGCACAGTGGACAGTCCCCACTCCTTCAAGTGACGGATCGAGGCAGGAGGAAGTAGCTCTATCATAGGAGATAACCATGGCACTTCGGAAAATCTCCTTTGGCCAGGAAGAATCTGAAGAGATATGGGAGAGGGAAGGTTGAGAACAGGGAGGAAGAAGAAGAAGAAAACAGAGTAAAACAGGGCAAAAGTTCAAAAATTAGGAGAAAGAGCACTTACTTGGAGCTCCGGGCGCATGCATATGTGCCTCGGGATAGAAGAGAGTTGCTGAAGTTCAGCATGAGACTCCCGGGCAGCCTTGGGACCAGCATAAGGTGGTATGTCTTCTTGGAAGGCTGAGAAAGACCTCTTCATGGCTGCAAGAGAGAAAAAACAGAAGAAGTGAAGAAGGAGGGAGAAAGCTGCGGGATTAGCACCCTAAACTCCCCTATTTATAGAGCTCTAGGAGGTGCAAACCCATCTCAATCCCGTAACTAGGTGTTAGGATAAGGTTAGGAGAGGTCTAGGAGTCCTAATGGAGTTCTAGGAGTCTTAGGATAGAGATAAACATGGGTCTTTTGCATTTTCAGGGTTCGGTTTGAGTCGCGACGCCACGATATGACGCGACAAGGTCGTGACATGGCGGAGTGACGTGACTATGTCGCGGTCCCCAAAGGCGTCGCCTCTCTACCATGTGTGTTATTTCCATATATGTGCATAGTATGTTTGCTTATTCGATTGTGTTTATGTATATATTGTCATTTTTGTGCTTATTATGTCTATTTTGTCAAAAAAAAATCAGAAAATCACAAAAAAAGGACATCACAGGTAAGTCAGGTAAGTATTTCTTTCCTTACTCCCTGCATTACTATATGATATTATACCTATTATATCGTTTCAAGGACTAGCTGGTTCTCAATGTGCTCTGGGATTTGAGTTCTCCTTTATCAAAAAAATAGTGATAATCTAGGTGCGCATTGTTAATCGTTGGATAGGCCGTTGTGTTAAGTAAGTTCGAGAACGATAGATTCAGGCCTGCACTACGGTTGTAGGTAGTCTCTTCACCCGTTCTTATTTGGCCTAACAATATTATCCTTGATATATTTTCTATTTTCTCCTTTTATTTGCATTTATTTTGATGATTTCTTTTATTTTAGCCCCGCATGCATCATGTAGGACTTTGAGCTTTCCTGACTCATTCCTGACTATTGATGAGCCCTTGTTGAGTGCCCAATTATCCTTCATATTTCAAACAAGAAATCTTATTCCACTCCGAATCGGAAGGTTTGCCTCCGAGTGAGTTGTTCCTGTCAATTTGACAAGAATTTCTCTGTCTGGATTACCTATCCAATTTTCATTTTATTCCTTTGATCCATTTTGGTTGCGAACCGCTCCCAGGACAAAGTCATGAGTTACCTGCCTGGCACGCATATGTCACTCCAAAGCGAAACCTGTAGGCCAATCGGCTAGGGTACCTCTCAATCGAGGGGTTGATCGTCCCTTTCTTCTCCTTCTCGTCTAGACTTGCGTTTTTCTTTGCATTCTGCTCGAGCAGCTAACTCGGGGCTTTCACGAAGGTTCCAATTGCTTATTGGTTAGATTGGGTGTCTCTTTACCTTGGCTCCTATCTTTTCAGTCCACTCCGCATCATTTCCGTTCCGCCGTCACTTTGTGACACCTCCACTACACTTCCGCTTCGTTTCCTTACAAAGTGGAAGCCGAGGGGCAATCTGTAGACACCCGATTCTGACTTATAAGTTGAACTATATTTCTTGCTATCCTAGTGAGACCCTAGTTGGTCACTCACCTTGAGCCTATCATTAGTCTTGTTTTGAGCCCATTAACAACTCAAATTTCCATGAAATCCCACCCATTGTCACTTGGAGAGAGTCCTTAGGCCTAAATAACTCTTATCCTTTTATGTGATTGGCAGATAATTCGTAAATAATTAATTTTCTTGACGCGGCGTATCATAGCGTCGCGTTCCTGTATCGCGATGCCAGAGGCCGCCGCGACAGCCCATGCATATTCATGCACGTGGGCATACTGTCGCGACGCCTAGGGCCATCGCGTTAGCAGGTCGCGTCCCTACGATACGACGCGACTGCAGCCGCGCATGCAGGCCTCCGCAACTACCTCCTATGGCTTTATCCCTATCTCCAAATAATATCCCAACCCCTTGGGTGAGGTTTGGGGCTAGGGGACTCTTTAGAAGGCCTATAGGACTCTCCCACATGAATTTTAATGGGATTTATCTCTTATTTGAATTATTAATCATTTTAAAGGGATAATATCTCTCAAAAGTCTATAAAAGCAAGGCCCTCTCTTCATGAACGGGAGAGCCCCATTTTCTACCCTGAAGGGCTGCCAAAATCTCCTCTGATCTGGACTTAGCCTCGTAGCTCTCCCATTTCCTCTCATTTTCCTCACATTCCCACCTCAAAATCTTGCTCATTTCACATCCATGGAGCGTGGAACGTGAGGACGGTGACCCCCACTTCTTCCAAGAGCTTTGGCATGAGACTTGGACGTCATCACAATCCAAAGAGTCGCCCCACATGGGGCTCATCCATTCCTTCCCCCCTTTTCTTTCTTTATCTTCATGCATTTTATTTCATTTCTAGATAGGTTGCATCCCTTCCCATTCCCACATTTTTTATACACCCTAGGGGTTTAAAAACCACCCCCAGGTTCGTTCCCACCATGCTCCCTCTTTTCTTTTCATTTTTGAAAGGATACAACACTTAACTTGTTCTAATAGGGTTTTTATTGTTTTCTCTTTGCTTTGGCAGGCACCCAAGCAATATTCCACGAGGAGCTCTTGTCCTCTAGCCGGCTGGAGGACGGGAAGAAGGTCCCATCCATCATCTCCTGCACAGAAGAGAACGCGACGGAGGAGGGCGACGCGACAAGGAGACGCATCCTCCAAGGGCGACGCCTTATCAGTATGGTCGCGACAGGTAATCCTGCCGCGATACCAGGTCCACTTCTGTTCTCTATCCCTTTCCTAGCATAGTTAGCCCACATCTTCGTCGTTTACTAGGCAACTATCTAGGTGGCGATCACATTCCTCTTTCCATACTATTAGATTTAATACTTGCTTGTGTATTGGGGGGGGCACACAATCCCCGTGATTACAAGCCCCAGTGTCACTATCAGGTCGTGACGCCTCGATATATCACTTCCATAGAAGGAAACCTTTTAAGCATTTTCTGGCAAATTTTCAGGGAATTAAAATGCCAAATAAGAATGTGACGTATCGAGGTGTCGCCTTCTGAAGGAGATCGATTCAGGTCTGAAGGCAAATATGTGTGAGGAAGAACGCGACATGAAGGGCGTCGCCTTCTGAATATGAACGCGACAGGCTCATTGTCGCCTTCATGATCCTTCAGCATATGGCTTACTCAAAGTGTCTGATCTCCTCGCATGGATATCGGATTGGCGCGCAGTTTGAAGCGTTGAACTCCCAACTCAGAGAGCTATGAAATGATCATGAAGACTGATTGATGTGACCAGGAAGAACCCACCAGGGCGATGAACTAATGAGAAAGATACCATGATCAGATAAAGCCAGCTAGGCGATGATGAGCCAACGTGGGGCATCAATGATATGACAAGGAATTTGTCTCAGCTTATGGGTCAGAAATGGGTGTCTACAGATTGCCCCTCCTTGATGCCTGCTTTGCAAGGGAGTGGAGTTATAGTGGAGTGGAGATGGCATGAAATGATGATGTAGCGGAATGAAGTGGAATGAGAATGAAAAGCGGGCATCAAGGTAAAGAGACACCCATTTGAATGAACAAGCAGCGAGAATTATCCGGCGATCTTCGAACATGGCTAGAACAGAGTGCAAGGATGGTTCTAATCTGGGATGAATAAAGGATAAAATAAAAGAAATGATCAACCTCTTGATGAAGAGTACCCCTGGCCATGTTAGGCTTGCAGGTTTTGTTCATTAGGGGATAGGTGCTGTCCAGCGGGTCGATTCGACTCTGGCCTTCGAACGATTCACGGGTAATGAGTGGATCAGTGGGGAAGGGATGACTGATATAATGAATGGGGATGAGAGAAATCCTGAACAGGAACCATACTGGCAAACTGGACCGAGCAACTAGCTCGAAGAGGACTTTCAAATTCGGAATGGAATGAAATTCCTTGTAAGAGAAATGAAGATCTGGTTGAAACATCATTGCGAAGCTGGCTTTGACTAATCATGAGGCATGAAGCTCAAAGATCCTAAATGATGCATGCTGGGGTAAAAGAAAAGAAATCATAAAATAAAATGCAAAGAAAATGAGAAAATAACAAATACTCAAGGATAATATTGCTAGACAAGATGAGCAACGGTCAAGACACTTCGCATCCCCGGCGTGCGATAGAATCCATCGTCCTCAAGCCATACCATCTAACGGCTTGTCCAACGATTAACAGTGGGCACTTAGATCATCCTCGTTTTGGTGAAGGGGAACTCAGATCCTGGAAGACACTAAGATCCAGTCGGTCCTTGAGATGATATAGTAGTGTAGATACCATATAGTAATGCAGAGATACGGTGAGAAATACTTACCTGATGGGCCGTCTTTTGATTTTCTGATTTTTTTGAATTTTATGGATTTTCAAAATATAAAGCAATAAAGAACAAGACACAAGCTCAATATGCACCAAAGTAATTGAAGAATTTAAAGCATAAGTGCAAACACATCTTGAATTGGCAGAAATAATCATGATGATGCAAAGAAATCAGCCAACAGTTGTTGAAACACAGAACGCGACATAGTGCCTGTCGCTACCTCAAGTAGAACGCGACAGGATGACTGTCGCGACCAGGTGGCGATGTGTCGATACGTCGCGACCACAGTTTTTGTGCCCAGAGCGCAATTGGCAACCTGAGAGCTTCATGTTTGGCTCCCACTTGGACTCCTAGAGTTCTCTAGTCATGTTCTAACTCCTATCAACCTTCTAAACTCTCTCTCACCATGAATAGGAGTTCTCAATGCCTATAAATAAAGGGGGAGAGGCCAAATTCGGAGTTCACACCCTTCCTTCTTCTCTTCAAGCTCCCAAGTCTCCCATGATCATGAAAAGAGCTCCAAGTGCTCCCATGGGTGAAGAGGCTTCCTATGGGGGTCCCAAGCACGCCCGGACGTCCTACAGCGAGCTCCTGAGGCTGACGGAGGTCCATAATCATCTAAGCGGCAATGCCAATGTGAGAGAGGTATGTAAAGTGGTTTTTCCAATTGCCTGTAATTTTCAACTCTGAATTTCTCCATTAATGCACCTTCTTCTTCTTCTCCTCTAGCTCTTCCTCGGCTCCCGCCGATACTCTAAACTTACTTGGATAGCACCCATGATCAAAGCCCTACCTATGCATGTGATTCGCGCCTTGAGAGAGTGGGGTTTGGTGGGTATCTTGATAGCCGCCCACAATTATCATAAGATTTCCTTTGATTGGTATAGCATCACCGCCTTGATAGAGTTATGGCACCCACAAACCCATACTTTCATTTTCTCAAACTTTGAGGCCACTGTCTTACTTGAGGAGGTTGAAGCATTCATGGCTCTACCCAAGACCACACGAGGAGATGAGCAAAAAAAGAGTTATATCATTGAGCCCATTAACCCCAAACTTATCCTAGGTGAATTCATGATGGATCCCGCGATGTGTATACCATGATTAGCCCTCAACATATTCACTTAATTCCTTTGTCTAAGTGGGTCATATCTCACTGCAAGAATAAGTGCGGGAATTACCAAGAGATAGCCAAAGCCGTGGCTATATGCTTGTGTGTGGTGGTTCTCTTCCCGTACGGAGATCACCTTTTAGACCATGCGAATCTGAGTGCCATTAGCGGGGTATGGTGAGGACTTAGCCTCTCTCATGCGGTTTTAGCCTACCTTTATGCGGGACTCACATCGGCATCTACAGGGGGGCCCACTCTACGGCTCCATGATCCTCTTAGAGTGCTGGTTGGGAGTGAGGATAAAATTCAAACATGTAGAAAACCCCACTATGGAGAGCCGATTCTTTGGGTGCCATCCTTTGTGCTTCATCGGCGGAGCGGCCAAATTCTCCGATCGTGTCGTGTGTAGGAGAGCAGATAAGAAGACTCGAAGTGTATGGAGGCTTTACCTCAACACACTTTCGATAGAGCACTTTGCCATGGACATAGCGGCACTACGCGGAGTGGACATACGACTTCCCCTTGGGCGCGGACTGGACCTATAGCTTTTGGGGAACATGACGATTGTCCTTTACAACCCACATAGGTGCTATCTTCAAATTGGGAAGCCAAGGATGAAGCTTCTTTAGCCATCGCACTTGCCTCCTATGAAAGCGAGGCGCTTGGGAGATCCGGAGGACGAGCAAGTCGTGCGGAGCTCGCTAGTGATGTGGCGCATGTGTGCCACTCACACTCTACCACCCACGGCGCACAAGGAGCGTGAGACATATGTGGCGTACCTCAGAGAGTGTAGGGAGATCCGGCCACGTGAGGACCGAGAACTTGCGAGGGGGACTTGATTGTATTTTTAGAGATTTTTTGAGAGATTTGACATGTTGGGAGTGTGAGAGTGATGTATTAGGGACTTTATGATGATTTTCAGCCTTTATATGATGTATGCATTTGAGATTTGCAATTAAAATCTAAATTTAGAGGTTTCTGTGCAAAAAAACTGAGAAGGTGACATCATATGCGTCGCAACCTTGAACGCGACAAGTCAACCATTGCTACCTTGATTGAGAACGTGACAGAGAGTATGTCGCGACCTAAAGTGAATGTGACAGCCTTGCAGTCGCGACTATAGGCCCAAGGCTGTTTGAATTTTGGCCCCACGCACCTCTTTCTCTTTCCCTCTTTTCTCTTCTCTCTCTTCTCTCACCCCCTTTCCTTCCGGCGACAGAAACCCCCCCCCCCCCCTCTTCCTTCCTCCGGCGAACCCCTTCACCAGCGGCGGTGGCTGCTGTCCCCCTTTGTCTTCTCCCTTCCTCTTTCCTTCTCTCCAACTTCTTCTCTCTCTCCCCTTTCTTGCAGTTGCACCTAGTGATGGATGGTGGTGAAAACCACGCCGGTGACGGCAATGGGTGCTCGAGGAGGCTCAGGCGCACCACCAGCCAGCGGCGGACGACAAAAGAGGAGGCTCCGTCCCTCCCTATAGAAGCGGACCCCATGGAAGGTCTGGGCGAGGAAGAGGCGGTTGGCCCTAAGAAGGTAAGTCGGCCAAACCCTAGCCATGGTGTGATTGGATGGAGAAGAATGAATGAACGAGGTGCTAAACACATATTGTAGGGAGTTTGGCCCAAGGTGAAATGGTCGGGGTACGGCTATTGGCCGCCCCCGGTCACCCTGTGAACGCGACAAGATTCCTATTGCATTACCAGGAAGAACATGACACAGGGGTTGTCACATTCAGAAGGTGATGGCTCGACCCGTCGCCTTCATAACTCCAACCAGTCCATGCCAAGAATGGCATCAAAGTTGTGGAGCTGCAAGGCAAACAGTCTAGCTGGTAGCTGGTGGCCCTGTACCTCGACGGTGACACCCTCCAAGTAACCAAGGGTATGCACAAAGTCACCCGTCGGAAGCTCAACAGCAAGGTCACAGGCCTGCACCGGAGCAAACTCAGACAAGGAAGCAAAGAACTCCTCAGAAGCAAAATAGTGCGTGGCACCCGGGTCAATCAAAACTCTAGCAGCTCTACCAAGGATGGGAACTGTACCGACGACCAGATTAGAGGCCTCTGCCTCCTCTCTGGTGATGTTCATCACCTGACTGTGTCCACGTCCTTGCTGAGGCTGCTGCTGCTGGCGCTGCTACTGCGGCTGCTGGAACTGACCATGGTACTGCTGCTGGCGCAGTTGCTGCGGCTGCTGGTATTGACCCTGGTACTGCTGCTGGCGCTACGCTGGCTGGGGTGGACGGTACTGAGTCTGAGGTGTCTGCTGTTGCTGCTCTTGCTGCTGCCTTAATGGACACTCTTGCCTAAAGTGTCCCTGCTGCCTGCAGTGGTAACAACCTACGTCCTGCTGGCTCTGCTCCGCTCCCTACTGAACGGACTGCTCCACTGGGTACTGCTCCGGCTGACGATGCTGCTGTTGCTGGTGACGCCTGCCTCCACGAGTGAACAACTTCTTCAACCTCGAGGTCAGGCCAGCACCACCTGTCCTCGAAAAAGAAGAACAGGAAACACTCCCTCGGCTGCCCGCGTGGCTCTAGTACGGAGAAGACCTCCCTGAGCCTCCACTCTGCTGCAGCTGAAAACGACACTCCCGCTCAAGGCCGTAGCTCTCACCACTGCCACCGCCAAGGTGTCACAGAGGTGACCATCCATGGCCCACCTCAAGTCCGAGCGTAGCCTGCTAATGAACCGCTCGGTACGAGCCTGCTCACTAGCGGCCACGTGGGGAACGTGTCGAAGAAGCTACAGGAAATGCTGGTGGTACTGAGCCACGGTCAAGTCTCCCTGTACCAACTCGTGGAACTGGTCCCTCCTCTCACGGCAAGCGTAGTCAGGGAGGAACTCTCTGTGAAAGGCCACTAGGAACTCCTGCCAAGTGATCTGGACCAACCTCCTGCCCTGAAAACTGGTCTGCCTCACTGCCCTCCACCACTCATGGGCTGACCCCTTCAACTGATATACTGCCAACCTGACCTGATCCTGCCCTGCACAGTCTATGGCCTCGAAGGTGCGTTCGAGCTCATGGACCCAACTCTCTGCCCTGTCAGGATCACGGTCACCAGAAAAAGTAGGAGGTCGAAGACGAAGAAAGCTCTCCAGAAGCGCTGTGCGGTTCTCAGGTGCTGCTGCTGCTACTGGAGTCTGTTGCCGTACCACTAGGGGTACCTCTGGCTGGACTGGTGCTGCCTGCAGGGTCGGTGGTGGCTGCTCCTCTACTGCCATCTCTGCGAACTGCTGACCTCCTGCCAACATCTGCTAGTACGGCTGGTACTGAGGGTACTGGGGGTGCTGCTGGCATTGCAGGTACTGCCAAGGACCCTGAAACATCGCTCTCCACCACTGCTCCATGACGGCCGGTGGGGGCTGGGGCGGAGACCACTGTTGCTGCTATTGCGGCTGCTACTGCTGCTGCTGCTGTACTGCTGCTGCTGCTGCTGTGGCTCTCCCTGCCGCAACGGAACGCCCTGCGGCAACGGGTCCCCAGGCTGCTCGAACTGCTGGGGCTGAGCGTCGATCAGCATGTGCTCGACTGCAACCGACCCGTCCGACTCAAACTCCTGACGCTCCACCAGCTCACGAACCCGCATGCGAGTGCGTGGAGGCATGTTCTACAAAACAGACTCAATGAGAAGTTAACAGATAAACTACAGCGGCTTAGCAGTGTTACTTGTACTTCCTAAGGGACTTTATGTTATTACTTATTTCCACTACAAGTCTTGATAGACCCCTTGCTCTGATACCACTGTAACGATCCCGACGCCCACATCTTTGGCTTTCACCAAGAATCCGAACATCGGGACCGCCGCTCACGGGTCCGGAGACCCGGAAGGGCTAACGGATCGGTCTAACAAGATATGTAATAGAAATAAATAACAACAAACATACTAAAGTGCACCACAAGTGAATGAAAAGTGTCCAACACTAAGGGTCTGTTTGTTTGCACTGAAAATCTGGGTTAGGAAATGATTTTCAGGAAAACATAAATTTTTATATCATTTGGTACCACTGAAAACCAAAATATGGAAAATCAAATCACAGAAAATCCAAATTTTGGCATCCGCGGGAAAACCGCGGAATGCCATTTTCCAAACTGCTGGCGCTGTAGTTGTGTAAATAGGTTGTACAGTAACAAAGTTAGTCACTATTCATCTAAATTGTATTTTTATTTTTTTTCATTATTTAAATAATATTCTCAAATTTAATTATTTCTCAATAGTTAATTTATTTTTTACTTTTTTATTAAAATATATTTAGAATATTATTCATTCAAATTATAATTTTATTTTATTTCTCCAACTTTAAATTATCTTTGTCAAAATTATTTATTTTCATTAGTTATTTAATTTTATTTTATTTTTAAAAATATTAAAAATAAAAAATAAAATAAAATAAAAAAATAATGAATAGTGTTAGTACACAATGAATATATGACTCTCTCTCATTTGAGTAGATCATAAGATCTCATATCCCTCCATACAATTTTATATTTTCCTAACAACCAAATAGACAATTACGTTTTCATTTTCACGGAAAAGTTATTCCGTGGAAAACTATTTCCCTGTGAAACTGTTTTACATACAACCAAATGGACCCTAAGTAACAGTCTAGTACAGTCCCAAAGTAAATAAAGTACAAGTGCTGAAATAAACGGGAAGGAATACGTCCCTTAGGGGCATACCCCGAGGGTGAAGTACAATTGCTGGGGGAACACTGCCACTAGAGACGCCGACTACTGCGGGCCTGTCTCCTCAATCCGCCACGGAGGGAGCTGCTGTGAAGTTTCACCTACAAAATAGGGAGTGAGCTTTGTAGACACGCAAATTTGGCTCCACCGCGGGCAAATTTCATGTTGCGTCATAATGCCACAAATGGTCCTCTTTTTGCCTCGTAAGAGTATTTTTCCAATATTTCTAGATCTCACCATTCTTCTTTACGGGTGCTTCTCCATCTCTTCAAAGGGGGTCCGAGGGCAGTGCCCTGGCGGGGGTCTCCGAGGGCAGCACCCCCGAAAGCTAAATTTGGTTCACAGAGGCACATGAACAACTTCATTGAAAGGCGTCCCGACTGGTGGACACGATTCAGGAACCTTTTTGCGACGGCTCCAAAGGGCGTGACCTTGTCACGTTAGCCATGTAGAACGCGACCATGCTTTTGGCATGAAGGCGTCGTGCATAGCGGACGCATTTATTAGCACGTGTATAAAATGGCATCCACTTCGTTGGACGCGATTTAAAGTCAAAAAGGCTACGCCCCCAAAGTCGTCGCACCTAAGGTTTCCACGCCGTGTAATCAAGACAAAATCTCTGAATCACGTCCTTGTCAGTGGATGCGATTTAGAAGGTCAAATTCGAAAACTCCCGTCAGCAGACAATGCATTCATGAGCCGATTGCCTCGAAACCATGCAAGTCTGAGTCGCGGCGGACCAGGCGGACGTGATTCAAGTCGTGGCGGCCTGGCCCGACATGATTTCAAAGCGTAGTCATGATGCGCCTATTACATCGGTTTCACTTTCTTAATCGTGGCCTGCCACCCAGACGCGATTCAATTCATAATCGCGGCTTCCTATGTGGACGTGATTCAGGAATCTGTTGCCTATAAATTGGACCCGAGGGTCATTTGTTCAGGGGGGCCCAACGATAGCGGCGAAGCCCTGCTGGATTTCCATCTCGCCCCCGACTCGAGGAGAAGCATCTCCCTTCCACTCCTCCCTCCCTCGGAGCCGTCTTCCTCTACATCGACTGCGTACCCCGGAGCAAGGCGGGCGATGTCTTCCTCCTCCTCTTCCTCCATTCCGTCCGTACCGGCAACGCCGCCACACTATCCATTCGGGAAAGTACCCCCCTCCCCTTTCTCTTTTCTCTTCACTTTCATCTCCTCCGGGCCCCACGTGGCCTTTGTACTCCTTTTTTAACACACACACATGCATGCATTTTACACACACCCACATTCTTTAGGGGTTTAAAAGCCACCACTCGGTAAGTACACCTCCATGTTCTTTTATTTCATTTCATTCTTTACTTTTAGGATTTGATACTACACATGGCTAATCCCGTTTCTTTATTTTTCTTTGTCTCATTTGTCAGGGTAATCAAAAGAAAACACCCTCTACCACGGCCGGCCATGTTCGTAGAGGAAGAGAGGACCCACATCATCTCCCGCGCAATCTCCACGCTTCAAAAGGTACACTTCCGATCACCTCTCCCACTCGCGCGTGCATTCTCCATTCGGTGCCCACGTGCACCTGGCGATCACGATCCTCTTCTCACCTTCCATATCCCTCTTTGTACGCGTCGTCGAACCCTCGGCAGTGTCTACAAGCTTCACGAAGAAGCCCAGTAGGGACTACCAATCTCCCACTGGTTCTAACAGCAGAAAAGAACTAAGTGCAATAATAAAATAAAGTAGTAAAGTCTATTCTATTAAACAGAGTAAAGTGCGGAAGCGTGAAAGAAATTACACGGTCATCGGTCTAGGTTACGCAGCGGAATCGGAAAACCCGTGTAAACCAAGGCACCACAAGAACCCAGCTGTAACACAGACAGTAGAAACCGCCTGGACAAGCACACTAGCTACAGAACACTACACTATTCAGTCAGTCAGGAGAGCCACTCGCCTTACCCTCGACCAACGGTCCATGTCGAGCACCTCCGGTCGGAGTGAGACGCGGAACAAGAACAACCACAACTACCGTAGTCTTTCCGGACTATAGTCCCACACCTGACCCCTCTAAATGGTTCCAGAACCACGTAGAGTGAGGCAGTGAGAAAAGAACTAGCTGATCTGAACTGTACGAGCTACCAACCACCGGCGTCCCAGACTCAGCTAAGAGAGCTCTACAAACGACTCACGCCGCTATCCCACCGTTTTCCCCTACTGCTACCAGAGTCAATGACTCGAGCAAACACGCCGCCTGGAGCAACACCCTTTGACACAGGCGAGTGGGGACCGGGGGTCCCAGGTAACGGTAACAACCTGTCTCGTGGACAAGCCCTCAAGTGCCTAGCATCGGGCGAAGAGAGACTAGTAGTAGCACTGCACTAGGAATAGCACAGGTGCCAAGAAAAACCAAGTCACAGCGGAAGCGGAAACACAACAGGTCGACAGTCAGCTCTCGGTCAGAGAGGCGACGTGTCGACCCGTCACGACCAGAATGCGACGGTTCTGCCTGTCGCGACAAGGAAAATAGAAGGCGACCCGTAAGCGTGTCGCGATAAGGTCGCGGCAGCTAAGAGTTCTGCAACAAGCCCGAGTCAACTGATTGCAACACGTACCCCGTCGCGATCTCATCGCGACGGAGACGGAGGTCGCAATCGGGAAGACCCCGAACACTTGAACGCCAGCCACGTACCCATCACGTTAGCATGACGCGGCGGGTCTGGGGTGCGTTTCAAGAGAACGCAACGCCCCGATACGTCGCGACCTGGTCGTGACTGGAAAACCCATCGCGACCACAGCCGAGTGCTCAACAAAAGCAACCCTTACCCCCCAAAATCCTCAAAAGTGGTACACAAAGGGGAGGGGGTCAAGGAAACGATGGAAACACTTCAATTATAGCACAAACCACCCAAGAAAACCCCTTGCATGCATGAAAAGTCAAAGAAACACTCACTTCACTCACATGCAAATAAGATACTCCCCACATGCACAACCCAAGAAACATAGATTCATGCAAACCAACACCACATAATCATCACACATGGATCATGGGACGAAAGTAACTCCTAGAACAAGGATTCTGGGTTGGAATTAGGGTTGGGACCTAGCTTGGAGAACTAGGTGGAGGTTTGGGTCCCTACCTCAACTTGAAGAACCGCCCTGTTAGGGTCTTCTCGTAGGATTGCACCCCTCCACCTCTGAGCTCCAATGCTCCACGACCGTCCCACGAACCGGGCTCGATCTCCTCCTTCAGGGCGATGGAGAAAAATCACACCAAGCAAGAAGAACACAGAGAATGAGGAGGAGAAGAAGAAGAAGAATACAAGGTGAAAGGTTCAATCCATACAAACTTACCAATTCAAGCCACAATGGTCATCCAATCTCCCCACGGAGCTCCACACAGGGGAAATCGCCATAGAGAGGAAGAAAACAACAAAATGGCCAAATGGGACTTCTGCTTTCGGGCTGAGCAATTTTAACACAGACGTTAAGAACGCGACGTCCCTGGTCGTCACGTTAGCAACGCTAACGCGACACCCTCATACGTCGCGATCTTAAAGTTTGCGACCCAGACTGCCAAACCCAACACGTGGTATGCATGCAACGCTGACACCTGATCGCGACGGGTCAGTATGTCGCGTTCAAGCATGCATGCCCACAAGTGTCTCCACCGTCCAGATAGTAAAACGACAAAAGAACTGTCTGCTGTCAGAACTAGATCGTGATAGGGGCGGCCAGCGAATTCGCAACCTAAACGCGATGGCTACCTCTGTCGCCTTCAGAAGGCGACGGCCCTGCATGTTGCGATCCCAACCAAGAGCTCCTGACCCACAAGGTAACACGGATGTTACACCAGTGGTCTGAGATCTGAGGCGCTTCTTGATCCTCGTGATCAGGAAGCTAATCCTGGGGACTCGAGGGGACCCAGTGATCTGTAGGTGCCTGCCCCTGCTAGAGGACCTGACCCAGGTAGGCAGTTATGCATGTGGTGCGGCCCTTCTGGCACACCTTTTCAACAGCCTGGGCACTTCCGGTAGGGAGACGGTGGCCGGCTTCATTACGCTTCTACAGGTACACTTCTCACCCTTACCCTTTATTTCTTTTTCTGCTTATTAAAATTGCTTGTGTTACTGACGACCTTGTTGCTTTGCAGATGTGGGCCTATCACTACCTCCCTTCCCTAGGCCGGGGAATACCGAGGCAGCCGAGAACTGTGCCACTCTTCCAGCAGTGGCAGTTTCACCGCGATGAGCGGTCCCTGCACCTGCAGGTGACCCTCATCCAGGACGCACTGGATGTCGTCCCCTTTGGATACGTGAGTACTTCTACACTTACAACCCTTCCTTTCTTTATCACTGACACTCAACTAATGAATTTCTATATGTGGTGGTGTGTAGGTCGAGTGGACGCCCTACGCTTGGGATGATGACGCCGACCAGCTGTGGGTGGGGCAAGGCCGCCCCTACTTCGGTAGGGAGATCTGGCTTCACGCCTTCAATACGGTGGTACAACTCCACCTTCGGCTGGTCGCACAGACACTGGGGCTCCACCAGGCGGTGGTGGAGTTCCCGACCCGGGAGAGGCTATGGGAGAGGCCAGGTCGCAGCTTCTGGGGGATCCAATAGACCACATACTGGAGGGAACGAGCCCGGGAGCTGCTCGAGGACTGGCGGCAGCGGGGCCGAGTGGTGACCTCCGAGGCCACCAGTGACGAGGACTACTTCCGTGCTTACGCACGGAGGTATGGGGCCCAGGTCTACAGGGGGACCCGACGACCAGTGAGTGCTACACACCTAGCCTTTTCTAAAATTTTTATTGTTAATTCCTTGGCTAACCTGACCTATGTTTGTAGCTCAAACCCGAGGGTCGGATCGCCTCCCTCGAGGGCGTCCTCCACTCCACGATCCAGCAGAGGGATGACCTCCAGCGGACCGTGACCAAGCTGGTGAGTGCTTTACTTCCTGCTTCTTCTAGTCTTCACTTCAGTTGACTGACCCGTATTTTTTCCTTGCAGCGTGCTGAGCTAGAGCGCGCGCAGCAGATGGTGGGGGGTGCTTCCACCTCCTGGGATGAGCCTGGCCGCTCCATGCTGGAGGGTCAGTTGGTAGCAGCGGTGACCCGGGCGGAGGGTGCCATGGCCCAGCTGCGCGAACGTGTGAGTTACTAATTACATACCCTTGCACTTTATTCCTTCTATTGACACATGTTTTGACTTGCAGGAGGCGGAGCTGGGAGACTCTCTAGCGCAGACCGCTGCACTAGAGATGGAGGTGGCAGAGGTGCGCCTACGCCCTCAGGCGGATGAGGCGACGGGGTTGCACCGGGAGATGGATGAGCTCCGATCACAGCTGGGGAGCGAGCAACTGACCGTCCTGGTGCTCAGGGTAGAGATGAGGGGGCTGGAGAGAGCCCTCTCCTTGGTCGGCTGCAGTCGCTCCTCGGCCAGCAGGAGTGGTGCCCCTAGCGCCTCAACGGGGCATTATTTGACAGGTTCCTCCGGTCGACGAAGGAACGAGGAGGAGGGACAACGGCGCAAGGGAGCGGCCGAGGGGAGCACGACAAGGCCGAGGGCGATGGCCCCTCCACCTTCTCGCCCGCCTGAGGGTACACGGGAGAGTGGTTGAGGGCTTGTACTTTTTCACTTTTTGTTCATGATGATGTGATAATAATGATGATGTAAATATGGAATGGAATGAAATTTTTTGTTTATGAAATGTGATTGTGTGCCAGCGACGAGTGAAATATGAGTGCAGCTTTCTTTCTTCTGTTGCGACCTGGACACTTAGGACAACCACGAAGACAAGTTAGATCAGTTCTTCGACTTAGCCCCTTGCCTTAAATATGACAAGTGATCAATCTTGATAAAATGGTCAAGGGGCTAAGCCTTATTAAGTAGGCGAAAAGACATAAATAAATGAATGACATGCATGAATGAGAAAAGTGTTTTTTTGGGAGTTTGAAAAAAAATAGTTTTGAAATATTGATTTTTTTTTGGAATTTGAAATATTTGATTTTTTGGAGTTTTGAAATATTTGATTTTTTTTTTGAGTTTGGAATATTTGATTTTTGGAGTTTTGAAATACTTGATTTTTTGGAGTTTTGAAATATTTGATTTTTTGGAGTTTTGAAATATTTGATTTTTTTGGAGTTTTGAAATACGCCTAAAGCCGACGTTAGCCCTTCCTAAAATAAGACGCGCGAGACGGAAGGGATTCGCCCTTTTGGGCCACATCACATAGACCAGTTTGAACTGCTGGTTTAGAGTCTTGACCACCTCCCCTTCTCGCCAAGGACCTCACTAAGATAGGACGTGCATTTAGGGGTGACATGCCTTGGGTGATAGCCCCTGGTTGATGGTGCGGCTAGTTAGGCCGTACCTAAGAGATGATCCAATCTTATAGATGGAAATGTAAGACTATTTAAGGAAAGTCTAATGCAGGTTTGAGGGCATTGAGTTCGACTTCTTACCCCAGCATACCCTTCAAAGATTAGGTCTATTGCGTAGGCACTTTGTGGTCTTTTCTTATGGATTTGCACTGTCTGGGGCATGCGTACGACCGGGCTTATGAGCGACCCGCGGGGACTTTGCCACTCTTTACCATGTCCCTATTCTATCATGTATTTTTCTTCATTCTTTTACTTTTTGTTCCTTTTGCCTTTGTTATTAGACCGTCCCTGTTTAAGACTTCCTCTAGTTAGGGTGTGCTGAAGGTTGACAACCTTGCCCTTACGACCCTTGCCCCCACACTTCGACCGATTTTGAAGAGAACGACCATCGCATCGATAGAGTAGGGCCCACATAGCTACGGTATCCACCAAGCGTAGTCTTCTGGGCTTGCCGTGTGTGTGTGTTGGTCCTAACTTAGGTCAACCCTTGACGATTGGGGAAGAGACTTCGGACACTTAACACGGGGTTATCCCTAATCTAAGCATTGTGGCCTCACGCCTACAGACCTAGGGATAGAATCTCTTGAGGTACAACCCATTCCAAGGATGTGACAATTCTACACCCTCAGCATTGGTTAGGCGGTAGGCGTTTCCCGGATACACCTCCCTCACCATGTACGGACCTTCCCAATTTGGTTGTAATTTAGACCTTGAACCTCCAGGTTTGATAAAGATGCGTTCAAGACCATATCACCCTCTTGGAATTTCCGTTCAATTACTTTCTTTTCAAAAGACCTTGAGATTCGCCTTTGGTATGAGAGCACATGATTGGCTGCCATTAGTCGCCTTTCATCCAAGAGTTCCAATTGGACTAGCAATGCCTCTCGACGTTCGTCAAGATTAAGTTCCTTATCTAATTGGACTCTTAGTGAAGGATCAAGAACTCGTATGGAACTACCGCTTCCATCCCATAAGTGAGAGCATACGGGGTTTGTCCCGTGGGAGTACGGATAGAGGTACGATTGGCCCATAGAGCCTCTATTAGCTTTTCTGGCCAATCAGCGAATTTATGCGATTCACAAGTTTTCTTCAAGATTTTAAGAAGGGTTTTATTAGTTGCTTCAGCTTGGCCATTACCTTGTGGGTAATATGGAGATGAATGATGTAGAGTGATGTTATATTTCTTACAGAGGTCCTCAAGTTCTTGTGAGATGAATTGCGGCCTATTATCTGTGACGATGCTGCTTGGCACTTCAAACCGCGAGATGATGTTATTCATGATAAAGCGGCACAATGTGGATGCTTTGATTTCTGCAAACGCTTTTGCTTCTGCCCATTTGGTGTAAAACTCAATTGTTGTTAGGATAAAGGATTTTTGTTTGGTTTAAGCATTAGGATCCCCAAGGGGGCCAACAATATCAAAAGCCCACATGGAGAATGGCTAAGGTGTGGAGAGTGGATGAAGTGAGGATGAAGGAGCATGAATTTTATCAGTATGGAGTTGGCATTTGACACACCTACGGACGTAGATGGCACAATCTTCTTCTAGGGTTGGCCAGTAGTAGCCCTGTCTAATGATTTTCTTAGCAAGCATCTGACTGTTGTCATGCCCTCCGCATTCACTAGCATGGGCTCCTTCTACCACCTTCCAAGCCTCGTCATCATTAAGACATCTCAAAAGAACTCCATTAAGAGCCCGCCTGTACAAAACTTTTCCGACGACTGTGTACCTTAGGGTGGCTCTTCTTATGGCCTTGTGATCCTCCGAATTTGCCCCTTCGGGATATGACCCATCCTTACAGTACTGCTTGATCTCAAAATACCATGGCAACTCTTCTTCATCTAAGATTTCCTCGAGCTTAGCTAGCATGACTTGTTGCGCTTCTCTCTTCCTAGCCTTCTTTCCTAAGGTTGTTGAACCAAGGATTCTGAGTAGATGGAACATCGAGCCATTGGACGACGATTGTCTCGGTCCGGTGGCTCAAAGGGAAGGATAGAGAAGAGACTAGTGACGCCAAGGCGTCAGCCAGGATATTTTGTGAGCGAGGAGTGTGGACATAGATAAGCATGCAGAATTGTCTTGCCAGCAACGTGACCAAATCTTGATATGGTTTAAACTTTGGGTCACGAGTGCGGTAAGTTGAGAGCACCTGCCGCAGAACGAGCTGATAGTCTCCTATGATTCTAAGGTGGGATGCACCCAAGATGTAAGCACGCTTAAGACTAGCTAGGAGAGCTTCATACTCAAACATGTTATTACTGGCGGAGAAGGTGAGTTGAAAGGCGATGGGGATAGTAATACCCTCCGGGGTGACCAGCATGGCTCCAATGCCCCATCCCTTAGAGTTGAGTGCACCATCAAAATGAAGGGACTAGAAGGGGTCTTTGGAGATGACCGAGAGCTCTTCATCAGGAAACTCATCTCGGATGGAATCGCTTGTGGGGTAGTGGAAGATGGGCAAGGTGCTCGGCGATGGCATATCCTTTGATGGCCTTTTGGACCACAAAAGAGATGTCGAATTAGGAGAGGAAGCTCTGCCAGCACGCGAGCCGATCAGAGAGGACAGGTTTTTCTAGGAGGTACCTGAGTGGATCAATCCTCGAGATCAGCTTGACCTCGTGGGCAAGAAAGTAATGCTTGACTTTTTGAACTACCCACACGAGCGCGGCACAAGTATTGTCCACGGTGGTGTATTTGGATTCTGCGGTGTTGAAAAGCCTAGAAAGATAGTATGCTGCCCTTTCTTTTCCAGATTCATCGTGTTGTGCAAGGACAACACCTAGGGAGTCCTCAATGACTGAGAGATATAGGATTAGTGGTTTCCTGGGTACATGAGTGTAGACGTTATTTTTCGGTGACGAACATCCACATTTATTTTGGCGAAAAGATGGCAACGGGAAATGATGAGTGATCGCCAGGGACTTTTTACCTCCGCCTGGAGGAGATGTGATCGGGTAACGCCTTGATGTGGAGATGATGGATTCTTCACTCCTCCCCCTTCAGCCGGCCAAAAGGGTGAGGGCTCCACGGTGTAGCTTCAATTTTTCTGCAAAGGAAACAAGTACAAAAGACCCATTAGACTAAAAATTATGGTAGCATACGCACACATATATAAAAAAAAATACACAATCGGGGGGCGTCTTACCAGTTGGAGGCTTGAGAAGGAAGACGGCCAAACGTTATGACCGCCTTCCCTCCCTCCTTTGTTTATAGAAAACTCCTCTAAACTGGATATTGGAATGGATGCACTACGTGAGTGTGTGCGTGGATGTGGTAAAGATGCATTATATGTGAGATGGCAAGCTAAACAAAATAGAGAGGAGGAAGAGAAGGAGGTCCCTGTCTATGCAGACGCAGTGACGAAGAAATCTTCTCCAGGACAACGTGCTGACTCTGACGTTGGCATGCTTATCGCCGTATTGTTCCACCGGATGGCGTCCTGCGAAGGGAGGCGATGGCGAAGTGTAACTTGAAGTTGGGCTCCTCTGGTGACTGTGCAGCGTTGAAAGGAGGCCGACGTCGTATCCGAGGGAGAGGTGAGTGCAAAGGAGGAGGAAGCTGAGGTGCCGACGGATGATGTTGTGATGGAGTAAGAGCTGCTGTTGGTGTGTGTGAAGACCGCCAAAGATCGAGAGGCTGGGTGGTGCGCAAGGTGAGGTCCCCCGTCGGCTGCTGCCCACTGCGACTGCCATGATAAAAATCGCCCCCCCTCCAGATGGAACCGAGGCGGGATCCTTATCACTCGCATGCATGGCTTCCTAAACAGACGGGGACGTGGGCAGTTTAAGTGGGAGAGGCTTGCGCGGGTCTCACGGCGACCCGGACGCCGAAGGAGAATGGTGGGCGTTCTAGGCTCCTGCTTTCCGGGGGCAGATCACGAGGATGTCATGTGCGAACCTGGAGATATGGGCGCGTGACGGTGAGATGAGTGGGTGAGCAGTGAGTAGTAAGACGTGGCTGGGAGATGGTGGTCGTGTGTGAGAGAGTGTTTGACTTGGTCCCCCCGTGTGTGGATAAGTGCATGCGTAGAGGCAATTGTTGGCATTTAAATGGGGTTGGATTTACGTGGATATGGGTGGGTAGCTTATGTAGGTTGCATTTTTTATGGGTTTTAAATAGATGTGAATGGGATGCTTCACATGGGTCACGTGGGTATATATGGCTTGTTGATATATATATATTTTAATGGGTTTTAATTAATGGGCATGGTTGGATGGGATTTATGTTACACTATATTTTAATTGGGTTGAATTCTAAATGAATATATGTGACTTACGGTGTTTATTTATTTTCTTTTCTCTCTTTTAATGGGTTTGAGTTAATGGATTTTAGATGGATTTAAGTGTGGTGGGGTACGGCAGTTATGTTGTGGGTGTGGTAAGTATATTTAAATGGGAATGTTTGTTGGTTTTTATTTAGGATATTATGGGCTGGTTTATTTATGTGGGTTTGATTTTTAATTATTTTTAGTTGTTGAGTTTTAATCAAAATGGGTTTTATGTGAATTTTATGGAACTCAGCTATGGGTTTTATTATTTAGTTCATTTTATTTAGATTTTAAGTGGGTTTTAATTGATGGGCATGATTAGTTTATTTATTGAGTTTTATGGGTTTTATGTGTGAGATATATTTTAATTGTTGTTTTCATGGATTTAAATTGTTGTGTTATTTAATTATTTAATATCCATTATGAGATTGGTTAAGGTTGGTTTAAGTGGTGGTGATGGATTTTATTTTATGTGAATTTTACCGATTATGTGAGTTTTATTTATTTAGATTTTAAGTTGGATTTAAGTGGATTTTATCATGGCACCGAGCACACACACAAGAGACAGCTAGAATGTGGTGAAAATGGCAAGCATACAAGCACCACACACTATGCAAGAGATAACGGCAGAAGAGGCTAGTACCAAGAAAAGTGTAGGCGACATACGACTGTGTCGCCAAAAGATTTTGACGACAACGAATTCTGCAGCTCAAATATGTCCGATGACCAACCTTTTGTCATCATAAATGAAGCGACGACAATCGGGCCCGCCGACAAGGGCACAAGCTACCCTGGAGATCTTAATGGAGAAAACATTGCGCCTACTGAATAATGGGCCAAATGGGCTAAGAAATGAGCCTTGCAAGGATGATCCAAAAAAGCGCATATACCAGAGTAGACGTCCGGGGAGTGTGCTGTTAACAAGGTGTCAGCGGCAATCGATGTTGCCGTCTACATGGGATCCGACGCAAGTCAACAAATGGTCCAACGGGCCTTATTGGGCCATGGAACCACGCGGGGATGGGCCAAATCTCGCGTCTACAAATGCCCCTCCGAGACATCCGATCTTGTAGGGGAGCAGAGCGGACTGAAAGGTTGGTGTCTCGGTAAACAAAGGACGCGAAGATTTAATGGAAGGGCCATCTCCAAGGATAGGAAATCTAGCAAGCCAAACGAATGAGTTAGGCTAGAAACAAATGACGAATCGTCTGAGAGACAAATGTGGGAAAGAAGGACGGTGATCTACCCGTGTAACTACAACTGCAACCCAATGTTAGGGTCCCTGGCGTTGCCGTGTAGGACTTTGACTAGTTTCTGGTGTGTCTGAGTCAAAGGAGTTGTAATATGTCGGTTGAATCGAGGGGGTCTCATAACCGGAGCTCGTGTGGGCTCGCCGACCTAATTAGGACGTCTGTCCAGATTTAGGTGGTTGTGGAGACAAGGATTGGTTGATCTCTCAAAGGACTATCAAAAGATTCTAACTGAAATCAATGTTTGGAAAGCCTGAAGTCTAGAAATAAGCTCATGACTGGCGAAGGTTCAAATGAACTCAACAAGGCTGGAATTATTATCTGTGATATGCACGGTGGGACAAGTGGAGAAGGGGGGCAACAAAGACCCAATATTCAGCTTGGATATTCAAGAAGATGGTGCTGACCCGGTTAAACTTGGGATCTGGGTGAACACACAACTTACTGGATCAGGATAGACTTGGGATTTCACTTGATTAATCTTAGTTGAAGAACAGACTAGCAGAACTCATTTCTAGCCACCAGGATAACTTTAAAGCACGAGACAGGGTAAAAATCTTTCTTCCTCAGTTAGTAAAGTTAGCAGAGAAAATTACATGATGCATGTAGGGTTTGCCCTATCTAAATGCAAGTTAGTAAACCAGAGGAATTATTAAAGGCCAATCAAATAACTGGGAGATCACAAACACGTCACGGTTTTTGGTGAAGGGGAACGCTGGGTTCATGGTCGCCAAGTTATTAGTCTCTGGTGCAGCTAAACCCTAGGTTAGACATACCTGAACATGATAGCCAGGAATTGACTAACTGCGAACCTCGAGCGGATGATTCAATGAAGTGCCACTTTGGTCAATCCCTTTCTCAATCTTTTTTTTTTTTTTGGGACCCTCTCCTTAGCTTCTGGATACTTCTCTGTTGATATAACACTTAAAAAAAAGTGATCAGTGAAGCTCTGACTTCAGCCCCTTGCCTAAGAATGACATGCCTTTCTTGAAGCAAGGTCAAGGGACTGAGTTATATTAACAAAATTAAAGAAAAAAGAAATATGTACAAATAAAGCAAAATACTAACTTGGAAACAAATATGTACATACGATGTTAAAGCAAATGATATTTTTTTGGATTTTTTTTTATAGAAAGCAAATGCATAAGGGAAAACATGAAAACACTTTTTTTTTTTTTGGGTCAAAGCCCGGCAACCATCGTTATGGCAATGAAAGAGTGCGAGGCTGATGAAGTAAAGGAAAATTGGCCTAGCAGAAATATGGAGATTCTTCATGGCAATAGCCTTGTCCCTTGTGAACAGATTAACAAGAAGTGTGATTTAAAAAATGGAGTTGTCATCTTCAAAAGAAACTTGTCCTTTAGACACCTCAGAGATTTGGAATCCTCAAGGGAGAAAGGAAGAAATAAGGGGATAAACTTCTCAAGAGGATCAGCAAAACCGTTAAGTTGATGAGCTGAGACAGTCTTGACAACATGCCCCTTCAGGGTGATTTCAGACTGAATTTTTGACTTGTTTGCTCCTAGACTTTTGTAAGGTGCTAATTAAATGAGAGAACCTGGCCATGTGTGGCTTAGCGGACTCAAAGTGAGACGTTTCGTGGACCCCAGGGTCAGAACCTAGCAACCCTACTTTGTCGAGCACCCGTATTGCCCTACCGCAATAGGCTAGGGAAAAACTCAAGAAATGTAGCATTTGACTTTGTATTGAATGGAGGGATTTTATCTCCAGGCACGGTCACGACCAGACTCTTTTTCTTTTCTTTTGATTGATTGTTCTTTGTTTCTTTCTTTTGTTTGCCTGCCGGGACACTGCCCTCTTCACGTGCTTTGGTGTCTTAGTCTCACCTTAGGGGAAGCTGTCTTGACTGCTAAGCTCAACAATTTAAGAGTGCTGAGTTTCTCGATCAGTCGAGTGGAAGAAGAAGGAGGATTGTGGCCTTTGTTGTGTCCTAGGACAAATAACTATCTTGGAGTGACGACTCAAAATTTTAAGTTGTGTGGTGTGTGTATGTTGATTCATTCTCCAAAAACTTGGTTATGACGCCTGACAGAAATCTCCATGACTTTGCTAGACCAAGGTCTTTGGTTCACTCAGGTGCCTCTTACTCCTTCACATGTGACTTGAGATGCATGACAGTTGCCAGTCTATTGACTTCCTTTTTTTTTCTAAAAGATATTTAAGAAGAAAAAAATGTATACAATATATACACCATTTTTTGGGATTTTTTATATTTTTTTAGATTTTTGGATATATAATTTTTTGTTTTTTTTATTTTTTGTGTAAAAATTGAGAATAGTAAAATAAATTGAGCAATTCAGAAAATGGTATGTACAATGAGTGGGAACATCCTGAGCAGAATGCCCCTAGGCAAAGATCTCACCTGTGCCTTCTAGCCATTGTCGAAGATGAGCCTTATGAAGCAAATTGGCCTCAGGCGATGAAATGCTCTCAAGGAGGTACCTGCAAACCAATATTTATCTTTCTCGCATGACCACCTTGGATGGTAATGGTAAGAGGTGAAACAAGGAATGAGATAGAAGGCAAGAAGAAAGGATTTGATGGCGATAGATGTGAATTGAGTAAGGTAAGGATAGAGAATGTACAATAATGGAAAGATAAGGGAGCACGCAATGAACAACACAGTCCAGGGAAAAACGGTGTGCCCCTTGTAGTAGAGAAAATGTTGGAAAGAAGTGAACTCCACCAAGTCGGGAGGCTTCGGAAGAGTGAGTGAAATGGGGTCCTCCTCAAGCATAAAGAAAAGAGTTGAGCTTGACAGAGACAAGGGTGAAATTTTCATGACCAATGTGGATTGCCCTTGAGAAAGGAGTGTGAGGAGCTGAAATGGTGTGCCCCAAACCTGAGATAAATTTCCCATCACAGAGATCTCAACATCTAAAGATGGCCCAATATGAAATTGGTATAAGAATAGACAATGGACCATATAAACGATGGTATGCCCCTTGAAGCCAAAGCCAACACATATAACAAAGTAGCCAAAGTGCCCCCTGAAAGTGCCTTGTTTGAAAAGGACGTAGATGGACCCAACTGGAATGAAAGGGTTGTCCTTGTTCTTGAATGATAAGCAAACTATAATGAACTAAGTGGAGAACAAATCGCTTTGAGTCCTTGTTGAAAGGGTCAAACATGAATGAGATTGAGGGACTCGAAGAACAGTTAAGGGAGTTGACTTGATGAGAGGAAGGGGACCAAGCATTGCAGGGAATGAGCTGGGTGCAAGCTTTACAAGTAAGCTAACATGGCAGATTAGCCTAAGAAAAATTGGCTTGCTCTTCTGATGTGCATGGAGAACAGTAGCTCTCCAGAAAGCTTCAACTGATTGCTAAGGAATAATGACCCCATATCCTATAGATCTCGGATATTCAGGTTCCAGTAGGAGAGGATTGGGGATCTGCAAGGCTGCTCTTAAGATAGGTGACAAAATGAGCTGGATTTGTAGAGTCTTGACAACTGGATTGGATGGCTTGGCAATTTGGGTGATGGTTTGAGTTGAGGAATGATTGGATGCCCCTAGCTCGGCTGGTTCTCTGGCTTCATGCTCCTTCTCTTTAATAGGTGCCTCTACCTCCTCTATCAGGAAATGTTGAAACCACTCCTACAGTCATGGGTTGGATGGATTTCTCCTCTATTAATGTCTCGTCTACAACCTCATCAGGATGGACTGACTCTTTCTCCCTAGAATGAGAGTAAATGGAGTGTGAGACTGAAGGAATGGTTGGTTGTGATCTCACACTTTTAGAAGGAGGGAGAATGAGTTGGAGCCTTTGACTCAGGTTTGGATGAGAGTGTTGTATAGTTGAGGTGGTAGCAGTCCAAACAGGGTCACAATATGCAGGTGGTTTGAACTGGACTGGGCGAGAGGGGTCCTCCAAGTAGGACTCAAGAATTCTTGCTCGATCACAGAGTTGAGCAAATGTGGAAATGAGGCTTAGCTCAAGTAAGGGTCGAAGCTCAAGAGTGGAATTATAAATTAGAAAAGGGATAGCTTGAGACTCAGAGATGCCCAAACCTGATCTAAAAGCCATGTCTCTCCACCTGATAGCAAACTTAAAGAAGGATTCATCTGGTCTCATTTTCTCCACCGCCAAATCGTAAAGTGTAGGGGTTGGACTTGTCAAATGTTCAAAATGAGCTATAAACCTTTCTGAAAGAATGTCAAAGTTGACAAGTTATGTAGTTGGGAGAGATATGAACCATGAAAGAGCCTCACCTTGAGGTGATTTGTAGAATAAATGGACAAGTAGGGCTCAATCATGAAACCATTGACAAGAATCCATAAGAAATTTGGCAAGGTGAAAGTGAGGATCAGTAGTCCCATCATACCTCCTGTATTTAGGAAACTTGAATCCTTGTGGAAAATGTACAGGTGGGAGTTTGAAATAGCTCTTCCAAGAATGAGACTTTGGCAAATATTTAGCTAGGAGCATCTTGGCATACCCCTCCGCCTCACTTCTACGTATGTAGTCTTGTGGTGGAGGAGCTATAGGAGAGGTAGAGTGCAATAATTTGCGGGGTATGGAGGATCCAACATAGGTAGAGGTCCTAGATTGAGTACGAATGTTGGACGGGACCCTACCACTAGAAACTTTAGGTTGAGCTTGAGACTTGGCCTGAGGGATTGGAGTAGAAGCACAAGATGTCTTGCCTCTGGTCAAGAATTGAAGGAGTTGACTGGGGGTGTAACGTGAAAGGAGATGAGACAACTCCACATCCTCTTGGGGGAGGAGAGGAGTTGAGGAAGAAGATCGCTGAAAAAATGAGTTTTCCATTGGTTACTTTCATTCCAGCTCATGTATCAGGTTAGCATACACAGTGAACTCATCCATCAGGTTCTTCTTTAGGTAATTAAGTCAAACATGTTAACAATGTGAAAAACAGACAGCAATGATGATTGACGTCAACACACATGGGGACGATATGCACTGTCGTGAAAAAGATAGACGACAAGCGAGCTTGTTGTCAACACTGAACATCAGACCATTTCTCAAGAGTTGCGTCCCAAATAGCCTTTTAAACTTATTTTGGCCAAGCTTAGATTGATTTTCTTGATTGTTCTCTCAAGATGAGAGGGAGACAGGGCAAGGCCAACACAGTGTAGACTCGTGAGCTCACAACACACAACCCGAGTTTTCTAGACATAGGGTGAAGGTCCTCTTGCCCCGTACCATGAGGGAATCCACGGAATGTAGGGACTTACAGAGTTCTTGTTTGGCACCAATCCGATTTACCTGAGAGGGAATCCCCAAGTAAAAAACCGTGAACCAAAGAGGGGGCTATCCTAGAACGTGTGAAGAGGCTGCTCACTCATCACTCACCAACCCGCAAATAAAGAGGGAAAGAAGAAGAAAGGGAGGAAGGGAATGAAATCTAATCAATCACACTCTATCAAGAAGAAATAAAATAAAATAAAATACACATGTACACAAGACAAGCATGTACCTGCAGAACTCATACAACATGTAAAACCCACAAAATCATGACAACACACACTAGAAAGACAAGATGGTGGCATGCTGTTTAGAAAGAATTGTTATCAAGAGTACATGCGTGACTTTAGGAAATATTGGAGTTCAAAATTTGCATGTTGATGGCATGCAATCTTAGCCTTAAACAAATAACCCACAACAGCAAGATGGCATTGAAGTCAACTTTAGCGGCATGTCACATGGTCATTAAAAAAATTGGTGTTAAAATGGTCCTGGTGCATGCAATGTGGGGATTAAAATAATCTGAAATTGCTCTTCTTGAAAGATCACCGTGGAAATAAAAAAAAGTGTGATTTGCATAAAATACAACTAAAATGGCAGGAAGTTAAGAAGAAATACCACCATGGCAAGCAGGGTGTGTCCCACCGTGATAGCCAGAAAAAAAATGGTAGACGTTATTTTTCGGTGACAAACATCCACATTTATTTTGGCAAAAAAATGGCAACGGGAAATGATGAGTGATCGCCAGAGACTTTTTACCTCCGCCCGGAGGAGAAGTGATCGGGTAACGCCTCGATGTGGAGATGATGGATTCTTCACTCCTCCCCCTTCAGCCGGCCAAAAGGGTGAGGGCTCCACGGTGTAGTTTCAATTTTCCTGCAAAAGAAACAAGTACAAAAGACCCATTAGACTAAAAATTATGATAGCATACGCTCACATATATAAAAAAAAACACACAATCGGGAGGCGTCTTACCGGTTGGAGGCTTGAGAAGGAAGACGGCCAAACGTTATGACCGCCTTCCCTCCCTCCTTTGTTTATAGAAAACCCCTCTAAACTGGGTATTGGAATGGATGCACTACGTGAGTGTGTGTGTGGACGTGGTAAAGATGTATTATATGTGAGACGGCAAGCTAAACAAAATAGAGAGAAGGAAGAGAAGGAGGTCCCTGTCTATGCAGACACAGTGACGAAGAAATCTTCTCCAGGACAACGTGCTGACTCTGACGTTGGCATGATTATCGCCGTATTGTTCCACCGGATGACGTCCTATGAAGGGAGGCGACGGCAAAGTGTAACTTGAAGTTGGGCTCCTCTGGTGACTATACAGTGTTGAAAGGAGGCCGACGTCGTATCTGAGGGAGAGGTGAGTGCAGAGGAGGAGGAAGGTGAGGTGCCGACGGGTGATGTTGTGATGCAGTAAGAGCTGCTGTTGGTGTGTGTGAGGACCGCCAAAGACCGGGAGGCTGGGTGGTGCGTAAGGTGAGGTCCCCCGTCGGCTGCTGCCCGCTGCGACTGCCACGATAAAAATCCCCCCCTCCTCCAGATGGAAACGAGGTGGGATCCTTATCACTACGTCGCAAGCATGGCTTCCTAAAGAGACGGGGACGCGGGCAGTTTAAGTGGGAGAGGCTTGCGCGGGTCTCACGGCGACCCGGACGCCGAAGGAGAATGGTGGGCGTTCTAGGCTCCTGCTTTCCCGGGGCAGATCATGAGGATGTCATGTGCGAACCTGGAGATATGGGCGCGTGACAGTGAGATGAGTGGGTGAGCAGTGATTAGTAAGACGTGGCTGGGAGATGGTGGTGAGGGGCGTGTGTGAGAGTGTTTGACTTGGTCCCCCCTTGTGTGGCTAAGTGCATGCGTAGAGGCAATTGTTGTGGATTAATTGTTGGCATTTAAATGGGGTTGGATTTTTTTTTTTTTTTTTGATAACGAGGAAATTTCGTCCCGTGTAATTTTGTGGGCTCAAGGATTGGTGTTCGTAAACTCCAAGGTTAGGACTTGACAGCTCCTACTTTTCGTGTACCCGTATTGTCTTTACTCCACTTGACCGAAAAAACTCCGGATCTACACACCTCGAGGATTGCATGTAAATCAGGTAAATCCCCCCCCAAAAAATCGAACTCGGGATCTCCTACTTTTAAGCAAGAGTTCTAACCGATCGACCCAACCGGGGTCCTCAATGGGGTTGGATTTACGTGGATATGGGTGGGTAGCTTATGTAGGTTGCATTTTTTATGGGTTTTAAATAGATGTGAATGGGATGCTTCACATGGGTCACGTGGGTATATATGACTTGTTGATATATATATATTTTAATGGGTTTTAATTAATGGTCATGGTTGGATGGGATTTATGTTACACTATATTTTAATTGGGTTGAATTCTAAATGAATATATGTGACTTACGGTGTTTATTTATTTTCTTTTCTCTCTTTTAATGGGTTGAGTTGTTAATGGATTTTAGATGGATTTAAGTGTGGTGGGGTACGGCAGTTATGTTGTGGGTGTGGTAAGTTTATTTAAATGGGAATGTTTGTTGGTTTTTATTTAGGATATTATGGGTTGGTTTATTTATGTGGGTTTGATTTTTAATTATTTTTAGTTGTGAGTTTTAATCAAAATGGGTTTTATGTGAATTTTATGGAACTCAGCTATGGGTTTATTATTTAGTTCATTTTATTTAGATTTTAAGTGGGTTTTAATTGATGGGCATGATTAGTTTATTTATTGAGTTTTATGGGTTTTATGTGTGAGATATATTTTAATTGTTGAGTTCATGGATTTAAATTGTTGTGTTATTTAATTATTTAATATCCATTATGGGATTGGTTAAGGTTGGTTTAAGTGGTAGTGATGGATTTATTTTATGTGAATTTTACCGATTATGTGAGTTTTATTTATTTAGATTTTAAGTTGGATTAAGTGGATTTTATCATGGCACCGAGCACACATACAAGAGACAGTTGGAAGGTGGCGAAAATGGCAAGCACACAAGCACCACACACTATACAAGAGATAACGGCAGAAGAGGCTAGTACCAGGAAAAGTGTAGGCGACATACGACTGTGTTGCCAAAAGATTTTGACGACAACGAATTCTGCAGCTCAAACAAGTCCGATGACCAACCTCTTGTCATCATAAATGAAGCGATGACAATCGGGCCTGCCGACAAGGGCACAAGCTACCCTGGAGATCTTAATGGAGAAAACATTGCACCTACTGAATAATGGGCCTAATGGGCTAAGAAATGAGCCTTGCGAGGATGATACAAAAAAGCGTGTCTACCAGAGTAGACGTCCGGGGAGTGTGCTGTTAACAAGGTGTCAGTGGCAATCGATGTTGCCATCTACATGGGATCCGAGGCAAGTCAACAAATGGTCAAACGGGGAACCACGCGGGGATGGGCCAAATCTCGCGTCTACAATGAGGTTGCAAAACTGGGGGATTCATGAGGTACCTCTTCAAATCATCAAAGGCTTCTCGACACTTGTCATTCCATTCAAACTTTGCCCCTCCTTTCAAAAGATCATAGAATGGCCGGCATCTTTGTGAATGCTGTGATATGAATCTTCTAATGAATTGCAGGTGCCCAATCAAGCCTCTTAGTTGTGAGATATTCTTTGGAGGTGGCATCTCCGCAATGGCCTTGGCCTTGTTTGGATCGATCTCAATTCCCCGCTTACTAACTATGAAGCCTAGCAACTTTCCTGACGATACCCTGAACACACACTTCTTTGGATTCATTCTCAATTTGTACTCCCTTGATCTTTGCAACACCTTGGCGAGGATCTTGGGGTGTTCTCTCCTGGTTCTCGACTTCACCAAAATATCATCCACGTACACTTCTACATAGACATGCATCATATCGTGGAAGATAGTCATCATCGCCCTTTGATAGGTAGCCCTGGCATTCTTTAGCCCAAATGGCATGACTACATAACAGTATGTACCCCAGGGCGTGGTGAAGGAGGTTTTTCTTGATCTTCAGGAGCTAGACGGATTTGGTTATAGCCTGAATATCCATCCATTAATGTGAGGGTCTCATACCCAATAGTGTTATCAATCAATACGTCAATGTGAGAAAGCGGGAAGTCATCCTTTGGATATGCCTTATTTATGTCCCGGAAGTCAATGTAGATTCTGACCTTTCCGTCCTTTTTCATGACCGGGACTATATTCGCCACCCAGTTCAGATAAAGCACTACCATGATGAATATAGCCTTGTGGAGTTTGTCTGCTTTGTCCTTCATCTTCAGGGCCATAAGTGGGTGGAACCTTCTAAGTTTTTGATTTATGGCCTTTGCCCCTTCTTTCAATACAAGTTGGTGCTCCATTAATGAGAGGTCTTGGCCGGGCATGTCCTCATACGACCAGGCAAATGTGTCCTTATACTCTCTCAAAATTTGCACCAGTTCCTCTTCTTCATCAGGAGGGAGGTTAGCTAAGATAATCACAACCCTGGGATCTTCTTCGGTTCCAAGATTGACTTCGTAGTAGGTTCATCCACCGCCAACGTAGGCTCATCAAATCTTCTTACACCACTAGCGTATATCTCAGCAGTGTCATCTACTTCGCTATCCTCTTCATCGATTGGGTCCTCATCATTCATGATTTCATAGACGCCAAACCCGTCGTCTACGAACACCCCATCCTGCACAATCTCTACTTCTAACACCAACGCCTCTTTTATGAACTCCTCTATTAACAATAGTGCTTGGCATTGCCGAGCTAACTCTTGAAGGTATCTTCGGGGAATAGCCTTGCCCCGTTGCTTCCTAGGGCGATGTTTTGACTTGGCAGGCGCCGGGTTGACCTGACTCTCTACCCTAGACTCACCTAAACTAAGACTAGACTCTTCTAACCTAGACGACTCTACTTGACTGGACGACGCTACAGGACTAGTGGAGGACACGGGGTCCTAAAAAAGGATGGCTCCTAATGAAGGAGCGGAAGGGGAAGCCCCAGTTGAGGGGTGCCCCTGATCAGGAGGGTGAAGGAGGTATGCCGGCTCCTCGACCTCAATATGCATTTAAAGATCGGCATTTTTTTTTGAAGATCAGTGGAGAGCATGCAACACGAGAGAGTGATCTCGTGGTCGCTTGGATCAGATTGCAAGGCAGCAAGAACTGAAGGTGGGAGGTCAGGAGTGAGGATGTTGTGTGCAGCCGTCAGGAGTTGAGGAGACAACTGAATGAGTAGGGGAGGAGATGCAGGGACGAGACTTGGAAGGAGAGAGCACAAGAGTGATGGATGGATGGCCAGGCACGTGCCCCTCTACAGCTCGTCCACTGTCTTCCCTTCTTCGTAGGGGATGTTTGACTCTCCCACATATGTGGTTTCACTCATCAGCTGCCTCTTGGATGTAATGGATGTGGGTGGATCTAACAGTTCAGTTGCAGCTGGCAGCCATGTTCTTTCTTCTTCCCAAAACAAACGGCTAAAGGCTATGGTGATGTCTTCTATATCAAACAAGCGGTACCATTCAGCCTCTGGTTCCCCTGTCTTCCTTCTCTTTCCCGAGTGGAGTGTTCCAGCGCCCTGTATGTGAGCATGGGGGCCAATGTGCCTAGCGAAGTGTCTTCCATGCACCTCATGTTGTGACAGCTCTGCCTCGACCACACGTGTTATCCTGGTTGAGTTGCACTCTGGTAAAGTGGCACCATAGTGTCCATGTGATGGTGGTTTGCGATCGGCTTTAAGGGTGGATGTGCTAGATGACCATGTCTTGGACTTCTCCTTTCAACCAAGTCCCCATCGGCTTTTCATCACGATGTCTGGAATGGGCTTGGTGATTCCTTGTAGTTCTGCCCCTAGGCCTTTTCCTTCTTCGTAGCCCAACTTCATCATAATCTGCCACCCCTTAGTGTTTAGTGGCTCCTTCCTCTTGACCGCGTTGACTTGTGCAGAACTGGCCTCTTGTTTGGAGTGGAATGAATAGGCCCAAGGGTAGTTAATGTCCAGCACCGAGACAACGGGCTTATTGGCGGGCCATACAGCTGGGAGATGGGTGTCGTTGATGGCATCGACCGCGTGAGCAGTGGCTATGCTTTTGACCTTGATAATTCGTCTTTGGAAGGGGAATTTTAGACATTGATGCTGTGACGACCCTCATTATACCGGTACGGCTATACCAACCCACGTCGGTATAGTAAAGGTTATCACAGTGGGACATTTACCCAAACACTATCACATGATTGAGATATACACAAATATAGACACAGAGTCGCAGAAGAAGTAAGGACTACTGTCATCACATTTCATCATCCACATTTCTCATACATGATCCATATAGCAAATTAAAGGACTAAACTTTCATAATGAAATTCAACCAAACTACATTGTCCACAAGATTAAAGTTCTACATTTACATACATTTTGTCCATAATTACAAAATGATAACTCTAATACAAGCTACAATTACATACTATGAAACAAAAAGGACACAACGTCAACTCCACAAGCTACTCTCCACGCTCGGAGTCGCTCTCCACGGTCTCCTCCAAAGTGTGTCACCAAACAACTGTACGCTGAAGCAAGGAGTGAGTCTAAAAGACTCAGCAAGTAACTTCATACACATCATTCATGCATAAATCATAGTAGGTTCTGCTATTTCAATTTGCAAGGCAACATACAGCATGCTTGAACATTTGTAAGAGACAACCTATCATGGTATTTCTACAAATCAAAACACATGGTACCTGGTTTAAGATGTTTCAAATAACACTTCCTATCACATACTTCTACTCATTTAATCACATGAAAACTACACTTCCAGTTTGACTATTACATGATGGCAAATTTACATGGAATTAGAAATATCATAGCATGAATTATCGTCTCATACTCTAACACATTCACTTCACATGGTTACACATTCCCCATATTTCACATGGTTCATTTTTCAAACATTCACATATACACATGTTCACATTCTAACGTAAATAGTTCGCATTTCACATTCACATGTTCACCAATACGCATTTTACACATGTTCCACATTCACATTTCACATGTTACATATACACATTTTACAAATGTTCACATTCACATTTCACATCTTCACATTACACATTTTACAATTTATTTGCCGTGGACACATAGTCTAAACCACCACTAGAAGGACACATCACATAACACATACACATAGCAACATCACCTAGGCAATACAGTGATGACTCTTGGCATGCGCAGAACGAGAGAACACGTCTCCACCCTAACCAGTGGTACTTGTCCACCTCCAGGATTTCATCCTAATGCCCTTAGGATATCTTAACACAGTGAACCTTCTCAGGGAACCTTTCAATGATACAGTTCCACAGCCCTCTATGGACAGCAGTGTCACACACGGCACATTTTACACATTACACATTCCGATTAACACACGTTTTACATATGATACTCACACTTTCTTGTTTATGCACATGGTTCTGTTCTTCCCTAGCATGATGCCACTAATAACAGAAATCAAGCATTTAGTAGCCCTCACAGATTAATTGGAACGCACATCATTTAACCTTAATCATGGTACATGTATTTATAACTCATTTTCACATGGAAATCTCATAGTGTAGGCTATTGTCATCAAATTTTCCTGAAAATTTAACCACATACTGTTTTCGGGTATAGGAACACACATACAAATTTTCACCTTTTTCTGAATTCACATGCATTTATAGAAATTAAAACATTTAGTTTCATGCCATTCATAAACTAAGTTAACATAGAACATGACATGGATTTCAGATTTGATCATGCACAGTCATGAACCACACATACATATTGGCACAAGAAATTTTTCCCAATTTTATTCCCCAACACACGATTTACTAAAATTTTCACAAGGTCTACACATGCTTTCTATTTCTCATTGTAGGAATATAAAAATAACATGAATATGGGAAAATTCTCAAATTTGCAGGGCATGGACTGATACCTACAAACATGGTTCATAAAATTCTACAGCATTAATTCCTCAGAAATCATGGGAACAAAATTTAACATGCATAACCTCTTTCCTACACATGCTTTTTAATAATTCTAATAAATTATGCCATCTACAGAAAAATACAGGAAATTTCACACACATCACATTATCTATTTTACATAACATATAAAATTTACATTATATCCTCATGCGTAGAAATCCAGAAATTAAAGATATAGGGCAGAACAGTTCACTGTTCTGTCAAGAAGAACTCAACGGCATACTATGGACGTTTACAAGAGTTGGCGGCAACATCGTTAGCCGCTGACTCAAGATCTCAACGGCAATAGATCTTGCCGTCAAGTTCGGACCTGTGTAAAATCACAGTCCGAGCTCTAAAGAATGGTGAATGTAGGGGATCCAGGACACGAGGAAAATCCATAAAAATGATAGAAACCTCCTAGACACATACATGGACAAGGTGAAAGGGTTACTTGCCTTTGGAAAAACTCCTAAAGGGATCAAAATGGTTGGAGAAGCTCTCCTTGGGCAGTCCCAAGAAGCCTCCAAGATGTCTCCACTCCGGCCTCTGTGATGCTCCCCTCTGCAATCCAGGGTCGGGGATGTGTAGCCGGATGTGTTGTCTCCCTCCTTGTCGAAGTAGATCTCCAGATGAAGCCTTGGATCGCCGGATCAAAGCCTCCAAACTCCAAGTTTTCTCACAGCTCACTAGGGTTTTCTCTTATCTCTTTGCAAAGAGCCAAGAGAGCTCTTTGGGGGTTGTCACAAGGGCCATTTTAGAGAGGAGAACCTCTCACCCACGCAGAGGTCGGTGGGAAGGTCGGGGTAGCCGTTGGGGTGGTTGGCATCCCCAATCAAAGGCATGGCACACCATGCTGCTGCAGACTGGTCTGTCAGGACATAGACGTCCACCGATATGGCCGTCTACTTAATAATAGACGTCCACCTATATGGACGTTAACAATAAGTGAACGTCCATTCATGTTGACGTCGACTAACCCTTCGGCCAGAACCCAAAACCATGCAAAACCCTAATTTCTCCTAAGTTCATGCATGCAATACATAGGGTGTAATGCACATACTCACTATGTCACGAAATCAACCGATATATATATACAACTAAGTATATACATACATTCATAAGTACACCAAGATAATGTATACCTAATACTTACACGATAATGCATATACATACACAAGCATAAAATTGCACACAATAAAATAATAAGGACAAAATTCGAGGGCCTTACAGATGCACAGTGGATGGAACGGCCCCTAATGCTTCTAACCATGGACGCCCCAGGATGGCCTTGAACATGGGGTTGATGTCAAGTACGTAGAAATCGACAGTGATGGCTAGCGGCCTCAGTTCGGCTTGTACAGTCACCATGACGTGGCAAGATCTTCTAGAGTTGTCATATGCGGCAATGGTGGTTGGTGTCGGTCTTAACAGCCCCTCCGACACATCACATGCTCTCAGAGTGCTCAATGGGCAGACGTTTATTGATGCCCCAGTGTCGACCAGTGCTGCCCCCACTGCTACATGGTTAATGACTAAAGTGACACAGAGCGGGAGCCTCCTGGCTTCTGGGGGTGCTAGTTCATTCTCGGCAAATGTGATAGCCGGTCCACGAGTCACCATGGCTAGTGCACTCAGCAGTTTGTCGGCAAGCATGTCCTCATTTACCACTACCCTTTGCAGAAAGTTTCTTAATGCCTCTTGGTGCTCCTTGGATCTCTTTATCAATTCCAGTATGGAATCTTGGCTAGCACATGATCAAGATGCTTGAGGATATCATAATGTGTACCGGGCAGTGGCTCAATCACCCCCTCATCTTGTGGTTGCTGTTGAGACTGTTGTTGAGGTTGTTGCAGGACCTGTTGGGGATTGCTTTGGCTGGTGGAGATGGGTGGATACAGGCGATGAAAGACTCATCTGCTTTGCAGGGTAGTTGGTTGGTTGATAGGTTGTCTAGCGGAGGATAATGTGGCAACGGAAGGTTGGTCCAGCCTAGGTGGAGGTAAAATGATGGGTGTGGGAGTGGTTATAACGAGTGGTGGTAGCGTGGAGATGGGTGGAGCGAGGGATGCGGTAGGGGGTAGGATAACGGAGGGCATAGCGACTGGTGAGGGTGTTGAGCCGATGGGCAGTATGATGGCGTTGGCCTAGGAAACTAAAGGAGGGACTGATTGGGGGGCCATGTTGGCTGATTGTATTGTTTGAGGATATTGGAGATATTGGTGGTTAATATCCATCATCTACTGAACATCGAGTTCATCATCGTATGTCCAGTTTGCTTAAGGAGGGGGGTGGTGGACATGGGATTCACCTAGGCTGGTGGTTGTGGTGGATGGGAGCTAGCGTGTGGTTTGGTAGGGGGTTATGGACAATGACTAAGTCCTGCAACGGCTATTGTTACTGCTGTTGTTGAGGAGGTGGTTGGCGTTGCTGCCTTTGCTGTTGTTGCTGCCTCTGCCTTTCTTTCATATCCCCGATTACTCTTCGGAGAGATGTCCAGTCCAGCCTGTTCTGCTCATGGAGATCATATACAAAGTCTTTGAATGTGAAGCACTGCTCAATAGTGTGACCTAGCTACTGATGGAACATGCAATACCTCGTTTGGTCCACACTTGGGTTGAATGACCTTTCCGGAGGGAGTTTGATGGCATCTGTCGAGATCAAGGCCAAGAAGATGTCAGAGAGTGTCTCAGGAAGTGGTGGGTATTGAGTTCTCCTTGGACCTAGGGGACGCCTTTGTTGGGAGCCATCGGGAGTTGGTACTTGGTTGTATTGATGTGACTAGCCTTGTGGAGGATTGGTGGGATTCTGACCCTAGGCAGTATAGGGTTGGTAGTTATTGTTTTGGCTGGCAGGGTTAATGCACTCACTTGCTCGTTTACTTGGACACCCTCGGTCACTGGCCCCTGGGGTTTTCTTTGGAAGCGGGACTTTTGGGGTTCGAACATGGAGTGTATGGGGGAGTCCTTGAGCTGGGTCCGGATGAACTAGGCCCGACTGTATAGTTGATGCATGGTGGTGATATCATTCATTTCTAGGATGTTCTTATAAGCAGGGGTTGCATTGGCAATGATGATCTTGACCTTCTCTCCCTCCGGAAGGTACCTAGGGACTCGTGTGGCCGTATGTCTCCACCTGTCGACATATGTGGCGAAATCTTCATCCAACTTCATCTTTTCTGCCATGAGGTCTGTAAGAGAATATTTTGGCCCGACCCTATCTTGGAATTGTTCAAGGAATTTCCCCTTCACTATGGCAAAATCCTCTGCATCCTCTGGTAGCAAAGAGTAGAACCAGTCTAGTGCAGGCCCATCCAGTGACCGACGGAACATATACGCCATCAAGCGGTCATGCTGATAGGGTGTAGACTCATAAATGAAGTCCTTGATGTGGATGTAGGGGTTGCCAGAGCCATTATACTTGCGGTACTTAGGAAGTTCGGATGGAGACGGGACCCACAGGCCATTGAAATTGGGCATGTGAACATCATGGTGCTTCCTAGGGTCGACTTGCTTTCACAGCTCTTCGAGTTCCTTTTTGACGAACGCCCTCTCAGACATCATGTCTGGAGCGGCGGAAGGTTGAGCGTACAAGGAGGAAGCACGAGATGCCGGCCTGGTGCGTGGTTCAAGCTGTGGAGGATGGAAAGGGAGATAGGGTGGAGATCGAGGCCTTGACTCATGTGGATAATAGTGCTCAGACTCTAATGGGGTGAATCGAATGGCCCGTGGCCGGATGGGGGTGTTGTCAGCTGGTCCCGTGACAATATGGGGGCCGGAGGTAGATGCCATGGGGCGAGAGGTGCCCGCTCTGGGTGAGGACGATGAGGCGGCCTTTCCTTTGAGGGCTGTCATGAGATTTTGGATTTGAGATTGATCAAGCTGAGGGATAAGGCACAAGAGTTTAGCAGCTTGATCGTCTACATAAGGGGAATGGACATTTAGTGACGGGCCACCGTCGTAGAGGTGATGACTCTCACTAGCGTGGACTGTGGCGACCCAGGGCCGGGTCGACTCCTCAAGGAGGTCATGAGGAAGAGATTCCTCATAGTTTTGGGAGGTGTAGAATGCAGCATCTAGATTCTCACCATCATAGACCAGGTTCAAGTAAGACTCCATGTTTGAAGAGTAAGATTTTTTTTTTTTTTTAGTGAAAGACTCCTGTCCAGACTTAAAAGATAACCTTACCTAAATGGACACCTAGTTTCCTAAACAAGCAATCCTATGTAGACAAAAGAAAGAGAAAACATCTCACCCAAAGCAAGCAGTTGGCAATGATGATGGTTTCTTTTATTTGATTCAAGTTTGCCTTTTAATGGTTTGATCTTTTAGAAAGTTCCCTCGAAGGAAAGGTTTCCTAAAGGGAGAAAGCTTCCAACTTCGGGTTTGACTAGGATTTCTCACAGACTTACCAATGCATGGATCCTAAATCTAGGTGGCAACAGGTACAACCAACCCGATGGCCGTGTGGGAATCCACAGTCAGTGGGGACTTACGGAGGCCCTCAAGTGAGTGCTCTAGTCGGACACAAGGAATATGTGGCCGAGAGAGCGGGCGTCGCCGAGGAGGACAACCTAAGCTAAAATATGGAAATATGAATGCACCCTATGTGCACCGGAGTGCATGCAAAATGTAACCTAAAACTAGCAAAACAGAAATCAGGCCGACCTGTTCTCAGAAGCAGAAGGCGACAACCTACCTGTCGCGACCTGGATCGCGACAGGAAGAGCATCGCGTTCTTCTTCGCAGTGGACATAGATCAGATATACCTGATTATGCACAAAAAATCAAACAACCCAATAGCATGAAGGACTGACAGACTTGTAAAAGCATGGATCATGCATAAATCAACTCACAACATGGATGGAGTACTTGAAATAAACCCAAAAACACAGAAATAGATGGAATCAGAAGATCTGACCTGATCGCGACGACCTCCCTATCGCCTTACAGATCACGATGACTTCGACGTCGCCTTCTCACCCAGTGCAGTAGAACTCAAAACAGTAGTGAAATAAATGAAAAAACATGAAAACTAAAGAATAACCACACACATGAAGGACTAAAACAGGCAGTGGAAGACAGTAACGAGCACGATAGGCACTAGAAGTCCCACCGTGTTCACCAAAAGGTGTAATCACGGGATTTGCTCCCCAAATAATGATGATTAAAAATAAAGAAAAAGAGACAGTGATCGCCACCAAAGTAGTTGCAAAGAGATGAATATGTGAAGGGACTGCTAAATACCTTGGAAAAGGAAGAAAGTTGTAGAAGAGTACCTGGTCCTATGAACGCGACAGGCATGCCATCGCCTTAAGGTGAATGCGACGCAGGAGGTGCCACCTTCTGGTTCCTGAACATGATGCGTCGACTGTCGCCTTCCTTAGATCACGACAAGATGAACATCGCCTTCTGCAACTGAAGATGAAGACTGCGGGTTCTGTTCTTCCTGCTCCTCAGCCAGCCAAGGGGCAAGAGCCTCGTGCTGCTACTGTCTTCTAACACCTGCCAAGAACATCAAAATAATGAAACACCTATTAGAAACTCGTTTGGTGTAGAATCTATCCCAAAACAATAAGTAAACATGAAATAATTGGGAGGAACTCACGTGGGGTGGTGTTTTTGTTGGGTTACAATGTGTATGATGACATATGCTTCAATGTTTTTGATGATGAGTAACATAATTGATGTTGTGTATGTGGTGTAAATGTTGGACACATGACAAAAATGACAAAGACAATTATGAAATGAAATAATGACAATCATGCTTCTATTGATCACCTATAGATTCATTGTATCTCTCTTTTTTTTTAGATGAAACAGGTCCTCAGAGATCAACCTAGGAGAGTGCACCCTCCCCCAGCAGGGGAGAATGGACCCACTCCACCATATGAAAAGCTCTGGGCCTAAGTATTATATATCAATTAAAAAGGTACAAAAATGAGAGCCACACCCTTAAGAAACTAGCCTAACACTCATCAGACCCGTTCTATCAATACACAGAAGCCCCTTACAAGTGAAAGGTATGTTTTCATCACCCCAAAAGACCACATTGCACATAGAGATAACAGCTTGATTGGCTAGCCTATCCGCTACATGATTGATCTCTCTATAAACATGAGAGATGACAGATTGTTCCTCGTGAAGCAGATCGCCACCAACGTTGGATACACCAGTTAGGACAAACATTCTGCTGCAGGGAGGAGACCAGGGTGGAGGAATCAGAATAGACAGTAGAGATATGAGCTCCCAGGAAGTGAGCAAGGCGAAGACCATCACATAATGCCCTTGTTTCTGCAATAGCACTGTCACCCTCACCATAATAGCTACAAAAAGCAGCAAGAACCTTGCCATACCTATCCCGAATACACCCACCTCCACCACAAAAACCAGGATTACCTTTTGATGCTCCATCCACATTTAAACAAAAGCCTGCAATGGGGGCGATCCAATGAACCAACTTCACCTGTTTAGGGGAGAGCTGATAGGAAAAACCATAAGAATTGAGAATTCCCTCTTCAGCCAGTGAAGGAACAAGCTTAAAACTCATCTTATGAAGCACAACACCAATGTTAGTTTTAATGTTTCTGATGATATCAACAGGCCGAGTCCTTTTATTCTCAAATCTGGTTGAGCATCTTCCCTTCCAAAGCTCCCAAAGCATAAGGATCAGACAATATGTAGAGATGAAACCAGTTGGGGAAAGGACATCCGAGTACTGAATGAAATTCCAAATTCTGGTAGTTATGTGAGGATGGAGATGAACTTTGTTACTAACCAGAGGAACTAACCAATTCCACATAATAACAGCAATTTCACTGTCGATGAAAATATGATTGAGATCTTCGCAATGAGGAAAGGAACAACAAGAGCATTTAGAGACCATAGGGATACCACTTTTAGAGATTCTGCCATCCACCAGAACAGCCCTATTAAGAATTTTCCAACATAACAAAGAGGCCCTTGGGTTAAAGGAGCTATGCCAAATCTTCATTATAACAGGCCGGCGAGGAGCATTATGTCTGAGCAGATTGTAAGCAGATTTTGTAGAAAAATCACCAGTAGAGGAGACAGCCCAAATGCATCTGTCTTCATCATTGGTAAGGGATAAACCATTTAAAATATGAGAAGGACTAACATATCTCAATGGGTGGGAGTCATACATAACAACTTCACGTAGCATAAAGTTGGAATTGTCAAAAGGGCCATGCAGAAAAGCAGCTAGCGGCCTGTCCCCTAACCAGGTGTCTTTGATGATATCAATCCTATCACCCTTACCATGAATCCATCTAGTATGAGCATGGATGATGGAGTTGGCTTCCGAACACAGGCTTTTGGCCAAACCGGGAATATGAGAATAGTTATTTCCAACAAAGCGCCTTCTTGCATACTTAGACCATAGAGAGATGCCATGTCGAATGTTCCACATTTGTTTAACAGCAAGAGAGGTATGTACATGATGAATGTTGCGAATTCCAAGGCTACCCTCCACCTTAGGACATTGGATTTTCTTCCAAGAGATCCAATGCCAACGACGGATACCATTAGTGCCATTCCAAAAGAATGCAGTTGAAACTTTCTTTAAATAAGAAGTAATGCTCTTAGGAAGGGAAGAGGCAGCGGCCAGGTAAACAGGGAGAGACGAGAGGATGGAATTGATAAGAACAAGCCGCCTAGCTTGAGAAATGAGCTTGGCCTTCCAACTGCCTAAAGTAGTATTAATCCTTTCAATAAGGGGCTTGTAATCTGAGGTAAGAACCCTCCTAGCTCTAAGAGGAACACCAAAATAAACCAGCGGGCCAGATTGTCTGGTATACCCAGTGACGTGAGTGATTCTTTGAGCAGCTTGCGTGGAAGTGTTATTAGAAACCATGAAGGAGCTCTTTCTTGCATTAATTTGATGACCAGAAGATAGGGAATAATTGTTTAGGAACTGCATGAGATTCTTCACATTATGAATACTGCCATTGGTAAAGATAAGAGTGTCATCAGCATAAAGCAAATGTGATGGGGATGGGCACCCTCTAGGGCCAGCATAAGGGATCAACCGGCCAGAAGAAACCATATTTTTCAAACCTCGACTAAGCACCTCTTCCATGATGATAAAAAGAGCAGGAGCAATGGGATCTCCCTGCCGAAGACCTCTGGAAGATTTAAAATAACCAGCATGGAAGCCATTGACCAAGACAGAGAACCAACAATTAGAGATCAACATACCAATATAGGAGACAAATCTGGAAGCAAAACCAAACTTTCTAAGAACAGCGAATAGAAAATCCCACTCAACACTGTCATAAGCCTTTCTGATATCCAACTTAAAAATGACATTTCCTCCACGACTTTTCCTGTTAACATCCCGCACAAGCTGACGGGCTAGCGACACATTGTCAATGATAAAGCGCCCCTTAACAAATGCACCCTGCCCTTCAGAAATGATACCAGGCAGAATAGGAACCAGTCTGTCACATAAGATCCTAGAAACAATTTTATAACAGAAGTTACACAAACTTATTGGCCGGAAATCATTGAAGGAGGCTGGATGGGCCTTTTTAGGAATGAGAGCAATAAGGGTAGAAGTAACACTCCTCTGGAAAGAGTAGCCTTGGAAGAAACCAGTGACAGCAGCAAAGACATCAGACTGAACAATCTCCCAGCAGGAAGTGAAGAACATACCAGTGAATCCATCAGGGCTAGGGGAGATGTTCCCATTCATGCTCCAAACAGCATTTTTCACCTCCTCCATGGAAGGGGTAGCGCAGAGGATAGTGTTCTGATCATCTGCGATCAAGGATGGGATGACATCCAGGAGGGCGTGATCAACCGAGTGAGTAGTCTGCAGGAGATTGCCAAAGAACCGAGCAGCTTCTTTCCGGATGGCCTGCTGATCCTCCGACCAGGTTCCATCAATTTGGATTCTCTGAACTTTATTGCGTCTTCTATTACCTTTGACAAAAGCCTGATAGAAAGCAAAGTTCCTATCCCCCTTATCCATCCATTCCATATGCGCCTTTTGGGCCCAGAAGGTGTTCATGCAGTGCAGAGCTTTCTTATAACGAGCAGTGGCCTCTCCCAGGAGAGAACGGTTCACAGGGGTTGGATTACTGTCAAACTGGTCCTGTTTGATCCTTAACTCATTCTCCATGGAAGCAACGTTACTATCAATGTTATCAAACACATGTTTGTTCCAGGCACGCAGGGCCTGCTTGACAGCCTTGAGCTTAGATGAAAGAGTAGTGAAAGGGTTAGGGTGGCAAGTATTGCTCTCATTCCACACCTTATTAACAGTATCAAGAAAGGAACTGTGAGTAGTCCACATGGCCTGAAAAACAAACCTAGCCGGGACGTGAGCTTCATCTTCAAAGTAAATCAGAAGAGGAGAATGATCAGAGGTACGCCTAATAAGGTGCCTCACACTGGTCCCTGGAAAGTTATCACCAAATTCATTGTTAATAAGGAAACGATCAAGCCTGGCCTTGATGGATGCCTGCACAGTGTAGTTATTTGACCAAGTAAACTGCGATCCGACAAACCCAACATCAGTTAAGGAAGACGCATGCATAAAGGCGTTAAAGTCCACCATAGATTGCATGTTACTAAGGCGGCCTCCAATCTTCTCATGTGGATCAGAAACACAGTTGAAGTCCCCCCCGATAATCCATGGGACAGCCACATTATCAGAAAAACTGATCAGTTCATCAAAAAGACTTCTTCGGTAAATGGAGGTACAGCTCGCATACACAAAGGAAACTATCATGACTGCTTGTCCATCTTTGAGGACAGATAGGGTAATTTGTTGATCTGAGGAGAATAAAACCTGCATGGTGAGATTACGCCAGAGAACCCATATCTTAGACTCCTCGCCAACATTACCAGCACAGTACTGCATATTAAGGTATGTACTTAAGGGAGCAACACGACTATAGGGGAGCATGGGCTCTGCTATAGCAACTAAATCAATATTGTTATCCTTGATGATCCTTCATAGAGATCTCCTAGAGGCATTGTTAGAAACGCCCCTAATATTCCAATATAAGATCTGACTATTCATGAGGAACCATATCCTGTCTTAACCTCCGCAGTCTTAGCTTGCGCCTGGGTCCTAGCGCCTCCCTTCCTGTGAGATATCGAATCCTCCATGGGATTATATGAGGGCATGAAAATATTTTCCATGGCTGCCATTAAAGAAACTTTCTGTAGCTGGACATCAGGAGGTTTAGGAAAGAGTTCTACAGAAGCAACAAGAGAATCCTCCAAGATTTCCCCATCATCCTCAGTCACCATCGCCGGAGAAGGGGAAGAAACCGTGTGTCAAGCTGGGTTTGAGCCGGAGGCCTGTTGACTTCGACAGGAGCTTCCATCTCGGTATTGCACTCTTCAGCATTAGGAGTACCCACACTAGTGACCTCCTCAGTATTACACCCATCCTCATGCAACGTAAAATCACCAAGCAAACCATGCATGTTATCCGAGTGAACTTTATTTTTAAGCAACTCACCTCCCGACTCCTGCACTAGGATACGAACAGGTTCTAAGGTCGTAGTATCACCTTCCGATTCCTTTTCCTCCTGAAGAACAATAAACCTGTTAGCATGTGGTGAAGGAATAGAGTCCTTAAGAGAATCTTTTTGGTGCCAAGTTTTCTTCATCGGTATTGGCATGAACGGATTCATCTCAACTTGATCAGGCTGAGGAACATCACTTTGAATGGTCTTTTTCGGATCTAACTGCTTTAGTTTCCTGTGGCAATCAGTAACAACATGACCCAACTTATGACAAAAGGAGCAAACCACAGGGATACCATAATACTTAATTTTCCACCAGAATCCATCTAAACCACATCCGATCCAAATCTTGTCCGGTCTGTGTTTAGTAATATCAATCTCAATACAAACAAAAGCTTCACTGGTTTGAGTGAGAGCCATGGTAGGTTCATAGATTCGCAAAACATGACCAAGATTACCTGCACTAGACTTCAGGAAATTTTCATAGTAGTAATTCACAGGGAGCATAGGCAGGCCAATCCAAATGGGTATAACAGTCGGATCCGAATTGAAGTCAAACTGCGGATCCCAGTTGAAGAATCTGTATAGCAGACCTTTAAGTTATAGACTTCTACGCATGATGGCCTTCAAATAATCATCCTCCTTTCTTCAAAGCGCAGCAATAAGTGGCGGTGGTTAAGAACACTCACTATGAAATCTCCCTTAAGAACTAACCGTTGAGAAAGGACTGCTTTAAATTCTGGTATGGAACATCTCCCATAAGCACACCGGATTATCAAGGCCAGTTTAAAAGTTTGGAAAGACTTACTAACCTCTTCACGAGAGAAGAAAACAGCAGGTTCGCCGCAGTCAGTGAAGCTTGGAGGTTTGATTCCAATGCTTATAGATGGAGGCAGTTTTGTAGCAGAGATGATCTGAGCATAAGACATCCGCACTGGAGGATCATTGCTTCCATGCCCCTCATCCGGATCAGCCATGGCAGGATATGACAGCGCCCCCGCCAGCCCCCAGGGCCGGCGGCGAGCAGGACAGAACCAGGCGAAGAAGCCAAAACCCCAGAGCTTCTCTCTCTAGGATTCTAGAGAGGGAATTCCACTCAATCATGTCCCCTCCACTTAAGAGACTCATTGTATCTCACTTAGAGTGTTTCTCAATATAGGTGTGAATGTATACAAGACAAGCATCAAAATACAAGAGCAAATGAACAAGAAAAAGACATCAAGTGATCACCTGTCGACAACCAAGATGGCCTCTATCGATAGATAGAGACAGTCAGAAACATGAAGCTTCTGGAAACAAAGATGAAGCTTTGCATGTCGACAGATGGAAGGTACATGTCGACAGATGAATGTTGCCTGTCGACAGCAAGCAATCGCCTGTCGATAGACACAAACAGATAAGGCCTCTCCTGCAAGACCATGGTTCTGGAAACTAGAAGTCTGTCAGCATCTGTCGACAGACACAATATTGGTTGTCGACAGACGAAGAGAAAACTCAGTTACGAGATTTGGATATGTTCTATATTATGGTGTTTCCTTTTAGCACGTCCCTTCATACTTGGACACCAGTATATATAGATCATATAAAGGTATTTTCACAGCAAGAATCCACCATATCAAAACCCTAAGCAAAACCTAAGATAAGGCTTTCTTCCTACTGCACTGCTTCAACCCTCTGTCCTGTTCGTGGAAGATCCATCTCACGAGAGGAGTTGAAGTCGGTTTGTCCACGAATCAAGCTTCGTCTACATCGTCTGATCATCATCAACACGAAGCCTGAAGTTCTTCTGAATGACCACCATGAAGAGTTCTTCATCTGGATTTGATCTTAACGTAAAAGTCTTCTTTCTTTCTACTTTCATATATCTGTGTGTGTGTGTACTGATTAGAGATCAGTACGTGGCGTTTGTGGAAGTGTGTGTGCTTTGTAATCTATACAAGGGTTGTGTATAGGTTATAGTGCATGGTGTGTTGGTCAGATCAAGGCTAGAGGATCTGATATTTTGTGGACTTGATCTAGTGTGTGTGTGTGTGGTTGAGACGTTGTGCTCGTGTGTGTGTGTGTTGTACTCAGTTCTTGAGTAGTGTGTCCTCACTGTGTGAGGGGTGGACGTAGGAGTTACAGGATGTGATCTCCGAACCACCTAAAAATCCCTTGTGCACTGTAGTTTGATTTGTGGTTTGCATAGTGTTGCGCTAGATGCATGCATAGGGATTTCGTCTACACACTACTTATTAATTTGTTCACACACATCAACAACATGTTTAATGCTTAAGCTAATTTATAAAATATTTCTTACTTTTAATCACTCACATTGCATCAAATCAGAGGGGTTTTAATTGAGTAGATCTATTAATTCAAAGTAATTTTTAAATTGCTTAAGTTTCCGCTGCAAATCTATTCAACCCCCCCTTCTTGTTTTGCCATTACCGAATAATTGATCCTAACAATTGGTATCAGAGCAGGTTCTCTGTTGTTTGGTTGTGTTTTTGGAGATCTATCTTTGTGTGCTTAATCGCTCTGATTCATAACAATTGGTATCAGAGCGGGTTTATATCTGATTCTAAACTGATCTGATTGATGTTGCTTAATCTATCATCTGAAACACACTAAAAAATATGGCTAAGTTCTCAAGCATCTTAAATAGACATATGATTATTGGATTTGATGACAATGTTGATAAAATGCAGGACTCCTTTATGAAGACAAGCAAGATAGGAAATAAAACCAATGACAAATGCTTCATGGCTCACGACAGCTCAAAAAGCTTTCCCAACTCAGACGAATCTGAAGGATCAAATTTGTTAGAAAAGTCAAGAAAGTCTCAAAATTCAGGTAAATCTGATGCAGAACCTTTTAATAGATCAATTTCTGATATTGATTCAGAAAATGACATATCTTATGATGAACTGATAGAATGCTATGAGCAAATGTGCAAACAATTTAAGAAGGTAAAATCTCAAAACAATAAGTTAAAAGAAAAATTGGAGAAGAATGGAATGATAATTGATAATGCTCAAGCATTCTATGAAGAAAATGAAGAACAAAAAATGGAGAATGAAAAATTGGAAAATGAAGTCAAAAACTATGGAATCAAGTTTTCTAAGTTGAAAGAAGATCATGATCAGGTGGAATCTGAAAATTCTAATTTGAAAAATGAAAATAAAAAATTGATTGATCATAATGAGAATATCAAATTTAATAATGATCAATTGAACAAACAAATCTCCACCATAGCTCATGATCACCAAATAAAAGAAATTGTTGCATTAAAAGCTGAAAAGGAAAAAATGACAAATGAACTTGAAGTGGTTATTAAACAAAGTCAAATTCTGAAAAGAGGATTTCTGAATTGAATAAAATTGTTGAGGGTTTAAAAATTGCCTTGTCTAAGTTTGTTCAAGGAACTAAGAACTTGGATAATCTTCTTGGAATAAAAGTCAATTTTCAAAAGGAGGGTTTAGGATTTAACCCCTTGGACAAAAAGGATTTTGAAAAAAAAACAAAGACCTCATTTGTCAATGTCTCTAAGAACAAGAATTCTGTTGCATCTAAAGAAAAATTTACTAAAGTTCATGTTCAGAGAAATGTTCAAAAACAAAGTAATAACTTGAATAAAAATGCTGTAAAAAGAAAGAATCATGTTTCAATTGAAAATCAGAAAATGAAATGGAAAAGAAAATAGAACTCTACACGGTCTTCACATCTCCTCTAGTAGCCAAAAAGGCTTCAGGGCATTCTCAAATTACATACCATGCCGAGAGATACCAAAGGGTGCCACCTCCACCCTTTCAACCCAAGGGTGATCAAAGGTATTCTAGAGGACCTCAGAAATTTCAGCAAATGCATTCATATTATGGTAAGCTTCAGGTAAATACTCAACCCATTTACTTTAAATGCAATAGACCTGGTCATCTTGCTAAATTCCGCTGGAATAAAAATCAACACTCTCATAAATATGCTAAAACAGTTCAGTGCTTTACATGTCACAAACATGGTCATAGCTCTAAGGACTGTTGGCATATAAAAGATCATCTTGTGCATCTTCCCAAGCCCCATGATTATACACATGCCCAAGTACATAGAAATAAAACTCATGCTCATGCTGAAAATTCTCAGAAGTCCCATGTAACTAAGAACAAGATTGCTGGAAAAAAGAAATGTTCTGTTCTTCATGCTAAAGATCCTAAAACCAGAAAATATCATGAAAACATAGATGTATTAAATCAAAATAAAGAAAAATGTGGAACCAATGCTGCTCATTATTCCATTAATGAAAGAAATACATCTATCCCAAAAATAAAATCACTTTGGATTCTGAAATCATTGTTAAATCTTAACAATTGGAATCCTAACATTAATGTCATTGCAGAACCCAAGCAAGTGTGGGTCCCGAAACCAGCTTAATCAACAAGCTGAGATGTCTTGCAGCCATATAGTGTAAATGGCTTCATGATATTGGCTGTGCAAGGCAAGAAATGATTGGAGAACACAGGTAAAATCTTTGAAAAGAAATTGAAGATTGTTTAGGTAAAATCCCTTTATGACTTCAGATTTGAATTGCTGGAATTGAAATGGATTTTAATTCTATCTGAGCAATGAAAAATGTGTTTTTGATGCTATCCCCAAATGACAATGCCTCTTAACAATTGGAATCATGTTTGTATTATCATGCTTGCTTGACTATATCCATAATTCTGTGTGCATAAAAATGTGTGAATGCTTGCCAGCTCTTTTCAGTTCATACACATGTTAAGGGGAGTAAATTTGAAAAAGCACAAAAATGATCTAGAAATTCATGCTAAAATGAGGAACAATTGATCTTATATATAGTGACTATTGTGTATATCAAATGGTGAAATGTGGAAGGACAAGTCAGTCTTGTCTGGAAACTATCATTATGCGTGAGAAATATTCTCCGCCAAGTATCAATAGTCTTCTACTGTATAAAGATCATCAAGAAAAATTTAAAATCTCAAAACCTTCAATTGATCATGTTTATACTCTCTTTGTGCAACTTGCTTGACATGAACATGTGTGAATTGCCTGAATGCTCATTTCAATACCATGCATACATTATGGGGTAGTAAATCAAAAAGTGTTTTTGAGAGAGTTATTTGAAGAACATTCTTTCACATCAATCTTGCCACATGTATCTCTTTAGAAGACTGAATGTTGGTGCTTTCATGCTTATGGATGTTCTTGTGTGTGCAAATGCTTGGTATGGTTGTGTATCTCATTGATTGATTTCCGTTGAATGATGAGACATCATATGCACACACTATGGGGGAGTAAGTCAAGGTTGGTTGAGTGAAATTCTTAAAGATATCCCTTCATATTCCATGTGTCATAATCCCTCACTTATATAGCTCAATTTCCCTCCATTCTCAGCCTTAAAACTGATCCGTCAAGCACCTGTCGACAACTATCAAACCATCTGTCGACAGATATGCCTTCACAGAAACCAGGCTTTGAAGTCTGTGTGCATCTGTCGACAGCTCCCTCCTTTGCTGTCGACAGACCATCTCAGTTTGTGACCCCCCCGAACTCCAATCTTTCAGACTGTGTACATCTGTCGACAACAAAAATTCATCTGTCGACAGATATGTTCTCCCTGAAGCAAGCTTTTCAATAACTGTTAGCATCTGTCGATAGGCCCTCACTTGCTATCAACAGATACACATTTTACTGACACCTCTTCATCTTTTCTCATCCTATTTAATGAGTAAGTTCATACAAGTGACGCAAGGTGAAAATTGTGTACTTATTTTCAGTTATAATCTTTCATACTCACATAGTACCACAGATATTGATTAAGTCACAATAATTTTGAAATAATATTCTTGAGAGAGTCTAGGTTGTGCCATTTAGACAACATTGAACAAACATAATGACTTCAACCTAACTCATTTGAATAACTTCATTGTGGATTATCATATTTCTTATGGATTGATAAGTAAGAAGGTTATGGAACTTGATGTTTTACATTGGCTTTTGACCTTAAATAACCTTTGACCTTGTAGTTTCAAAATAGAAACAAAGGAGAAAAGCTACCTATTTCAATAAAAAAAAGAATGAGAAATGGGAAGAAAGGCAGAGCAATGATGAGTCTTACTGAGTAACCGGGGCATGGGCATCACCAATGTCTGTCTTCGTGTTAAAAAGTTAAATCATTAACTCTGTACAATGGTATGATGGTCACTCACACTGAGTAACTAGGGGTATTGGCATCTCAAATGTCTACCTTCACGTCAAAAGGTGAAAGTGATCCTAATTACCACTTTTCCCACTCTAAATTAACGACGACTAACTTCTAAGTTGAAATAGAGTGAAGCCTCCAAGTTCTAAAACAAGGCCAATTTGTCATTTACTGTCAATTGCTCATGTACACATTATCTTCATGCACCAACTGAACATTACCCACTTCGAAATATGGTTTTCTACAATGGCTTTTATTCACAGGAGTTGTCTTAGTTTCTTATGTTCCTTGAACGATGTTTTCTAACTTCTACAACTTAAGAATCCCATGGTATTATTTTCTCACCATTGTAGACCTTTGATTTGTCTTCATACCAGTGGGTATGACATTTTATAATGGGTATATACCAATTTTCAACCTTTAGTCCCATTTGGACTCTCTATGGAGTTTCATGAGTTCTGTCATCCCGCTGCTCCTGGGACTGACGATGTTTAGAGGGTTTGAGACTTAGTTGTGGATCCTTTAGTTGGTTGGCTTAGCATTTTGTTCAGTGTGTTCGGTTGCTTTGTCAGTTGTCTTATTTCCTTCGTTTGTTTTTGTTTAGTCATGTGTGTTATCTTTTTGTAACTGTGTACTTTAAAGCAATCTCAATGAAAACACAGTTCTTGCTTCCTCTTCATCCACGTGAGCATGTGCTATCTTTTTGGATGTTGTCAAAAGGGGGAGAAACATCAATTGTATCAATTTCTAATTTTGTCATCATCAAAAATGGGGAGAATGTTGGGTTACAATGTGTATGATGACATATGCTTCAATGGTTTTGATGATGCGTAACATAATTGATGTTGTGTATGTGGTGTAAATGTTGGACACATGACAAAAATGACAAAGACAAATATGAAATGAAATAATGACAATCATGCTTCTATTGATCACTTATAGATTCATTGTATCTCACTTAGAGTGTTTCTCAATGTAGGTGTGAATGTATACAAGACAAGCATCAAAATACAAGAGCAAATGAACAAGAAAAAGACATCAAGTGATCACATGTCGACAGCCAAGATGGCCTCTGTCGATAGATAGAGACAGTCAGAAACATGAAGCTTCTGGAAACAAAGATGAAGCTTTGCCTGTCGACAGAAGGGAGGCACCTGTCGAGAGATGAATGCTGCCTGTGGACAGCAAGCAATCACCTGTCGACAGACACAAACAGATAAGTCCTCTCCCGCAAGACCATGGTTCTGGAAACTAGAAGTCTGTCAGCATCTGTCGACAGACACAATATTGGTTGTCGACAGACGAAGAGAAAACACAGTTACGAGATTTGGATATGTTCTATATTATGGTGTTTCCTTTTAGCACGTCTCTTCATACTTGGACAACACTATATATAGATCATATAAAGGTATTTTTATAGCAAGAAGCCACCATATCAAAACCCTAAGGAAAACCCAAGAGAAGGCTTTCTTCCTACTACTCTGCTTCAACCCTCTGTCCTGTTCTTGGAAGATCCATCTCACGAGAGGAGTTGAAGTCGGTTTGTCCATGAATCAAGCTTCGTCTACAACGTCTGATCATCATCAACACAAAGCCTGAAGTTCTTCTGGTCGACCACCACGAAGAGTTCTTCATCTAGATTTGATCTTCAACGCAGAACTCTTCTTTCTTTCTACTTTCATATATCTGTGTGTGTGTGTGTACTGATTGGAGATCAGTACGTGGCATTTGTGGAAGTGTGTGTGCTTTATGATTGTACAAGGGTTGTGTATAGATCATAGTGCGTGGTGTGTTGGTTAGATCAAGGCTATAGGATCTGATCTTTTGTGGACTTGATCTAGTGTGTGTGTGTGGTTGAGCCGTTGTGCTCGTGTGTGTGTGTGTGTTGTACTCAGTTCTTGAGTAGTGTGTCCTCAATGTGTGAGGGGTGACGTAGGAGTCACTAGATGTGATATCCGAACCACCTAAAAATCCCTTGTGCACTGTAGTTTGATTTGTGGTTTGCAAAGTGTTGCGCTAGATGCATGCATAGGGACTTCGTCTACACACTACTTATTAGTTTGTTCACACACATCAACAACATGTTTAATGCTTAAGCTAATTGATAAAATCTTTCTTACTTTTTAATCACTCACATTGCATCAGATCAGGGGTTTTAATTGAGTAGATCTATTAATTCGAAGTAATTTTTAAATTGCTTAAGTTTCCGATGCAAATCTATTCAACCCCCCCCCCCCTCTAGTTTTGCCATTACCGAATAACCGATCCTAACAGTTTTAACCCCTTTGGATGATTAAAAGTGGTGTGTGTAGGGTGTTCTAATGTAAATCTATGAAGAAAACAAATCTAAACATGCATGTATGAAGAGAAAAATCAAGAAGAATAGGAGAGAGAAAGCATAGATGGGAAGAAAACGGCCTTGGGGGCACTTCCTAGTCGTCTGGAGGCTGAGAGGTCTTCTGGGAATTCGCAGCTCTCTGGGAGAGGAAGAAGCAAATGCCAGCCTTGCCTTAACCTATGCCCTATGAAGAGTTTTATATGTGATTATTCCTGAACGGGATGGGAGAGGAATAATGAGCTAGAGTCTGACTCTGGGCAAGTATGCTCTTGCAAGGGGAGTCAGAACGTGGTAAGGAAGGCCTAAGGAAGGTCTCCTTCGAGTTTGGAAGGATTTGGATGCCTCTAGACCAACTAAAAGACGGATTATTCATGAATAGTAGGGGTTCAAGTGGAAATAGGAAAGGCCACGTTGCATAGTTCTATGATGGAAACCAGAATGTGACAGGCCCAGCGTCGCTATCATGTCGCGACGCCTCAATACGTCACCTTACATAGAAGGAAACCTTTTAAGCATTTTCTGGTGAATTTTCAGGGAATTAAAATGCCAAATAAGAACGCGACATATCGAGGTGTCAACTTCTGAAGGAGATTGATTCAGGTCTGAAGGCAAATCGGTGTGAGGAAGAACGCGACATGAAGGGCATCGCCTTCTGAATATGAACACGATAGGCTCATTGTCACCTTCATGATCCTTCAACACATGGCTTACTCAAAGTGTCTGATCTCCTCGCATAGATATCGGATTGACGTGCAATTTGAAGCGTTGAACTCCCAACTCAAAGAGCTACGAAATGATGATGAAGACTGATTGATGTAACCAAGAAGAACCCACCAGGGTGATGAACTAATGAGAAAGATACCATGATCGGATAAAGCCAGCTAGGCGATGATGAGCCAACATGGGGCATCAATGATATGACAAGGAATTTGGCTCAGCTTATGGGTTAGAAATGGGTGTCTACAAAGGGTAGGCAAGTCCCTACCCAATATGTTTTGGCCTTGGCTGAGAGATGTGCTAAGTTAAGTCAAGTCCCAGAATTTCTTGAGGAACCTACTATTGTAGAAACAGATTTTGTAGAAGGTGATTCAGTAGATGATGGTTTAGGAGTATATCTGCTTGATTTTGAAGATGAGCCGAGAGATTTTGGGTCGGAAGAAGAGGACCCAGTGAGCTCCTATGTGGATGGCACAAAGAGGTTTGATGAGCCAACCATGGCTGCGGATGAGCCAACTAAAGAGATCAACCTGGGCACTAAAGAATCCCCGAAGGTAGTTTTGATTAGTGCCAACTTGAGCGTAGAAGAAGAAGAAGCTATTGTAACTATCCTCAAAGAATTTTCTGATGGCCTTGTCTGGTCCTACGAGGACATGCCGGGGCTTGATACCTCTTTGGTCGAGCACCGTTTGGTCTTAAAATCTGATGCAAAAGCCATCAAACAAAAGCTAAGGAGGCTACACCCCAAACCTGCACTCAAGATCAAAGAGGAGGTTGATAAGTTGCACAAAGCCAAATTCATTAGGGTTGTGCTTTATCCGCAGTGGGTAGCTAACATCGTCCCTGTGATGAAGAAGGACAGTAAGGTTAGGATCTATATAGATTTTCGTGACATTAATCGTGCTTGCCCTAAGGACGATTTTCCTCTCCTCCACATAGATGTCCTAGTGGACAATACTGTCGGTTTCGAGATGTTGTCATTTATGGATGGTATCTCTGTATAACCAGATCCGTTGGCAGAGGAAGACCAGGAGAAAACTTCTTTCACCATGCCATGGGGGACCTATTGTTATGTCGGCATGCCCTTCGGATTAAAGAACGTAGGAGCAACATATCAAAGGGCAATGATAGCAATCTTTCACGACATGATGCATGTGCACATGGAGGTCTATGTTGATGATGTCTTGGTTAAATCTAGAATTTGACATGGCCATGCTGAAGTCCTCCAGGTAGTTTTCCAACAGTCTAGAGAACATAAGCTTAAGATGAACCCTAAGAAGTGTGTTTTCGAAGTATCCTCAGGGAAGTTGCTTGGGTTCATTGTTAGCAAGAGGGGAATCGAGATTGATCCCAACAAGGCCAAAGCAATAATTAACATGCCTCCTCCTAGGAATATCAAGGAAGTTAGAGGGCTGATTGGTAGACTTCAGTTCATTAGGAGATTCATTTCTCAACATTTGATCCGTTGTAAGCCCTTCTATGAGATACTTAGAGGAGAGGCTAAATTTGATTTGAACAATAAGTGTCAAAAGGCCTTTGAAGAAATGAAAAGTTATCTTTTCAATCCCACATGTTCTCGCTCCTCCATTCCTGGGGCGGCCTTTATTGCTCTACGTGTCAACCACTGAAGATTCCACTAGAGCAGTCTTGGCCCAATATGCGACGAGAAGAAGAAGAGAGCGGTGTATTACCTATCCAAATTGTTCAATGAAGCTGAGAAAAGGTACACTGCTATGGAGAGGACATGTGCGGTCGTCGTCTGGGTTGTCCAGAAGTTGAAGCATTACTTCCTAGCTCATAAGGTGAAGCTTCTGCTGCGAATGGACCCAATTCAGTACTTGTTGGAGAACCCCGTTCTGACTGAACATTTTGTGAGGTGGCAAAGTTTCCTTAATCAGTTTGACATCACCTACGTGAATCAGAAGTCAATCAAGGGGCATGCCATTGCCAAACATTTGGCCCACCATCCCTTACCTTCATGTTCTCCCATTGATGAAAGATTTCCAGATGAAGAGTTAGGAGCCATTATTGATGGTGAACCTTCATCGATACTTTACTTCGACGGAACCATCAATTCTAAAAGGAGTGGAATAGAGGCAATCCTCCTCTCACCGGAAGGGGTAGTGATTTCACATGCCTACCAACTAACCTTCCCTGCCATGAACAATGTCGCTGAATATGAGGCACTCCTAGTTGGGCTAAAAATGGCATTGTTGCTCGGACTTAAGGAATTAAGGATAATTGGAGATTCGCAATTGATACTCTGACAGTCCCTTAGCAAGTACCAGGCCCAGGATCCCAAGTTGAAACCATACCAAGATTTGGTGGGAAGAGTCATCCGGCAGTTTAGGAAGCTCACTCTAGTTCACACTCCTATGGCTCAAAATATTTTGGTAGATTCACTCGCCTCCCTAGCTTCTTCCCTCCCTATCCCACTAGGGAAACCTTCTGAAACCATCTCAGTGCAAAGATTGAAAATCCATTCTCATGCTGATCCATAGTTCTCTCAACTCAAGTCTTCCTCTCTTAGAGTCCATGCACTTTCAAAAGAACCAGAAATCGATCTCTATGATGGTCATCCTTTGTACTTTGACATTGAAAATTATCTTAAAGATGGATCCTTCCCTGATTATGTCACTTCTTCTGATAGACAGGCCATTCGCCGTGTCTCTGCACGTTACAAGATCATAGGTGGCATTCTCCACAAGAAATCTGTGAGGCCCGCGAATTTTGTTCACTTTATATTCTATATATGTGATGTTTACTTGTTCTTGCATATATGGTGTGTATTAAATTTGTGCATATTAAAAATTATTTAATTACTCATGTGTATATGTATGTATATATATTATTTTTTGTGGATGAGTGCTTAGCTAATTTTATACATCATAGAATTTATTTAAATCCTATGTATATTGAATTTAAGAGATGTTGTGCATATAATATATAGTTACTGCTAAATATCTTATGGACATATATGAGTTTATTTCTATGCATGTAATATATATTTAATGTGCATGCATTATCAAATTTGTAGAAGTACATAGTATATACATTTAAATCTATGCATGTAGTATGTAATTATGTTGTAATATATATATATATATATATATATATATATATATATAATATGTTGTGTGTGTGTTAACTTTGTGCATGTAATATCCATTTATTTTCGTACCTATTAAATTGTTATGATGTGTTAATACATCTATTTTAAATGAATAGTTGTTTTCTAGCCGAGATGCACAGTTGGTGGCAGCATCCTGTGCCGCTGACTGCTTGCCCTGATGCTTAGCATCCAGATCGATGGATGTCTACCTATCTGTTGGCGGCACCTGATGTGGACGCCAAGTTCCCAGCGGTGTGACAGTTTGAGATTTGTTAACGCTCGCGTTTTGCCCGGTTCCAGTTTAGGAAACCCACCTAAAAGCGTAGGAAACCTACCCTTAAGTGTACTCTAACCCCGTGGCTTATAAAAATCTCCCTATTTCGGTCGAGGGAAGTCTTTTGGTCTTTGGGGAGAGCTAGGGTTTTCTGTGTGCGAACCTTGATCTTGGAAGAGCTGGATCCGGCGACTGGAGGGACCTTCTGGCAACCTGCAAAGACTGGATGATAACCCATACATAGGAGAATCATCCCCAACTCCGAGGAGCAAGCTACATCAACAGGAAAGACCGGATTCAAGCAGTTTTAGACCTCTTCTTGGCTTGGCCGAGGAGGGCTTCATCGGCAAATCTAGATCCTTTTAGATTTATTCCCAAGCAAGTAGCTTAAGGTTTCAATCCATGGACTTGTCCTCTAGGGTTTGCACATTTTTACGGATTTTTAAATCGTGTCCTGGACCACTAAATTCACCTGTTTCTATGTTAGCTCTGCACTGTGTGCAGGCAGGAAGTAGACGGCCAACTCGTTGCCATCTAGTTCTTGTGTCGACGGCGAGAGATCCTGCCGTTAACTTCTTCTCGCGGTCAGGACCATGCCGTCAAGTTCACCTATTTTTGCAGAAATACTGGTTAATCTTTGCAATGTGATTTTGTTTGTTCGGTGGTCTGTACATGTTGAGAAAATCAGGATTTGTCAAATATGATATTTAGGTCATATCATGAGGATTTACCATATTTCTGAGCATGATAATAATTAGAAGGATTTTTGTTACTTGAGAATAATTATGTTTTGACTGTGGTAAATTCTGATTAAATGGTTTTGTTGCATGTTATAGATTAAGGAATTTTAATGATCTTGGAATGATTGTTCTCATGTTTTAGACCTGCTAGAACTGACTTATCACTGTAAACCATGCTTAAATAATTATCTTATTAATTCCATGTAATCTGTGTTAATTATTAAAAATAGTGTTTTTACTTCGAAAATTGTGAAAATTTTCATATATGTTTCCTGTATGTATGTGAACTGTAGTTAAATTTGGAAGGATTCTAAGTACTATGTAGAGTGCTATTAGTTTATGAATTCTTGAACACCATGATATATTAAAATTAAATACAGAATAATTATACATATTGAAGGGTATTGTTTCAGAAATTTTAATGAAGTTAGAACCACTATGTGCATGTTTTATATCTATTACTGTCAACCATGTTCAAATTGAAATGTCTTGTAAATTGCCTGAAATCTACATTTAATATTAAAAATAGTTTTTTTGCTTCTAAAATTCTTCAAAATTACAGATATATTCCTTATGTTATATCCATCTTGTGTTTAAATTTTGATATTATTCTGAAGACTATACATACTGCTATGATTTTCTGAATGATAAATGCATATAGAAATCAATAGACATTATAATGTATATGCATGTTGAATTTTGGATAAAAGTAGTACCATGATAGGTTGTTGTTTCACAGTAGGATTTAATTTCAGAACTGAGAAAATATGATGGGTGACAATGGTATTGTAATCTTAATAAATTATGCATGAATGTACAAAAGAACATGATTTAGTTATATGAAAATATTAGTTTCATGTGATAGTTCCATAATTACATTAATATATATGTTATTGCATTTCTGAAATGATTGGCAATAAGACATCGCTACTATAGAGATTTCCTATAGGGAACTACACTATGGATGCCCCTATGGTAATGGTTCAACTATATGAAATGACCTATAGAATTCGTGGGTAACGGATTGAAATCCTTGAGGTAGACAAGTTCTACTGGTTAAGGTGGGAAGGGCTTTCCCCAGTTTCGCGCAATAACTATGACTTCATCACTGCATTGCCTAGGTGACAGGTGAATGTCTATATGCTATATGATCTCTATAATAGTGTGGGCTATGTCCTGGCAACTAAATGATAAATGACTATATGCTACATGACTACATGCTAAATGATAAATGACTATATGCTATATGACTACATGCTACATGTCTATATGCTACATGATTACATGCCATATGAACTACATGTCATTGTTATATGTAATATTTATTACGTGTTAAATGATCACTTGCTACATGATGACTAATGAATGTTGCATATGTAGGTTAAAGAATTACTTGAATTTGTTTATATACTACATAACATTGGCTACATGATTTTGTTTAATTACTTTGTTTCATAAGTGGTATCCATATGCTACATGTCATGAAAAAGGTAAATGCATGTGTTAACATGATCCATGTTAAATGATGAATATGATATTACATTTTGTACAATGAGTAAGATTTTGTGAATTTGTCCATGAGATAGTATTTACTGGATAAGCATGTGTTAGTATCATGTTATAAATTGAAAAGAAGTCATGTGTTTATATAATATAAAATCATGAAATGAAAGCAAGTAAGTATACAAATGATCTCCATGTTATAAGTAATCATGTTTAGAAATCATTATTTTACATGTATTAGTATAGTTTTGTGTAAAGGATTCCATGTTTGATTCTTATGTTATAGCATGAACATATAGAGATTAAATGTTAAATTCTAGTAAGTTAGTAAAATGTTAAATTGTTAGAAAGCATGTGTGATAAGTGTATGGTTTGTGATTTTAAGTTGCTTGCTGAGTCTATTGTGTAGACTTACCCTTGCTAAAAATTTCAGGAGACTTAGAAGTTGAGAACGTGGCAAGACTCGCGAGGAACGTGAAGATTAGATTGAAGACTTGTATTTCAATTGCTAGTAGGTGATGAAATTTGTAATTTGAACTTTGGTATTATTGTACTTGGAAATTGGAAACTGGCTATGTGGATGTTATGGTTATGTTATTTCTTTCATGGACTATATAGACTGTGGTGTGTGGATTAAAAATGTTGATGGAATAAGAGTTGTTTAATTTCCACTGCAACATTTCATTCTATTTGTGTATATGTCAATCCATATGAATATCGTTGGGATTTTCTCCCCTGTAGCGATTTACTCTCATCCGATGTGGGTGGTATAACCGTACCGGGTGAAAGTGGGTCGGTACAGAGATGGTATCAAAGAATTGGGTTGAGATTATACATGGATAGCCATCAACTAAATTCACACCTCTAAGTCTTTGTAGTGGATAGCCAAATCCAAGGAATAATTAAAATAGGACTAGAAAAGTGATAAGATGAATGCATGATAATATGCTAGGTATAGTGATAAATGGAGCTTCACATAGTATTTATTTTGTAGACTATGGCTAGAAAGACTTTGAGTTCGAGTGTACCTATCTAAGATGAGGAACCAAGGAGGACTGCAAAGGAGCAGCAGGAGGTACCAACACCTCAGGAACCATTTGTGCCACCCCCCCCCCCCCCCCCCACGTTGGTCGACTATGACACGATCATTCAAGGACTCCTACAAGTGATGCAGACTCAAGCACAGACACAAGCAGCCCTTCAGACACAGCTTCAGGCTCAGGTTCCGGCACTAGCTCAGCAGGACCGTAGTGTAGGAGGAGTATCAATCATGGAGAAGTTCAGGAGGATGGCTCCGCCTTCTTTTAAGGGGGAGAGTGAGCCGTTGGTTGCGGAGAGTTGGCTTAGAGAGATCGAGAAGATATTCAGAGCTATCAGGTGTGCAGAAGATGACAAGATCAGTTTGGAGACATACATGCTTCAAGAGCGAGCAGATGCGTGGTGGTCTTCTATTCTTCGCACGCAGTTCTAGGGAGTGGAGCTAGATGTGACCTGGGGAGAGTTCGTGAGGTTATTTGAGGTCAAGTATGTTTCCGAGCATATACAGGATAAGATGGAAAATAAGAAGGCTCGGATGAAGGGAGTGCTAGAACCATTCCAGTGACAGAAATGGAAGATGAAGAAGCTCATGAAGGAGCAACAACCAGCTTTAGTGCTAGCAAAGTCAGTAGTTTCTTCAGGCAGTGAGAAGCCCGAGTGTGTGCATTGCGGAAAACGGCATGGCGGAGACTTGTGTTGGACAAGGACGGAAAGATGTTTAAGGTGTGGCAGCAAGAATCATCAGATTAGAGAGTGTCTGAATCCAAAGAAGTTCGTTGCGCTAGATGTACCAGCAGCAAAGAAGCCAGCAACAGAAACTCAAGCACCAGCGAGGGTGTATGCGTTGACTGGAGACGACACCGACGATGTCACCACAGGTACATGATCCGATCTTCGAGGACGAAGATCGTTCTAAGGGGGAGAGGGTGTGAGGCCCCCGAATTTTGTTCACTTTATATTCTATATATGTGATGTTTACTTGTTCTTGCATATATGGTGTGTATTAAATTTGTGCATATTAAAAATTATTTAATTACTCATGTGTATATGTATTTATATATATTATTTTATGTGGATGAGTGCTTAGTTAATTTTATACATCATAGAATTTATTTAATCCTATGTATATTGAATTTAAGAGATGTTGTGCATAAATATGTAGTTATTGCTAAATATCTTATGGATATATATGACTTTATTTCTATGCATGTAAATATATTTAATGTCCATGCATTATCAAATTTGTAGAAGTACATAGTATATACATTTAAATCTATGCATGTAGTATGTAATTATGTTGTAATATATATATATATATATATTATATATATATATCTATATAAATGTGTGTGTGTGTGTGTTTAACTTTGTGCATGTAATATCTATTTATTTTCGTTACCTATTAAATTGTTATGATGTGTTAATACATCTATTTTAAATGAATAGTTGTTTTCTACCCGAGTGCACAGTTGGCGGCAGCATCCTGTGCCGCTGACTGCTTGTCCTGATGCTTAGCATCCAGATCGATGGATGTCTACCTATCTGTTGGCTGCACCAGATGTGGACACCAAGTTCCTAGCGGTGTGATGGTTTGAGATTTGGTAACGCTCGCATTTTGCCCCGTTCCAGTTTAGGAAACCCACCTAAAACCGTAGGAAACCTACCCTTAAGTGTACCCCGACCCCGTGGCTTATAAAAATCACCCTATTTCAGCCGAGGGAAGTCTTTTGGTCTTTGGGGAGAGCTAGGGTTTTCTGTGTGCGAACTTGATCTTGGAAGAGCTGGATCTGGCAATTGGAGGGACCTTCTGGCAACCTGCACCGACTGGACGATAACCCATACATATGAGAATCATCCCCAACTCCGAGGAGCAAGCTACATCAACAGAAAAGATCGGATTCAAGCAGTTTTAGACCACTTCTTGGCTTGGCCGAGGAGGGCTTCACCGGCAAAGCTATATCCTTTTAGATTTATTCCCAAGCAAGTATATTAAGGTTTCAATCCATAGACTTGTCCTCTAGGGTTTGCACATTTTTACCGATTTTTAAATCATGTCCTGAACCCCTAAATTCACATGTTTCTGTGTTAGTTCTGCACTGTGTGCAAACAGAAAGTAGACGGCCAACTCATGGCCATCTAGTTCTTGTGTCGACGACGAGACATCCTGCCGTGAACTTCTTCTAACGGCCAGGACCATGCCGTCAAGTTCACCTGTTTTTGCAGAAATACTGGTTAATCTTTGTAATGTGATATTGCTTGTTCGGTGGTCTGTACATATTGAGAAAATCAAGATTTGTCAAATATGATATTTAGGTCATATCATGAGGATCTACCAAATTTCTGAGCATGATAATAATTAGAAGGGTTTCTATTAATTGAGAATAATTACATTTTTGACTGTGGTAAATTCTGATTAATGGTTTTATTGCATGTTATAGATTAAGGAAATTTTAATGATCTTGGAATGACTGTTCTCATGTTTTAGACCTACTAGAACCAACTTATCACTATAAACCATGCTTAAATGATTTATCTTATTAATTCCATGTAATCTGTGTTCATTATTAAAAATAGTGCTTTTACTCAAAAAATTGTGAAAATTTTTAGATATGTTCCCTGTATTGTATGTGAACCTTTTTTAAAATTTAGAAGGATTCTAAGTACTGTACAGAGTGCTATTAATTTCTGAATTCTTGAACACCGTGATATATTAAAATTAAATACAGAATATTTATACATATTGAAGGCTATTGTTTCAGAAATTTTAATGATGTTAGAACCACTGTGTGCATGTTTTATATCTGTTCGGATGGACTGTTCACGGTCTACCATGTTCAAATTGAAATGTCTTGTCAATTGCCTAAAATCTACATTTAATATTAAAAATAGTTTTGTTACTTCTAAAATTCTGAAAAATTATAGATATATTCCTTATGTTATATCCATCTTGTGGTTAAAAATTGATATTATTCTGAACACTATACATACTGCTATGATTTTCTGAATGATAAATGCATATAGAAATCAATAGACATTATAATGTATATGCATGTTGAATTTTGGATAAAAGTAGTACCATGGTAGGTTGCTGTTTCACAGTAGGATTTGATTTCAGAACTGAGAAAATATGATGGGTGATAATGGTATTGTCATCTTAATAAATTATGCATGAATGTACAAAAAAGCATGATTTAGTTATATGAAAATATTAGTTTCATGTGATAGTTCCATAATTGCATTAATATATATGTTATTGCATTTCTGAAATGATTGGCCAATAAGACATTGCTACTATAGAGATTTTCTACAGGGAACTACACCATGGATGCCCCTAGGGTAATGGTTCAACTATATGAAATGACCTATTAAATCCGTGGGCAACGGATTGAAATCCTTGAGGTAGACAAGTTCTATTGGTTAAGGTGGGAAGGGCTTTCACCAGTTTTGCACAATAACTATGACTTCATCACTGCATTTCCTAGGTGATAATTGAATGTCTATATGCTATATGATCTCTATAATAGTGCGGGCTATATATGTCTTGGCAACTAAATGATAAATGACTATATGCTACATGACTACATGCTAAATGATAAATGACTACATGCTATATGATACGCTATGACTACATGCTACATGTCTATATGCTACATGATTACATGCCATATGAACTACATGTCGTTTGTTATATGTAATATTTATTACGTGTTTAAATGATCACTTGCTACATGATGACTAATTGAATGTTGCATAATGTAGGTTAAAGAATTACTTGAATTTGATTATATACTACATACATTGGCTACATGATTTTGTTTCATAAGTGGTATCCATATGCTACATGTCATGAAAAAGGTAAATGCATATGTTAACATGATCCATGTTAAATGATGAATATGATATTACATTTTGTACCATGAGTAAGATTTTGTGATTTTGTCCATGAGATAGTATTTACTGGATAAGCATGTGTTAGTATCATGTTATAAATTGAAAAGAAGTCATGTGTTTGTATAATATAAAATCATGAAATGAAAGCATGTAAGTATACAAATGATCTCCATGTTATAAGTACCCATGTTTAGAAATCATTATTTTACATGTATTAGTATAGTTTTGTTTAAAAGATTCCATGTTTGATTCTTATGTTATAGCATGAACATATAGGAGATTAAATGTTAAATTCTAGTAAGTTAGTAAAATGTTAAATTGTTAGAAAGCATGTGTGATAAGTGTATGGTTTGTGATTTTAAGTTGCTTGTTGAGTCTATTGTGTAGACTCACCCTTGCTAAACATTTCAGGAGACTTAGAAGTTGAGAACGTGGAAAGACCCGACGAGGAACATCATGATTAGATTGAAGACTTGTATTTCAATTTCTAGTAGGTGATGAAATTTGTAATTTGAACTTTGGTATTATTGTACTTGGAAACTGGAAACTGGCTATGTGGATGTTATGGTTTATGTTATTTCTTTCATGGACTATATAGACTGTGGTGTGTGGATTAAAAATGTTGATGGAATAAGAGTTGTTTAATTTCCGCTGCAACATTTCATTCTATTTGTGTATATCTCAATCCATATGAATATCGTTGGGATTTTCTCCCCTGTAGCGATTTACTCTCATCCGATGTGGGTTGGTATAACCGTACCAGGTGGAAGTGGGTTGTTACAGAGATGGTATCAGAGAATTGGGTTGAGATTATACATGGATAGCCATCAACTAAATTCACATCTCTAAGTCTTTGTAGTGGAAAGTCAAATCCAAGGAATAATTAAAATAGGACTAGAAAAGTGATAAGATGAATGCATGATAATATGCTAGGTATAGTGATAAATGGAGCTTGACATGGTATTCATTTTGTAGATTATGGCTGGAAAGACTTTGAGTTCGAGTGTACCTATCCAAGATGAGGAACCAAGGAGGACTGCAAATGAGCAGCAGGAGGTACCAACAGCTCAGGAACCATTTGCGCCACCCCCGCCACAGTTGGTCGACTACGGCACGATCATGCAAGGACTCCTACAAGTGATGCAGATTCAAGTGCAGACGCAAGTAGCTCTTCAGACGCAGCTTCAGGCTCAGGTTCCGGCACCAGCTTAGTAGGACCATAGTGTAGGAGGAGTACCAATCATGGAGAAGTTCAGGAGGATGGCTCCGCCTTCTTTTATGGGGGAGAGTGAGCCGTTGGTTGCGGAGAGTTGGCTTAGAGAGATCAAGAAGATATTCAGAGCTATCAGGTGTGTAGAAGATGACAAGATCAGTTTGGCGATGTACATGCTTCAGGAGAGAGCGGATGCGTGGTGGTCTTCTGTTCTTCGCACGTAGTTCGAGGGAGTGGAGCTAGATGTGACTTGGGGAGAGTTCGTGAGGTTATTTGAGGTCAAGTATGTTTCCGCGCATATACAGAATAAGATGGAAAAGAAGAAGGCTCGGATGAAGGGAGTGCCAGAACCATTCCAGCGGCAGAAAAGGAAGATGAAGAAGCTCATGAAGGAGCAACAACCAGCTCGATTGCCATTAAGTACAAGTTAGCTTAGACCTATCGATTGCCATTTAGAACAAGTTGACGGCAACCCTGTTGCCGTTTATAAAAAATAGATGTCCAGGGGTGTTTGTCGTTTACTCTGAGTTGACGGCAAGGTTGTTGCCGTCGAGTTCATCAGTAGACGTCCAACACCTTGCCATTAAGTTCACACTGATGGCAACATGGTGGATGCTTACAGGAACTCTGATGATCAATTTATCCCCATGTAATTTAAATTAATTACATATCTATTTTGGTGATTAACAAAACTAAAGCAAAGTTTAATCTAACTTACTTTCTATGAGAGTACAGGAAATGAAACAAGGAATAACAAGCTAAATGGGTAAGTATTATTTACTCTATAGCAATGTAAGTTCAAAGCATGAGATTTTTCTAAGTACACATCGACTCTCTAGTTGTTATAACGATTTCCTTAGAATCATAACGATTTCCTCATTCACATCGATTTTGGTTCTATAACGATTTCATAAGTCATTGCTATTCTATTGCAGTCTATCTCATAACGATTCATTAAGTGATCGCAACGATTTGCCCTCACCACGATTCGGTAAGTGTTCGCAACAATTTGCCATCACAACGATTCAGTAAGTGATTGCAACGATTTGCCCTCACAACGATTCGGTAAGTGATCGCAACGATTTTCCCTCACAATGATTCCGTAGTGATCGTAACGATTTGCCCTCATAACGATTTGCTAAGTATTCATAACGACTTGCTTTTTGTAACGATTTATTAAGTAATCATAACGATTTTCTTTCATAACGATTCGTTAAGTATTTATAATGATTTGATAAGTGATCACATCGATTTCTTAAGAAAGAACAATGATTTGCTCTCACATCGATTTGATAAGTAAGAACAACGATTTCAGTGTCACATCGACTCATCAAGTTTCAAAACGATTTGATCCTGTAACGATTCATCAAGTTACATAACGACTTGGTCGCTGTAACGATTCAATACAGCAATCACGATTCATTCACATTGTCTTTAACGATTTGATTATATCGACTTGTGTATGACAATTTGCTTATGGAGTCACAACGATTTGTCTCTACAACGATTTGGCTATTGATACATAACGATTTGAATGTGCATCGGTTTTCTTATGAGTACATAACGATTTACATAAATATCAACTCGTTTGCATAACAATTTCATGAGTCATGCATATAACGATTCCATGTGAAAATAATGATTTGATTTTCGAACTCATTTTTGAATACGTTGAAAAGTCAAAGTCTTCATGTATGTCTTTCTGACAACATGCATTTATTATGACTGAACGTATCTCTGCAGTGCATGCAAACGATATCTTCTATTCTCATGCTTCTCCTGTAAACATCTTTTAGGAGAATTGAATTGAACTTCTATTTCGATCATTCTAATGATAACTGACAACAAGAGACAGCTTAGCTGTCTATTGTTTAAGCTTGTAATGCGTGCAGGTCTCTGACAGCGTTCGACATAATAGAAGCTAAAGGATATTATAGAAGATCTTCTCTCTTTGCGTGCATGGAAAGCTAAAAGACCGTTGAACGGGAAGCTCTACAGTGGCATGCAGTCTAACGTAAACAAAAGCTTAGAGACAACGGGCACTTCAAACGTTAAAATTTCAAATAGAAGATATATAAAGAAGACTGAAGCTCCAGAAGAAATGAGACATATATTGAGAATTCAAACGACAATCTTTCACAAGCCTTCTACGAGCTTTCTCAAGAGCGAAGCCTCACTCCCGTTAGTTCTAGCTCTTGCTCTCTGAGTTCAGTGCAGATCCTTGAGAGAGCCTTCAGTACTGAGATAGTTCATGTCTTGAAAATCCTTCTTCTCTCAGTCTTACCTTCAGATCAAGCACTGTTCTATCAGCTTGATCTAGGGGCGTCATTCCTTGAACACTTTCTTGTGTTTGTTCCCTTCGAGTAGAAGGAAGACTTGGGGGTTCCAGGGTGTGTGTTCCCTTCGAGTAGAAGGAAGACCTGGTGGTATCCAGGGTGTTGTAATTCCTCTTCGGGTTGTGAAGAGAAGACCAGTTGCGGCTGGGTGTGTAAGGCTCTATAAGGGGGACTGTACCCTTGGGTAGTGAAAGCTTGAGTTGTTGCTTAGGGACTGGACGTAGGACTCCTATGGAAAGGAGGTCTGAACCAGGATAAATTCCCTGTGTTGTCTGTATGCTTGCTTTGCGTTTACTTTCTTTTCGTACTAACTCTAACACCCATCGAAGTGTATTTTGTGTGACTGTTTTATGAACAGGTTTAAGTTACTCAATATTTTTAAGAATCCCATTCACCTCCCCCCCCCCCCCTCTGGGCTTGCTAGCTGGGCAACAAGTGGTATCAGAGCAAGTCTCTTTGACAAAGAAGAAGATCCAACGATTTGAAGAGAAACGATCAGATGGTAGCCCAAGGTCACTCCGAAGGTCAGTCTGTCAACCGGCCACCTCTATTCGATGGAGAAGATTATACCTATTAGAAAACAAGAATGGAGTATTTCCTACAAGGTCTCGACTATCAGATCTGGTCAATAGTTGAAGAAGGTGATCTTTTGGTTACTAATGAAAGAGATAAGTGGACTGAAGACGACAAGAAAAAGATCTCCCTAAACTGCAAAGCCAAGAGCATTCTATGTTGTGCTCTTAGAAAGAAGGAATTCAACAGAATTTTCGCCTGCAAATCCACCATGGTAATGTGGGAAAAGCTCAGGATCACATACGAAGGCACCGACAAAGTCAAGGAAACCAGGATAGACATACTGATGACACAATATGAAAGGTTTCAGATGCAGCCAGGAGAGTCAATAACCCAAATGTTTAACAGATTTACAGACATCACAAATGGGTTAACCAGTCTTGGAAAGACTTACGAAATGGGAGATATGGTAAGAAAGATTATGAGATCTCTACCATCTTCCTGGACTCCCAAAGTAAGAGCCATAGAAGAAGCCAATGACCTGAAGAGGATGTCATTGGAAAAACTCGTTGGGTCCCTTATGGCCCATGAAATCAACATGGAGAGACTGGGAGAGTCTTCGAGCAGGAGAAGACACTCAAATGCTCTCAAGCTGAAGAAGAGACTCATCAAAAGAATTTCCAGATAACAATGAAAGCAATGAAGGCAACGAAGATGAAGAAGCAATGCTGTCTAAAAGGCTACAACGATCCTAGCCAAAAAAAAGAAGTATCAGTCCGGTAGAAGATATTTCAAGAAAAATAAGGACTTCAAGAAGACAGAAGGAAAGGATCAAAAGAAAGCTGAGCTATATGCTATGAGTGTAAGAAGCCTAGACATATGAGAGCAGAATGTTCGAAGCTGAAGAAAAGTGAATTCAGAAGGAAGGAAAGTTCAAGAAATCCAAGAAGATTCAAGAGAAAGCTATGGCAGCGGCTTGGGACAATAATAGTGACTCAGACAGTGAGTCAAGTTCAAGCAATGAAGAAGAAGAAGCCAACTTGGCACTCATGGCCAACATTGAAGAAAATGTAACATCAGACTCATCTTTCTCTTCCTATAATGATTCAGATTCAGATGATTTGGAAGAAGCTTTTAAAGAACTTTATAGTAAATATAGAGAAGTATCTAAACTACTAAAAGCTAGTAAGAAAAATGTTGCTTGCCTAGAAAACACCAATTCAGATTTAAAATCAGAAAATGAGCAAATGGAGAAACAAATCACTGAACTTGAAAGAAGAAATAATCTGCTATGCGAAGATCTGAAAGATAAAAATAAACAAATAATAAAATTAGAAAAACAAGAAACCTTAGACGAATTAAAAAGGGAAATTAAAACTCTAACAGAAGAAAATGAAAAACTATCTAGTATACTAGAAAAAATTACCAATGGTAAAAATCCATAATACTAAAAGGTGCTAGACGGTCAGGAAAAAGAAAACAAGGGTTAGGCTATACACCCCCAGATAATGAAGACGCTATATAACCCTAAAACGTATCCAACTCCTAAATTTGTAGCTGAACAAGATACTTCATATAAATCAAACTTTAAGTATGTTCCGTATGAAAGGATAACTAAAACAACATGTTGTAGCCATTGCAACAGACTAAGTCACAGTAAAATAACTTGTCCAACCAAACACAAAAAAGGATAATTAAAAGAAAAATTGATGACACTAACCAACCAGGACCCATAAGAACTTGGGTACCTAAAGCTTGATGTTTGCATTTCAGGAAAATCTTCAAGCATCCAAATGGTATTTGGATAGTGGATGCTCAAGGCATATGTCAGGTAATAGAAAGCTATTCTCTTACCTCGAAGTTGAAGAAGGCACATTGACATATGGAGACAATGGAAAAGGAACTGTGATAGGATGCGGATCTGTAGCAACAAAGAGAAAATATTATTGTAGATGTATTATGCGTAAAAGGTTTGAAGCATAATCTCATCAGCATAACCAGCTATATGACAGAGGACATCAATCAGATTCAAGAGTCTAAGGCAGCATCATAAAGGACGGAGCATTGATTTTCGAAGCTACAGAGAGAAAAATCTGTACGTACTTTACCTTGAAGAACTGAAGATCAAGACATCTGTTTAGCAGTAAGTAAGGAGCAGACAACTGAGCTATGGCACAGAAGATTGGGCCACTGCAGTCTAGATGGCATTAAAAAGCTGATGAAGAAAAGCCTAGTGGAAGGTCTACCAAAAGTCAGCACTAGAATGGATGGTGTCTGTGGACCTTGTGCAAAAGGAAAGCACACCAAGTCATCCTTCAAGTCAAAAACTGTGGTAACAACCTCTAAACCTTAGAACTCCTTCATATGGATTTATTTGGGCAATGAGGACCACAAGTCTTGGAGGAAAGAATTTTGGATTCGTCATAGTAGATGACTATTGAAGATTCACATGACTATCCTTTCTGGACACAAAGATGATACATTTGAAAGCTTTGTAAGGTTTAGTAAAAAGGTTCAGAAAGATAAGAAGTACTGCATTGTTGGAATCCGGTCAAATCATGGAGGAGAGTTCTAGAATGAAAAATTTGGCAAATTCTGTGATGACAAAGGGATAGAGCATAATTTCTCAGCACCAAGGACACCTCAGCAGAATGGAGTTGCTAAGAGAAAGAACAGAACCCTACTGGATATGGCAAGAACGATGCTATCAGAATATGATCTGCCAAGATATTTTTGGGTTGAAGCAGTTAACACAGCTTGTTACATAATCAACCGGGTGATGATCAGACTGATTCTAAACAAAACAACATATGAATTGTGCAAAGGAAAGAAGCCGAAGATCAGTCACTTCAGGACATTCGGATGTCCATGTTTCATCCACAACAACAGCAAAAGAGACATTGGTAAGCTAGATGCAAAATCAGATGAAGGCATCTTCGTAGGGTATGCATCTAAACCTAAAGGCTATATGGTATTTAATTGTTGCCCAGTTGACGAGCCCAGAGGAGGGGGGGTGAATGGGTCTTAAAAATTAATCTAGAAGATACCTATAACTAAAAACATTCACACAAACGTTCTTCGAAGTACGTTAGTGACTGTTAGTTTAAATATCAAACACACAAAAAAGACAATAACCCAACACAAGGATTATCCTAGTTCGGACCTCATTTCCTTAGGAGTCCTACGTCCAGTCCCTGAGCAACAACTCAGGATTTCACTAACTAGGGTGCAGTCCCCCTAAGGACGCTACAACACCAGCTCAGCTGGTCTTCCTTCACACCCGAAGGGAACAACCCTGGATACCACACCAGGTCTTCCTTCACAACCGAAGGGAACAACACCCTGGATACCACACCAGGTCTTCCTTCACAACCAAAGGGAACAACACCCTGGATACCACCAGGTCTTCCTTCACAACCGAAGGGAATAACACCCTGGATACCACCAGGTCTTCTTCACACCCGAAGGGAACAACACAAAGAGAGTGAATGAAATTCAAGCCCCTAGATCAAGCTTTTGACAAGCAAGGATCTGAAGCAACTAGAACTGAGAACAAAGATATTTAAGCTAAGCACACTCTCAGAACTACACAGGCTCTCTCAAGATTTTCACAAAATAGTGGAGAGCAAAAGAGCAAAAGCTAAGTGGAGTGAAGTTCTTGGCTCTGGACTTTCTTCAGAAGAATTTGAATTTTTGAATACGTGATCTCTGTCTTTCTTCTGTTCTTCTGACTTGAATTTATATCTTCAATTTGAAATGTAGACGTTGAAGTGTCCGTTGTCTCTCTTTTGAGTAGTCGTTAGACTGAATGACATTGGAGTCTTGGAAGCTTCCAGTCAACAGTCTTTTGATCACTTGAGCACGCAAAGAGATGAGATCTTCAGAAATATCCGTTGGCTTCTATTTTGTTCAACGTTGTACCATGAAGCTAGTTCAGAGGTCTACACAAATGTCAATCTCAAATAGCAGACAGCTAAGCTGTCTCTGATGTCAGTCAACGTCAGTAGCAATAGACATGAAAATAGTAATGCAAAATAGCTTAAGTCTAAAGGACGTAATCAGAGTAGGCACGATATGGTCTGCATGCATGCAGAGATACGTTCAGATCTCATAAATGCAAAAGCGTAGAGAGATGTCTACGTGGACTTTGACTAGTCAACGCTTTTAAGATGAATAAGATATCAAGATATGAAATCGATGACTATATGACTTATGAAATCGTTACGAGTCATAGCAAATTGTTATGTGACAGAAGATATATCATGAACACTTAATGAATCGTTGCACAAAGCAAATCGTTGTGTTTCTGAAGAAATCGATGTGAAATACTTAACAAATCATTATACAAAGCAAGTCGTTGTGAATTCTAAAGAAATCGTTATGAATACTTATCAAGTCGTTATGAACTCTAAAGAAATCGTTATGGTAACTTATGAAGTTGTTACAATAAGCAAGTCGTTGCGAGTTCTAAAGAAGTCGTTACGGTAACTTATGAAATCGTTACAGCAGGCAAGTCGTTGCGCTTGCTAAAGAAATGATTGCGATAACTTATAGAGTCGTTATGATAGGCAAGTCATTATGAGTTTCTAAAGAAATCATTACGGTAACTTATAGAGTCGTTGTGACGAGCAAGTCGTTATGGGCTCTAAAGAAATCGTTGCGATAACTTATAGAGTCATTGCGACAGGCAAGTCATCACGAGCTCTAAAGAAATCGTTATGGTAACTTATAGAGCGTTGTGACGAGCAAGTCGTTACGGGCTCTAAAGAAATCGTTGCGACAACTTATAGAGTCGTTGCGACAGGCAAGCGTACGAGCTCTAAAGAATCGTTTCGGTAACTTATAGAGTCGTTGTGACGAGCAAGTCATTATGGGCTCTAAAGAAATCGTTAAGGTAACTTATAGAGTCGTTGTGACATCGACTTGTTTGAAACAACATGACTTTTCAGTCTTATAAGGAAATCGTTGCGATCACTTATAGAATCATTACAACATCGATTTGTTTAAACAACATGACTTTTCAGCCAGAAAGGAAATCGTTATGATAATTCTTGAAATCGATATGCTTATAAAGAAATCGTTATGGCCTTCAATAGAAGTCGATATGGACTTAGAGAAATATCATGTTGGAAGATAAGGCTTCAGAGAAGTAATGCATACCTTTATTGGCTTGTTGACCTTGGTATTTTCCTATACTAAGACTTATGAAATATTCATTAGATATAAATGATAAACTTGTTTGGTTGTTAATCATCAAAAAAAATATATATATATATATGTAATTAATTAAAATTACATGGGGACAGACTGGTCATCAATCTCCCCTTTTGGTGATGACAAAACTAAACAATAAGCATGGATGAAAAAATGCATATAGATGTTTCAGACATAAGTTTTATATAGATGTTTCAGACATAAGTTTTCTCCCCTTTTTGTCATTAGCAAAAAGACAATCTTCGACAAAGAAAGAAGAGAGAAAGAGAACAGGAGTATACAAAGAAAGTCTTTCATTAACTTTGTGGAGGTACTGGTAAATAGAAGGCAGGAGACAGAAGAGAGGCAAAATGGGAGATGGTTCCCATGCCTGTTGTGTTCTTCATGCTCTCAAAAAGAGTTGTTTTGCGACTCCAAAGGAAGTGCTGAAGACTTCAAAAAGAGGTTTTGTGCATAGCCACATACACTTTGTATCTTCCTCCCAGACCTTGAAGGGGTCATCACAAGATGAATGGAGTTCATATCTAGGAAAGTAGCTGGAGAAATGGCTGGTTTGCCTTCTCTGGTCTGAACTTCATTGATTTCAAATAGTTGCTGAGCTGACAGGGGGGGTAGAACTTGGACCATTCAGAAGATGTCAGCCTTTCACATTCAGACAGAATAGGGGCTAGAACTTCAGTACTTACATGCCCCTGGTGATATCCCTGAACAGGAATCTAGGAAAAGCAACCAGGCAGCCTTCTGTACTTTAATTCTGCCCATTACTCTGGCAAAACGTTCAAAGATGATGGATCCTACAGAGGACTCCATAACTAGAAAGTGAATTTGAGGAAGGGCTATCTCTTCAGGTACTTGGAGGGTAGCAAAATCTACCTGAACATCTGAAGTTGAGAGATATCCGGAGTCAGAGCTGAAATGGCCTTTTGAACTGACTGAGCTGAACCTCTGGAAGTCTATGAATATATCTGTAGTTGTTGAATAGCATGAGGTGCCTGATCATTTTGATTTCCTTTTGAAATAGGGTGCCCAAAGCTCCCTATGGTAGATCCTGAACCACTCTGATAAGGTCAGGGAGTGGTCCCTTGGAGGGAATCTAGCAGATTTGGCAAGAATGAATTCTTTAGGAGATCCTTGTGACCTTTGCCCACTGCTCTTCAGTTTTGGAGTGGGCAAGAGAGAGATTTGGATTTTCGGATTTCGAAAGAGAAGTGTAGGGTAGAATGGTGTTCAAATGATCTGTGAGATCAAGAAGGGAAGGTTAATGATGGTTGCAAAAACAACCTTTGAGAGATATTCTTTGTACAGTGAGGGATGTTTGTTGTCAATGTGAGAGAAAACACAAAGGTGGTATTGGTTCAGAGGAAATGGAGGAAGTAGAAGTAAGCTTCCTCTTCTTGGGGGCAGGACTAGAAGGGTCTGCCCTATGAACATGTCCCCAACCTTCAACACAGATCTGAGGATCCCTTCCTCAAACTCATCCTTTATTTGTTCCATAAAGGGAGAGTTAAGTTGGGCTCTTTCAGGTATGATAGTGATGAGGAGTAGGATGAAGAAAAGAGTGAGGAAGTAGTAGGGAGGTCATCAACTGGTCCAAGGGAGGGACCAGAGGAGGAGGAGGATGCTCCAGCTGAGGATGCTGGAGGGGCCTCATGTATAGGAGAAGGAGAGAATGGAAGGAAGTAGAGGAGGTAGGAGATGAGGTGGACTAAAATGTATAGGAGATGAAATTGGTCTAGATTGAGGCTTCTTGAATGTTTGAGGAGCAGGAGGTGCTGTAGGAGCTGAGGGTGGAGTGGAGGAATAGGTGTGTGAGAGGGAGAAGAGGGAGCTGGGGGCTTGGGTGCAAGAACTCTTCTGCCTCTATTGCACAGACTCACTCTCAATGGCCCTGATGGCCCTGACCTTGCTCAGATGCCATGTTGCCCTTCAACCTGATCAACTGGCCTGTTGCCCTACCTCTTTTGGTGCGCTGCTGCTTCTGGTGCTACTGCTGCTGCTGGTGGTTGGTGCTGGCCCTGATGGCCCAGGACACTTTTCTCCAGGCTCCTGGCTTCTGGAGGAGGAGGAGCTTGAACTCCAACTGCCTTGATAATATCCGAGAGCATGCCTTTCATGCTACTCATTTCTTATTAAACCATTTCATAGCATTCTGATTATCCCAATTCTTGTTGGCTGAAGCTTGGCTCAGAAATATAGAATTTACATCTGACTGGAGAGTACATAATAGTCACCTTGCACATTCAGCCTTTCAATCACTGGCTTCAAATTTATGACAATTTTCTGCTTGACCTGCCTCTCAAAAGGTGTATCAGCCAGGAGAGGAACTTCAGAGGCAACTTCTTTTCTTTCTTCTTGCCTTCTTTTGCTGGAGGAGGTTGATCATCATCTGAGCTCGAAGAGCTTGCAATCTCTCCTTCTCTGTCATCCAAATTTTGAGAATCTCTATGCCTTTCCTCCTGACCATCAACAACTGGAGTTGTTTCTGCTGAACCTTCTTTTGATAGCCCCCTCAATAGGAGCATCTTCTTATTTGATACTTGCTCCCCTGAATGGGAGCATCTTCCATACAGAGTCACCCTGAGCAGCTGGGTGCTCTACCTCTACTTGGACATCTTCATTGGTTCATCAATGTGGCCTGATGCCACAGCCTCTTCTGCAACTCTGCCACTAGTTTGGAGCACTAGAGGTGAAAGGAATCAAATCAATAATGTCTGAAAGAATAGATGCAACCACAGTTGAGGGTAGTGGGTCCTCAACTGGAAAAATGTCCTCTGGGAGAATATCCTCAATTCTCCTTTCTGAAAATTTACAGCTAATTCTTCTGGAAATTCTGAAGCTGGTGCCGATATCTTTCTTCTTCCACTGCAATTTCAGACTGAACTTCTGCTAAAGAGGGGCCTGATGATTCTGCTGCTCCAACTGCTGGAGCTGAAACTGACTCCACTGGCAATTCTGGAATCATATCTGCTGATCCATCCTGATGAACAACTGAGGTGTCGTCAATGATGGCTTCGCCTTCAGCAACTGAAGCCTTGAACCATACACCATTTTCACAAGAGAAGCCACTCTTCTTCAGGTTCCTGGACCTGATTGCTTGGCCCATTTTCTCTACAACTGCCCAGAAAGATCAACACCGAAGTGTTGAAGATCTTGGTAAGTAGGTGGGCATAGGGCAGGGACACATTTAACTTGCTCTTGGTGTCCCAAAATCTGATCTCTGGCAAATTTCATCTTTCCATCATCACTGCGGCCATATTTATTCTTATTTTGAATGGCCCAGTATCATGTCTGAGTCGGCCTTTGTGCAAGATGAAAATGTTGCACTTCTGGGAACTAAGATTTGACAAACAATTAAATGAAGGAGGCGGTTGAAAGCAGTTAGTTGATTTATATCAGCTTGCCATCCTTAGCTTGAAGCCCGGTCCTACAATTCCCAAACCTTTCACTTGGGCGTCCACAGTGTGAACCCCACTAAATCCGGAAGTCTTCACATCAAACAGCATCTTCAGCAACTCAGGGTCTATTCTAATCATGGTTCCCTTCACTGAAGAAACTAGGGACCCATCTTCCTCTGTTCTCATACAACGAAGAATGCTTTTACCAGGTCCGGATAACTAACCTCTGAAAAGGTGGTGACTCCGTCCACTGCATCTGATTGATCAAGTCTGCCACGCTGCTCATTCCATTTTTCCTCAGATTAGCAACATCGACTTCTTTATGCCACAGAGCTTCGTCTTCACAAAGGTAAACCTCTCCTGCTGCTCAGGAGTGAGAAACTCGGCGCTGTAGCCACCCAAACTGCCGGCGATGACTGGTGCGGCCATGGATTCAGGTGGGAAAGTCTCTGGAGGGTTGAAACGGAAGGGAAGAGAAGGAATCCTCAAGAAATTTTGCGGGAAGGAGGAGGAAGGTTCAAATTTGCAGGGGGTGAGATATGAGTTGTTAGGGCATCGGCTCATGCGACAGGATGAAAAGGGGAAAAGGTAGACGATGAGATACGAATCGTTCTGTCATTGATTTTATAATAAATTAATGCGATGTGGAAAGTGAGGCGCCAAAAGGCGGTGGAAAACGACAAAAGGTGTTGACTATTCAAACCGACTTCAATGAGAGAGCGGTTACAAAGGATAATTTGAATTTCTTTTGCTTAACGCCATGGAGGGAAAATTACTTAATTCTGAAATTTAATGTGCCATTTGTAAGCAAACTTTTATCACAAATTGCACATGCCTAATTCCTTCTAAGAGATGTGAATCTCTCTTCAGGTAAGGCTTTTGTGAAAATGTCTGCTAATTGGCCATTTGTATCAATAAATGATATTTCAATATTTCCATTTGCAACATGATCACGAATAAAATGATATCTAACCTCAATATGTTTGGTCCTTGAGTGCTGAACTGGATTTTGGTGAGATTAATGGCACTGGTGTTGTCACACAGTAGTGGGATGGATTTGATGTTTAATCCGAAATCTTCAAGTTGTTGCTTTATCCATAAGAGTGTGTACAGCAATTTCCAGCAGCTACGTACTCAGCTTCAGCAGTGATAGTGCTACTGAATTTGTTTCTTGAAGACCAAGATATTTAACATCCTGCAAGAAATTGACAACCACCACTGGTGCTTTTTCTATCTAATTTGCATCCAGCATAGTCAGCATCAGAGTAACCTACTAAGTTAATTTCACAATGTTTTGGATACCATAGACCTAAGTCATGAGATCTTGCTAAATATCTAAATATTTCACAGAAATTAAATGATTCTTTAGGATCTGCCTGATATCTAGCACACATGCATACACTAAATAAAATATCAGGTCTACTAGCTGTTAAATAAAGGAGTGAACCTATCATACCTCTGTAGATCTTTTGATCTACTTTCTTACCATCTTGTCACTGTCCATTCTTGTTGATGTACTCATTGTGTTGACAGTGGCTTGGTATTTCGAATCCAAATTTCTTTAAGAGTTCTTTGTGTACTTTGCTTGACAGATGTGAGTTCCTTCCTTCCTTGTTGATTTGTAGTCCAAGGAAGTAATTAAGTTCTCCCATCATGCTCATTTCAAATTCTCCCTGCATCAACTTTTCAAAGTACTTGCAAAGGGATTCATCAGTAGACCCAAAGATAATATCATCTACATAAATTTGGACTAATAGAATGTGTTTGACCTTTGACTTTATGAAAAGAGTACTATCTACTTGACCTCTACTGAAAACATGGTTTAAAAGAAAAGAACTAAGCCTTTCATACCAGGCTCTAGGTGCTTGCTTAAACCATATAATGCCTTGTGAAGTTTGAAAACATGATTAGGAAATTCTGTGTCATCAAAACCCGGGGGTGTTCCACATAAACTTCCTCTTTTATAAAACCATTTAAAAATGCGGATTAACATCCATTTGAAATAGTGTTAAATTCAAAGCAGATGCATATGCAAGTAATATTCTAATGGCCTCAAGTCTAGCTACAGGTGCATAGGTTTCATCGAAATCTATGCCTTCCTCTTGAGAATAGCCTTGAGCTACCAATCTGGCCTATTTCTTAAGATTGCACCAGTTTCATCCAGTTTATTTCTGAACACCCATTTGGTGCCAATGACTGGATGGTCTGATGGTCTAGGAACAAGTGACCATACTTGGTTTCTCTTGAATTGATTTAATCATCTTGCATGGCTACTCTCCAGATCATCAGAAAGAGCTTCATTGACTGTCCTAGGCTCTATTTGAGAAACAAAAGCTAGGTAATCACAAGGAATAACATTACCTCTTGTTCTTACCCCTATGGATGGATCACCAATAATATTCTCAAGTGGGTGATCTTTCTTGTATCTCCACTCCTTGAAGATTTTATGAGTAACTTCTTCTTGTTGCAATTCTTCCAGAGGTGATCATCCTGTCCTCAATTGATGTATCTTTTAGTTTCTTGGACAGTTCATCTGCATCATCATTGTCACTATCTACTTCCTTTCTCAAGGAAGGGTTAGTTCATAAAAATATATGTACAGACTGTTCAATCAATAAAGTACTTTGTTAAATACTCTATAGCCTTTGGTTTAGAGGTGTGCCCCATAAAGATGCTTCATCTGATTTGGCATCCAACTTACCAATGTCCCTTTTTCCATTGTTGTGAATGAAGCAAGGACACCAAAAGTTGAAATGGCTGATTTTGGCTTCTTCCCTTGAATAGTTCATATGCAGTCTTCTTCAGGATTGGCCTGATCATTACTCGGTTGATAATGTAGCTTGCTGTGTTGACTGCTTACCCAGAAGTACCTTGGCAGATCATATTCTGAGAGCATAGTTCTTGCCATATCAATAGGGTTTGTTCTCCTCTCAGCAATACCATTTTGTTGTGGTGTCCTTGGTGCTGAGAAATTATGCTCATTCCCTGATCATCACAGAATCTAGCAAACTTTTCATTTGAAATTCACCACCATGATCTGATCGGATAGACACAATGCTGAAACTTATGATCTTTCTGGACCTTCTTGCTGAACTAACAAAGTTTTCAAATGTGTCATCATTATGCTCTAGGAATGATACCCATGTGAATCTTGAGTAGTCATCACTTGACAAATCCAAAATTCTTTCCTCCAAGACTGGTAGTCCTCATTGGCCCAATAGATCCATATGAAGGAGCTCTAAGGGTTTTGAGGTGGTCACCACCATCTTTGACTTGAAGGAGCCTTGTGTGCTTTCCCTTAGCACAAGGTTTACATACACCATCCAATTTTGTACTAACCTTAGGTAGACCTTCCACAAGATTCTTCTTCAGCCGTTTTCTCATGCCATCTATGCTGCAATGTCCAAGTCGTCTGTGCCATAATTCTGTAGATTTATCTTTATTGCTGCCAGGCAAACATTCTGAACCTTGAGTTCTTCAAGATAGAGCACATACAAATTCTTTTCTCTATTAGCTTCAAAGATGACTACTCCATCCTTCAGTATGTTGCACTTCGACTCTTGAAACTTGATCTGATGGCCTCTGTTACACAGCTGGCTAATGCTAATGAGATTGTGCTTCAATCCCTTGACTAATAGCACATCTTCTATGACTGTTTTTCCTTTGTTATTCACAGAGCCACTGCCTATCACGTTCCTTTCCCATTATCTCCATAAGTAATTGTTCCTCTTCAGCTTGGAGATGAGAGAATAACTTCTGGTTTCCTGACATGTGCCTTGAGCACCCGCTATCCAAATACCATTTGGATGCTCGAGAGATGTCCTGATAAAAACGTCAAGTTTTAGGTACCCCAATTCTTTTGGGTCCTGATGGGTTAGTATCATTTATTTTGTCTTTTATTATCCATTTCTTATGTCTTGTTGGACATGTTGTTTGATATGTCCTAACTTGTTGCAGTGACTACAGCAGATAATTTGGTGACCTTTTCTATATCTGAAATCAGCTTTGTATATTGTATCTAGTTCAGGTACAAATTTTGGTGTTGGTATATTTTTATGATAAATTATGGTTTCTTCATTATCTGAGGGTGTATATCCTAATCCATTTTCTTCTTACCTGATCTTCTAGCACCTTTTAATATGAGGGAGTTTTTACCATTAGTGAATTTTTCTAATGTGCCAGATAACTGTATATTTTCTTCTGTTAGTGTTTTGATTTTAGTTTTCAGTTCATCTGAACTTACTTGTTTCTCTAATTTAGTTATTTGTTCATTCTTATCTTTTAGGTCTTTACATAACAATTCATTTCTTCTTTTAAGTTCATTATTTGACTTTCTAATTGTTCATTTTCTGATTTTAGATCTGAGTTTGTATTTTCTATACAGACTATGTTTTTCTTGCTTACTTTTAATAATTTGGTTACTTCTTATATTTTTCATATAGTTCGTTGAAAGTCTCTTCTAAACTATCAGAATCTGAATCATTGCATGAATCAAAAGAGGAGTCAGAAGTTACCTTATCTTCAGTATTTGCCATGAAGGCCAAGTTGGCTTTTTCTTCATCACTGCGCAGGAACTTGACTCACTGTCTGAGTCACTACTATTTTCCAGCTGCTGCCATCGCATCGCCTTCTTCTGTACTTTCTGAACTTCTTGGAACTGTCCTTCTTCCTGAACTCTGGCTTCTTTAACTTTGGACACTCAGTTTTATGTGTCCTGGCTTCTTACATTCATAGCAGATGGTTCTCCTTTCTTTATTTCTTTTCCATCTGGCTTCTTGAATTCTTTGTTCCTTTTGAAGTGCCTTCTTCCAGATTGAATTTCTTCTTCTTAGCCAAAATTCGCTGTAATTTTCTAGATAGCATAGCTTCCTCCTTTTCGTTTTCACTGTCTGCATCACTTTCACTTTCAGCTGAACTTGCTTCTGGTGAATCTTCTTCAGCTTTTAAGGCGTTGGAGTGCTTCTTTCTGCTAGAGGACTCTCCTAGCCTTTCCATGTTGATCTCATGGGCCATGAGGGACCTAATGAGCTTTTCTACAGACATTCTCTTCAGGTCATTAGCTTCTTCTATTGTTGTGACCTTTGGGGTCCATGAGGACGGTAAGGATCTAAGTATCTTCCTCACCATGTCTCCCATCTCATAGGTTTTCCCCCAGACTAGCTAGTCCATTTGTGATGTCAGTGAACCGGCTGAACATTTGAGTTATGGACTCACTTGACTGCATCTGAAATCTTTCATATTGAGTGACAAGAATGTCGATTCTTGTTTCCTTTACTTTGTCTGTGCCTTCATAAGTAATCCTGAGCTTTTCCCACATTTCCATTGAGGATTTCAGGCTGAAACTCTGTTGAATTCTTCTTACTTAGAGCACAGCATAGGATGCTCTTTGCATTGCAATTCAGGGAAATCTTCTTCCTGTCATCATCTGTCCATTGTGCTTTCTCATTTGTGACTAACAGATCACTTTCTTCTACTATGCACCAAATTTGATAGTCGTGCCCTTGTAGAAAGTCTTCCATTCTGGTCTTCCAGTAAGGATAATCTTCACCATCGAAGAGAGGGGGTCGGTTGACAGACTGACCTTCAAAGTTACCTTGGGCTGCCATGGATCTTTACTCTTCAGATCGTTGGATCCTTTCTTTGTCGAAGAGACTCGCTCTGATACCACTTGTTGCCCAGTTGACGAGCCCAGAGGGGGGGGGTGAATGGGTCTTTAAAAATTAATCTAGAAGATACCTGTAACTAAAAACATTCACACAAACGTTCTTCGAAGTAGGTTAGTGACTGTTAGTTAAATATCAAACACACAAAAAAGACAATCACACAACACAAGGATATCCTGGTTCGGACCTCCTTTCCTTAGGAGTCCTACGTCTAGTCCCTGAGCAACAACTCAGGATTTCACTAACTAGGGTACAGTCCCCCTAAGGACGCTACAACACCCAGCTCAGCTGGTCTTCCTTCACACCCGAAGGGAACAACACCCTGGATACCACACCAGGTCTTCCTTCACAACCGAAGGGAACAACACCCTGGATACCACACCGGTCTTCCTTCACAACCGAAGGGAACAACACCCTGGATACCACCAGGTCTTCCTTCACAACCGAAGGGAATAACACCCTGGATACCACCAGGTCTTCCTTCACACTAGAAGGGAACAACACAAAGAAAGTGAATGAAATTCAAGCCCCTAGATCAAGCTTTTGACAAGCAAGGATCTGAAGCAACTAGAACTGAGAACAAAGAGATTTAAGCTAAGCACACTCTCAGAACTACACAGGCTCTCTCAAGATTTTCACAAACTAGTGGAGAGCAAAAGAGCAAAAGCTAAGTGGAGTGAAGTTCTTGGCTCTTGACTTTCTTCAGAAGAATTTGAATGCTTGAATACGTGATCTTTGTCTTTCTTCTGTTCTTCTGACTTGAGTTTATATCTTCAATTTGAAATGTAGACGTTGAAGTGTCCGTTGTCTCTCTTTTGAGTAGTCGTTAGACTGAATGACATCTAGAGTCTTGGAAGCTTCCAGTCAACAGTCTTTTGATCACTTGAGCACACAAAGAGATGAGATCTTCAGAAATATCAGTTGGCTTCTATTTTGTTTAACGTTGTACCATGAAGCTAGTTCAGAGGTCTACACAAATGTCAATCTCAAATAGCAGACAGCTAAGCTGTCTTTGATGTCAGTCAACGTCAGTAGTAATAGACATGAAAATAGTAATGCAAAATAGCTTAAGTCTAAAGGACGTAATCAGAGTAGGCACGATATGGTCTGCATGCATGCAGAGATACGTTCAGATCTCATAAATGCAAAAGCGTTAGAGAGATGTCTACGTGGACTTTGACTAGTCAACGCTTTTAAGATGAATAAGATATCAAGATATGAAATCGATGACTATATGACTTATGAAATCGTTATGAGTCATAGCAAATCGTTATGTGACAGAAGATATATCATGAACACTTAATGAATCGTTGCACAAAGCAAATCGTTGTGTTTCTGAAGAAATCGATGTGAAATACTTAACAAATCATTATAAAAGCAAGTCGTTGTGATTCTAAAGAAATCGTTATGAATACTTATCAAGTCGTTATGAACTCTAAAGAAATCATTATGGTAACTTATGAAGTCGTTACAATAAGCAAGTCGTTGCGAGTTCTAAAGAAGTCGTTACGGTAACTTATGAAATCGTTACAGCAGGCAAGTCATTGTGCTTGCTAAAGAAATCGTTGCGATAACTTATAGAGTCGTTATGACGGACAAGTCGTTACGAGTTTCTAAAGAAATCATTACGGTAACTTATAGAGTCGTTGTGACGAGCAAGTCGTTATGGGCTCTAAAGAAATCGTTGCGATAACTTATAGAGTCGTTGCGACAGGCAAGTCGTTACGAGCTCTAAAGAAATCGTTACGGTAACTTATAGAGTCGTTTTGACGAGCAAGTCGTTACAGGCTCTAAAGAAATCGTTGCGACAACTTATAGAGTCGTTGCGACAGGCAAGTCGTTACGAGCTCTAAAGAAATCATTACGGTAACTTATAGAGAGTTGTGTGACGAGCAAGTCGTTACGGGCTCTAAAGAATCGTTATGGTAACTTATAGAGTCGTTGTGACATCGACTTGTTTGAAACAACATGGATTTTCAGTCTTATAAAGAAATAGTTGCGATCACTTATAGAATAGTTACGACATCGATTTGTTTGAAACAACATGACTTTTCAGCCAGAAAGGAAATCGTTATGATAATTCTATTGAAATCGATATGCTTAAAGAAATCGTTATGGCCTTCAATAGAAGTCGATATGGACTTAGAGAAATATCATGTTGAAAAGATTAAGGCTTCAGAGAAGTAATGCATACCTTTATGGCTTGTTTGACCTTGGTATTTTTCCTGTACTTAAGACTTATGAAATATTCATTAGATATAATTGAATACTTTTGTTTGGTTTGTTAATCATCAAAAAAAAAAAAATTATATATAATATATATATATGTAATTAATTAAAATTACATGGGACAGACTGGTCATCATTAATAAGCGTACTTTATTTATTGAGCAATCAGTACGCATTATCTTTGATGAAACTACCCTTCCTTGAGAAAGGAAGAAGATAGTGATAATGATGATGTAGATAAATTGTCCAAAAAGCTAAAGAACTCACCAATTGAGGACAAGGAAGTTCCACCTCTGGAAGACCTGCAACAAAAGGACATAGTACATGAGAATCTTCCAAAGGAATGGAGATACAAGAAAGATCACCCACCTGAAAATATTATTGGTGATCCATCTGAGGGGTATGAATAAGAGGTAACATAATTCCATGTGATTATTTAGCTTTTGTTTCTCAAATAGAGCCTAGGACAGTCAATGAAGCTATCACTGATGAATCTTGGATTTTAGCCATGCAAGATGAACTGAATCAGTTCAAGAGAAACCAGGTATGGTCACTTGTTCCTAGACCATCAGATCATCCAGTGATTGGCACCAAATGGGTGTTCAGAAATAAATTGGATGAAGCTAGTGTGATCATAAGAAACAAGGCCAGATTGGTAGCTCAAGGCTATTTCTAAGAGGAAGGCATAGATTTTGATGAAACCTATGCACCAGTAGCTCGACTTGAGGCTATTAGAATATTACTTGCATATGTATCTGCATTAGATATAAAATTATTTCAAATAGATGTAAAGTCTGCCTTTCTAAACAGTTTCATAAAAGAGGAGGTTTATGTGGAACAACCTTCAGGTTGATGACATTGATTTTCTAAATCATGTATTTAAATTACACAAAGCAATATATGGATTTAAGCAAGCACCAAGAGCATGGTATGAACGGCTAAGTGCGTTTCTATTAGATCATGGTTTCACTAGAGGTCAAGTAGATAGTACATTATTTGTCAAATCTGACATTATTTGTCAAATATAAGGTCAAACATATTTTGATTGTCCAAATATATGTTGATAAATAATATTTGGTTGTACTGATGAATCTCTTTGCAAGTATTTTGAAAAATTATGCAGGGAGAATTCGAGATGAGCATGATGGGAGAGCTTAACTACTTCCTTGGACTACAATCAAATAAGGAAAGAAGGGATTCACATCTCTCAATCCAAATACACCAAGGAACTCTTGAAGAATTTTGGATTCGAAAATGCCAAGCCACTGTGAACACCTATGAGCACATCAACAAGAATGGACAGTGACAAGGATGGTAAGAAAGTAGATAAAAAATTCTATAGAGGTATGATAGGATCTTTACTATACTTAACTGTTAGTAGACCTGATATATTGTTTAGTGTATGTATGTGCGCTAGGTATCAAGCAGATCCTAAAGAGTCCTATTTAATTAATGTCAAAAGAATATTTAGATACTTAGTTAGAACCTATGACTTAGGTTTATGGTATCCAAAATCATGTCAAGTTAATTTAGTAGGATACTCTGATGCTGACTACGCTGGATGCAAAATAGACAGAAAAAGCACCAGTGGTTGTTGTCAATTCCTTGCAGGTTATCTGATATCATGGTCCTCAAAGAAACAAAACTCAGTAGCTCTGTCAACAGCTGAAGCTGAGTACATAGCTGTTGGAAGTTGTTGTACACAACTCCTATGGATCAAGCAACAACTTGAGGATTATGGGTTACATATCAAGACAATTCCATTGTTATGCGACAACACCAGTGCAATAAACCTAACCAAGAATCTAGTACAGCACTCAAGGACTAAACACATTGAGGTTAGATATCATTTCATTCGTGATCATGTAGCAATGGCAACATAGATATTTCATTTATTGATACAAACAATCAGTTAGCAGATATCTTCACAAAAGCCTTACCCGAAGAGAGATTTACTTCTCTTAGAAATGAATTAGGCATGTGTAAATTGTGAAAGAATTATCTGTTTAAAATTGAAACATTAATTTTATGAATTTAAATTATTTTTCCTCCTAAAATTTGAGCAAATTCCAATTATTGCCTATCCTTTTAAGTTTGTCTTGACGGTTCGTTATTTTATAAGAGTTTATTCCTATCGAACTAGTCAGTTGTCATTTTCTGCCATGATGGCTCCTCCAAATTCTAAAGGTCATTCCTTTTAATTTTTCTTATATCCCGAAATCTGTGCTGCATCGATTCGCATCCCTTCATCATCTTCTTCCTTCTGCCTGAGGCGATACCCTATCGACTCTGGCATCGACTTCCTAAGATTTCAAGCTTCCATCTGCTTCCCGCATGAAATTTCTTGAGGGTTCTTGTTCCATTTCTCTTTCCAATCCTCCAGAAACTCTCTCCATCCAAAACCATGGCATCTTCTGGTGTTTTCGGCAGCGTCGGGGGCTACGGAATTGCATTTCTTACGGCCGAGCAGCAGGAAAGATTTGCTTTAGTAAAGACCAAGCTTTGCGGTCACAAAGTAGTGGATGTGGCTGACTTGCAGAAGAACAGAATGGGCAGTATCGTCGCAGCTATGGACAGATTAAAATGGACCAAGATTGCCACCCTATCAGAAGTAAGTTATCCGGACCTTGTAAAAGCTTTCTATGTATGTCTGAAGACAGAGGAAGATGGGACCTTGACTTCCATGGTCAAGGGAACTCGGATTAGGGTCACACGAGATCTATTGGCATCACTCTTTGGTGTGACTACCTCCGGACACAGTGGAGTTCACACTGTGGATATTCAGGCGAAAGGTTTAGGGATTGTTGGTCCCGAATTCAGATTGAAGGATGGAAAACTAGATATCAACCAGTTGAATGCTTTCAATCGCTTATTGCATTTCATTGTGTGTCAAATAGTAGTCCCAAGGAGTGCCACCTTCTCCACCTGCACCAAGGCGGACTCCGACTTGATGTTCTAGGCTGTCCAGAATCAAAGTATCAACACAGTAGAAGTAATATTGGAAAGGATGAAATTTGCAAGTGCACAATTATGGGATACAAAGAGTAAGTTGAATGTATCTTTACCCTATGCCCATCTCCTAACCAAAAGTTTTCAGCATTATGGCATCAGTGTGGTAGGAAATGTTTCTGAAAAGATGGGGCAGGCTATCCGAAGTAGGAACTTAAGGAAAAGTGGATTTTCTGTTGTTAATGGTGTGTGGTCAAAAACTTCTGTGGCTGAGGATGACGCCATCATTGGAGAAGCCCAAGAAGACCAGGAAGTTGCAGGAGAAATTCCTGTGTTTCAAGAGGAGCAAGCCATTCCGACAGTAGCAGAATTAGAAGCAGCAGCAGTACAAGCACCAACTGTACAAGAAGTAGCAACATCACCAGCAAAAAGAGCAGTAGCACCATCTGTGGAAGCAGCAACAGGAGGATTGAGGATATTCCCCCAGAGGATATTGAGCCCGTTGGGCAAAGTTCAGAGGATATTCCTCCTTCTTCCCGAGTAGCATCTATACTCAGAAATGTGCTGGACTCCATCCAAGACACTCAGGAGGAGCCAGTAATTGGCGAAGATCAAGTGGCAGAAGATGTGGCTCTAGACCACACTGAGAATATCATCATGGAGAAAGCTCCCAGTCAAGGGGAGCAAGAGGATGCTCATGAAAATGTTCAAGTAGATGATGCTCCCATTCAGGGGGAGTAAGGAGTTAAGAAGGAAGCAGCTCCTCAGGGGGAGCACACTGAGAGTGTCCCCATGAATATTGAAGAGAATGTTATATCTGTGGAGCCCAGTGAAAGGGCAAGCAGCAAAAGGAGAAGAGTAGCTCATAGGAAGCCAAAAGAGAAGCAACTGAAGATTCAGTTGAAGCCCATTATTAAAAGACTGAATGCGTAAGGCAAGACTCTCACATCTTTGCAGTCTGATATTATTAGCCAGACCTCAGCAGCAAATGAGATTGGAGCCTTGTCCTCTGAGGTTCACAACTTGAGAGATGATTTTAAAATATTCAAGTAATTATGCAGATGGATGAAAGGTGAGTTTGACAGTGTCAAGCAGCTTATCTCTTCGAGGGAGCAATCCACCTCTGCCCCTCCAGCTCACTCACCTGCTGAACCGGTTAGCAGTGCAGGGCCATCAGGGCCAAAGCTAGCAGAAGAAGATGCAAGGCCAGCAGAAGAAAATACAGGGCCATCAGGGCTAATTGATGTAGAACCAGCAGGGGCATCCGAGCCATCTGAAGTTGTGGCAGGGCCACCAGGGCCAATGATCTCCGAGGGTGTGTCTCTAAGAGTAGAAGAGCCTGCAGCTGCTCCCAAAGCCCATCAGTCCTCATCTCTTGCAACACCAGCCCCTCCTTCACCACCCTCTTCATCCACTGCACCTCCAGCACCCATTACCTTCAAACAACCTATGACTCGCACCATCTCTTCCCCAACTCCTTTTCCATCTCAATCCATTTCATCTCCTACTATCTCTCAAATCATTTCTTCATCTTCACCTGTCTGTGAAGATCCTCCAATTTCCTCCTCATCTGGAGCATCATCCTCCTCTGGCCCCTCTTCAGCCAGATCATCCACCAATTTTTCTCCAAATTCTCTCCTTCATCCTCCTAGTCCACCCTCTTCTATCACATTCATTCCTGAAAATCCACAGCTGGCAAGTGCTTTTCTAAACAACTGTGAGACTGAGTTGGAGCGTACCACTCTCAGCTCAATCCTGGCAGTTGCCACTCATGTTCACAGGACTGATTCCTCTAGTCCTGTTCAAAAAAAGAGGAAACTCTCATCCACCCTAGCTCTTCCTTCCGAACTTAAGTTTCCTCCTCTTTGGTACTCCCTCACTGTTGAAAATTGAAGGAGACCAATTTATTGTGAATATCTCCAAAAGTGCATTCTTGCCACCCCTTTTGGTATTCCTTTTCTAAACTTAATTGATCACCTCAACAATGTCCTTCCTTATTGCCATATTTCCAAAGTCGATCAATCCAAAATATTTCATATGGCTGAATGCAAGACTGAGGATCAGTGGGTTAAAGGGCACAAGGCTCTCTACAGCAAATATCTTCTTGCCAACTTAGATAGCACTCCTCCCCGGGATCACCCACTCATCCTCTCTGAGTGGTTTGTGATTCACCATCAAGCTCTCTGGGCCCCTTTCATTCTCAAAGAAATAAGGATCGCAAGGTACTTCCAGCTATACAATGATTTTCGATATCTCAACAAGCAACCTGAAGTACAGTTTGGACAATTCCATGGAGCTATTGCCTCTCTTAGAACTGAAAATCCAGTCAATTGCTCCTTCGCAGTGGACTTTACCACCTTAGTCTTGCCTGAAATAGTCTTCCTTCCTAAATTACACTCTTTGGTCTTGGACTCCTCTGTTGGGTCTCATATGTTTGATAGGTTTGCTCGTGTAATGGGAAGAATCTCCGCTCAGCAAGGTCGCCTCCCTTCCTTCCAAAGATTCCTTTTCAGAGAAATTCATCTAGGTCACATCACCTCTGAAGTTCTTGCCCCTCTGATGTCAGAATGTGAGCGGCTTTCTCCAACAGATTGGGCAAAGCATTACAATCAATCTGCTCTTCAATTGGAATCCTTGAATAGCTCTTTGGTCAGGGCCGGCAAGCCCCCTCTATCTGCTGAATCTTTCATGGATTTGAATTCCATCAATCCAGTTCAGGAACTGTATGTTCAATGGGTCGAGCGATACAAGCCATTTTTGGCCTTGAAGAAAGATCTTCTGCAGCATCAGTTACACTATCCTATAAAGATCAACCAATTTCTTCGCTTCGCCAGCTTTGGTTCATTCAGTACATACAAACTTTCTCTTGGCACCGATGAATATGGCATTTTTCTGCGTACTCAGCAGCAGCTTCATCTTCAAAGGATGCTACCTGACATGGGACCATCTTACTCCATATCCCCTGAAGCTTTTCAGGCTTATTTTGAGGAGCAGGAACAACAGGCCTTGCCAATTATTCGTTGGCACGCCTCTCTCTTGTCTCCTGCTTTCTACATTAATGTACCTCCTCAAGACAACTAAATATATCTATCTTGTTTTCTCACTAACTTTTCTCTCTGTCTTTGTCACCTTGTGGTATCTTTTTGCTTAATGACAAAAAGGGGGAGAAATATAGTACTTCTGAAATATCTCTCTTATATTTCCGCAATTTCGTTTAGATTCATTTCAGATCATCTACGCTTATTGTTAAGTTTTGTCATCACCAAAAAGGGGGAGATTGATGAACAGTTTGTTGGCCCTTTTGGTACGGTAACAAACTAACCTAGAAAGGGGGGGTGAATAGATTTTCTGAAATCTGAAACAGAAACTTAAACACAGAAAATTATCACTTGAAAGTTTGGTTAGTTTAGTGTGATAAAGAGTAGCAGTGCGGAAGCAAATAAACAATCACACAAATAACACAAGAGATTTATCCTGGTTCGGCCCTTCCCACATGGAAGTCCTACGTCCAGTCCCCAAGCAACCTCTTGGGATTTTACTAACCAAGGGTACAGTCCCCCTTAAGGACAATACAACACCCAACACCCCCGCGGGTCTTCTTCTCTTTCTCGGGCAAGAAGGCAGCCCACTTCTCTTACAGGTCAAGAAGCCAACCTCTTGGTACAAACCCCAGTGTGGTTCTGCTAGACACAAACCCCTAGCCACGTTCTACACTGTATACAGTCCTACAGCTGGACAGAAATCTTTCTTAGAAAAGAAAGAACACTACTGAGAATTGGAACAGATGAAGTCCAACTAAGAGAAAACTCTCAGCAAAAAGACTCTCTCCCCAGTATAGCACCCCAGAAATTTTAACTATACAAAAATTCGAATAAATGGAAATAAATAATTTCCAAATATGAAAGTATTTAAAACATACGAATCATTATCGTAGGTGCTAAAACACATCGAAAAAATCCGTACAAATTATAAATCAACCCCACACGCTATTCCTAAATGTTCCACAAAGAAATTTGTGCAATAAAAATCGGATTAGCCAGTTTAAAGTGTTTTACGACTTATTATCGTAATTCATAACTAAGTCGAAAAATCATTACCACATGTACTTGAATGAGTTAGAAAATTATATAAAAATCATATATGGACTTCAAATAATATCTTATAATGACCCATCAATAAATTTGGTTCAATAAAAATCATTTGGGCTAGGTTTAAGAATTATTGTGACCGATTATCCAAATTAACACGGAAATACGATGCAACCAAAAATTAAATAAAAGTTGGGAGAGACTTCCAACATATATATAATGACCCAATATCTTAATTGGGCCAATGGACCACATATGACCCAAAAATCAAATGAAGCTAGAAAATGCATGGAATTCGTAGCTTCAATTAGCTGAAATTAAAAAGAGGCAATAGAGTTGAATTGGGAAAGAGATCTTGCACTCTTGGCAACCCAAATTCGTACCTACCCACCCATGGAGGTTGCTTGATGGCCAAGACTCTCTAATGGAGGGAGAGATCTTCAAATTATGGAAAGACACAAGCCAATCCCGCAACCCTTCTTTCCTAGTTACAATAGGACTCCTAAATACCTTGGTTGCTTAAATACTCTTCACCCAAACCCTAGGGACGAGTTTACAACTTGCAAGGGTCGTGTGGAGGAGCACTTGGTGGCTGGGGAGCTGTGGATCGACCACAAGAAGGGCATCTTCTTTCCCCGTTCGTCTGCTGCAACCTACAGAAACCGTCCACTTGAAGTCGATCAAAGGTAGGCCAAACCTAAACCAAACCTTGCAAGGCTTATACCCCTGGAAAGAGGGTCACGTCTACGTCCTAACCCAAGTAGAATGCCTAAATTCCATGCAGTATTCATGGAGTATTAAGCATTTTCCTCAAAGTGGTCTGAACACGGGTTTTCTGGAAAAACGGGACTTCTTCAACCCATAAGGTAGGTTTTCTCGGGCCAAACCTTCACATATCCTATACCAATGTGTAGCGCATCAAGTTAACTTTCAGTTCACACTGGTTTCATCAGATTCCAATGAGTAGATTTTGCGTTATAAGCGTTTTCCCCAAGTCGCGCACTGTCAGGGCTTGTTCTATTCTTCATATGTTGCATGCGAGTTGAGACCGAATTAGAGCAAACTCACAACATGAAAGTTTTTCTACTAGTCGTCATAGACATATCCTGTGTTGAACACTTTATATAAATGTCATTAGTTAGAGAGTTATAAGCATGATAAGAAGGTCTCTGCATGACACTATGTTTTCGGGTTGCACTTGGTTTTTCGTTTGTGTTGGACTTGATTAAAGCCTGTTGAAACCATCATGGTTTTCTAATTCCAATTTACTAGAAGCACCCTTGCATGTCTAGGTTGGTTTAAAGCTGGTTTCGTTATTTTTTATGCACTGTACAATTTGTTCTTAATTTTAGAATAACCATGTGTCAAAAAAGGGAAAGTCTGGTCCGTAATCCAAAGCACTGTCCTTTCTCTGGCAAACGCAGGCCAAGGACCTGAGAAAGCGACTGCTCGATAGGCCACGTTCTCAGGCAGATCGCGACAAGAATTCCGTCGCGACCGACCGCCGTCGCGACCTGACCTCCGGGTCTGGCAGCCATGTCGCCTTCTTCATATGAACCCGTCGCGAACTGCCTGCCTGATCCGACAAGCCTGTCGCGATCCTTACAAGGCACTGTCACGTTCTGATCTGACCCTGTCGCGATCCGTACAAGGGTCCATCGCGACCTCCGGATTTTTCATGAAACCCCACCTATTTCTTTTACATGACTTACTGCTATACCTGAGGTCTGTTTAAATATGATATTTAGCGTGTAATTCACATGTCTTAGGTCTGATCATTGCATGATGGTTTATTTAATGGCCTAAAAAGTGATTAACCCATTTAAAAAGCCTTAATTACATGAATATTATTCTAATTACTTTCTTAATGATGTGATCATTCATGAAATTAACTTGAATTTACTCTTGTTTCCATTCTAGCTTGATTTAAATGATAATTGTTATCTTAAAATCTTGTAAACCCATGTGTATTAAATGCATGTCCTTTTCATGCCATCATGTTAAGTGTTTTCCACAAGTTTGAGACCGTGAATTGAGATGCATACATCACTACACACTTACACATCTAGGCAGCCCTTTCTTGGGAAATTGGAAACTCTCTACCGGTCATTCCGAATCGGTAGACTAGTGACCTTTTCTCCAAGGCCTCCATAAATCTCCTCCAACCATGGATACCCACATGGCCGACGAGTTGGTTTTACCATTGAAGTTCCCTAGAGATAGCGTGCACTTCCTTTCTCATCTTGTTCTCGTGAGTGTGATTTACAATCTAGACTAAAGCCATTAATGTAAAGATTAAATTAAAGTATAAATCGTACCATTATGCTGCCGAATTTATCTCTTGACCATTGTTATCATGAAATCATGTTCAATTACTTATTACATGTTCCCATCATCATCATGAACATGACGTTACCATGCTACATTGAAACTCTCACTGGCCATTATTAATGACTGTGGGTATCTACATTTAAAATTTTACATGAGATGTGATGACCGGCACGGCGAGTGTCCAAGGGCTCTAGTCTACCCCAATGACGGAGAGTCATAAATATACTGTTAACCAGGGGTATAATGATTACTGGCGTTGCATCTATGCTGGGAGTCTTGCTTGCTTGTTGAATGATAGATACAATAACCACATACACGTGTCCTGGTCATTCTTGATGGATCTTTCTTGGGTACATTAGTGTCTACGTGCCTGATTAGTGTTACATGATCGTGCTCGTGCGTGCTTGCTTGCTTGCGTGATATGGCCATCCTGTATTTAATGCAATTAGTGATATCTTGCGTTCTTGACATCAATTGTAATCTTGGGCTTGTACCAAGTGATCTATTGCTAGTTCTATCTTGTCATCTTGTTCACAAATCTTATTCTATCATAATCACTCTCTCTAGCTTGTTTCATGTATCATGTTTTAATGAGTTTATTCGCACATGCATATCATGACATTCATCATGCTTACCTAGTTCTAATTGCTAATCACTTATATCATTGCCCGCACATTGAGATATAAATCCTACTGGGTTTTTGCTCATTCCTCTATTTTTACCCAATCTAGGTGACTATGAAGTTCAAGAGGAGGAGCTAGTCGAGGATGGGAATACGTCCGAGTGAAGAGCGTTCCAACTATGAGTCTAGTTATAGTTATTTGCTTTGAGAGTTAGAACATGTAGTAGGAAGTGAGGAGTACTATGTACTTTTCCTTTTTATTGAGTGTAGTCCTTATCCCATAGTCTAAGAGTTGTAATTGTTCAATTTTTGAATACAATAAGTTGAGATTTGGATACAATTTATATTGAGTTCAACATTTGGGCCCTATTATGATGATGTATGTTGTTATACATTTAGTACGTGCTAGCTAGAGGCTTATTTGCCGACTGTTCACGTCTCGGGATAGCGTCTCGAATTATTTCTGAATTATTATTAATATCCGCTGCGTAATTCTTGGGACTTGACAGTTTAGTGGTATCAGAGGCTAGGAAAACCAAATAGGATATATGTCTCAGGAATAAGAGATACCTATGGAACCTAGGTCATAGAAATTAAATATAGTACCTGGTGAGAATGGGTAGAGACTGGGAATATGTTAGAAAGAATTAACACTCCTACCCATTGACTTTTATAATGTGTCTAGAGACACTAATTGATTTCCATCCTTTTCTCAGAACCTCATAACTCTTATGCTCAACTGCAATGGCTCGCAACCAATGGCAAGCTATGCAAGAAACAGTAGCTGGATTGACTCAGGCCCTGCAAAATGTGGTTCAGGCTGAAATCAGGCTGCTGCAGTTAGAAACAGAGCCGGTGATCTACATGTAATTTTAGGAGTTTGAACCCTCCTCATTTCTCTGGATCCCCTGACCCAGATGAGGCAGAAAATTGGCGGGGAGATAGAAAGAATTTTCCAAGTCATGCAATGCACTAATAGGGAAAAAGTGGTACTGCCCACTTTTCAATTCACTAAGGATGCCCGAGCATGGTGGAAGGCCACATCGCCCATCTGCCTAATATAGTTGAACTAGAATGGGCAGGTTTCCTGGAGATTTTCCGGGGAAAGTACTTCTCGGAGAGGGTCAAGGAGAAGAAGGCAGCAGAGTTTGCCGCACTGAAGCAGAAAGGAATGTTCGTGGCTAAGTATGTGGCTCAGTTCGCGCGTCTTGCTGTGTATGCCCCACACTTGGTGGGAACAGAAAGACTTAAGGCAAATCGGTTCATGGATGGGCTCGGGCCCATGTTCATTGAAAGGCTCAGAACACACAACATTCAAACTTACACTGAGATGGTCCAAAGAGCCCATCTGGTAGAAGACACCATCGCCAAAGTAGAGGGAATGAGGAGCAAGGACAACTCCAAGCCGGTCTTCGTCAAGAAGGGAGCACCTAATATTGCTCCAACTTTTCGTAACAACAACGTCAACAATAACAACAAGAGGCCGAATGCCGGAAGAGATGTTGCTAGAGACAAGAGAGTCAAAGTGGAAGGTAGGAAGTTGGCTGAAAACTGCAAATTCTGTGATAAACCGGGGCACCGAGCTGAAGAATGCTGGAAGAAGCTCGGGGCATGGTTGAGATGTGGTGGTCGTGACCACCGTATTCCTGACTATCTAATGATGAAGGACCAACCAGGCAAAGCACC